>OZ038520.1:28133643-28298643 GCA_964036315.1 Acanthosepion esculentum
TACTTTTTTGGTAAAAACTATTACTTATTGTAGTACATAATTTTAAACCAACTGGCAACAACTTTTTGTGACATTGTACTCTACACGTATTAATTTTGCCACAAGTTTCGAAAAACCTTCCCTAAAATAATAATTTTCTAAAACTAGCTTGACAAAATCTTCAGTAAAGGTCCTATTATCGTTGTTCTTTGAGGACTAAGCACGGTTATTAAATATTTAATAAAATGAATTTAGCTTGACATAAGAACACTAAATGATGATCGAGCTTAGTACGCATTAATAATGACCTGCGATACCAGCTTGCCTAATAATTACCCGACAGCAAAACGTCCAAAACATTTTCGAACCACAATTTATGCCGGCATGTACTCGGTGAGGATTAAACTCTCTACACGAGCAATTGGGCTATGAAGAAAACTTCTTAACGAGCTGGTTACAGTAAAATTAAACGTCTCTAAAAGAATAATCTTAGATATAAAATCATAAGTCAAATATGAACACCTATCAAATCGCTTCAAATTATGATGACACAGATTGTCAGGTTAACACGTAGTCTTTCAGGATCCTTCTTGTCACAATGAGAGATTGCTTGATTGTGTCTATCTCTCCACCAACAGCCAAGTGGGTCACCAAGTGATTATAAAAATTAGTAGCAATATATTTGTGAGATTAATAAATGAACAATCGCTCACCATGGGATCATAAGACCTGTAATCCAGTACGGTCTATGGGGTACATGTACTGCAGCTATAACAGCAGTGGTGTGTCTAGGGTAAGACAGCTTGACAGGGCCCCTCTCTTTTCAGACCAATTTTGAATAACCGAATTGTCCTTCTTCTAGACAGGTTACTTTCCCAAGGCCAGATTGCCCAGTATGCCTCGATTTTTACCCATAGACGAAGGAAAATGGATTCATGCCCTTTTCCTGGCCTCAGTGTTTGATTCCTACTTACGATGGGATGCTAACAGCATCTCAGCCTTTGAGATATGAAATGTCCATGCTATTCCATATATTTACTCGACATTTCAATGAACTTGGTATTTTATTTCTCAAGTTTCTTTACCACAAATAAAAAAATAAAAATGTAATGTTTGTTTATTGAAATACTTTTCTGCTACCGTCACCCCTAATCATTCAAATTCTTTTTAAACTTTAGAAACAAGAAATAAGGGAGTAAATTCTTGAGTAGGATGTATGGTCTGTGCACTCAGACACGAAATTCTTCAAAACATCCAACTTCTTGACGGTTTTGTGTGCAGAGGCTTTGCTCTAATCGGCAGAGCAAGACAACTATTTTACATCAACTCTTTCTTCCTTCGGATGGCACACTTTATAGTTGAAATTTATTTCCTAATAATTGCTCGTTCTCTGATAGATTTACTTTGGACAGCGTATTTCAACACTTGAAAATTGCACACTCTCTGTCGATATATTTCGGTCAATCATCTGCAAATAATTAAAAATTACACATAATTGTCTTGCAAATTGGCACCTTATAAAATAAAATAACTCTTTCCAGGAATTGTGACAAAATAATGCTCATGTTTTTGGAAATGATTCGTACCGAGAACTTTACAGTATCCACTAATATCGCCTTCAAAATTTATTACATACTTATTAAAAAAAAGTTTCGCTTTTCAGACTCAGAAAAGTGACAATACCGAGTCCCTTAGGAAGGAAAGAATATACTGTACAAGCAATGGCTTAAGAGCCAGCAATCTGCGTTTGGCGTCTTATGTAGATATTTAAAAGTTTAGATCATTCTAGCACAGAACTTGTAACTTTGTGATATGCATGATTCTTTTAATAATCTTTGGTCTACAGTAGGTTTTTATGCATGATATACTTATGTATAATGGGTACTCATGTTTGAGTAGATATCCCCGTTTCTTAGTCAATGAAATTAATATCTACTGACATAGAGATCAATAGTCTTATTAAAAGAAATATCTCCCGAAAGGAATCAAAGCAATATTCTCTTTATAACTTGGGAAACCACCTTCAATTTTTTTAATATTATGATACGAAATATAAGTAATTTTTTAGTAATTAATGGATCTTTTAATCTAATATTATTTCTTATTACTGCAGACATATTGATGCACATAATTGTATAAGTTATATCTTCACAAAGGTTTTTGTTTGCGTAAACGCATAAATAGATCATCACTGGTTTCTATCGACTCACTGTGAAGCGATTTCAGTAAACTTTTTTCTTTTTTTTTTAATGGAGCGAACACGTCATTCTCATGTCCATTCTTCCACTTTTACCTGGGCTTTATCAGCTTGGAGTTTTCTTAGACTATGTTTATGAGACTAACAAGTTTCAACTGCTATATTTATCTATTGCTGGTGGATCGATAATTCGATACATACCTTTTCTAATGCTGGTAGTGCGAAGTGAGCGAAAGTGTTTCCGGCTAAAATTAGAACTTTGTTCATCGACTTATTTTTAGCTCTGAAAAACACATTTATTGGACCAAATTTTGCAGAAGAGAAAAATAAGGTTTTCCCCATTTGTTTCTCAAACGGGCTATAACTGACCAGTTTGTGTTCATGTCTTTTATTGAAATTCTGAAGGTTAGTATCATAGTGTAAGGAACAGTTTGGGGTAATTGCCAAAACTCTGAAAATGTCAGGACCTTCTCAGCACTAAATGATTTTGGGATGTGCGAGGAAGAAAAAGGATGAGAGTGTAAATATATCTTTAAAAATAACTATTGGTATGGAAGTAAATGAATAACGAAATTTCTGATAATTGTCAAACACAATTTCACACACTCATGAACATATGTATACACGCTTACCTAAAGTTGAAGTTGACATAAGATTATATATACTTGTCACTTAACATATCCCGCTTTTGCTCCTCTCTCTGTCGTTATCTTTTCTCTTCCTCCCATATTAACTATCAGGCAAAAGTAGAATTGTCTGCCATAAATGAATTCCCTCCCTCTTTCTCGCTCGCCCACGCATTCATTCGCATGTGTTGATGTACAATGATAGTCACTCACATATAACCATGTGTATACCAAAGTGTTGCTTGCATTTACCGATGAAATTCGTTATCAATTTCTTCCATAAATGCAATATCCCTTCACGAGGCAGACGACCATGGATTTCTACAGCTTACCTTTAATCTGTAAGCAGTGCATTGCTGGGAGTGTTCTTAGTAATGATAATGAAATGGTTTGAATTTAAAGTAAATCTAGACTGGATGCCAACCAAGATTAAAGAATCCAGTCTGCTTTTGGTACGTAGATGGACTACCATATATGTTTTTCTTTGGTATTAATAAAACCAACTCGTAAAAGCACATATGTACCTGTCTGCCGACAGCAAAACCATTTACCTATTAAGGTTTATTTGCGAATTTATGAAAAAAGGAACAGAGAAGCGTGTAGTTTTCATTTTAGTAAAAGTTATCGTTTGCCATAATTCCTCAGAAACAGTCACTCCCCACCTATACGAACCATTATACCATTTATGGCATTGGAACGAGTTAGAGACATTTCTTTCCGAAATCGACCACAACGTATTTTGTCAGCAAATCTCTTGGGTTTTCCAGATCATCCAGACTTTTACACACGCAAAATCATCTGCGTTTCTTTATTGCTAAGGGCAATATCCGGAAACGAGGGGTATCCAGGTGTTAGCCAAGGACAGATATGGGAGGGTCACGATGGCTTGTACGTATACTTCTACAGTTGACTCGTTTTTCCTTGGGATTTGTATAGCTATAGAAATGACTACGCGAATAGGCCATAACCTTTTTAATGAAAAACAAAAGAAAAGCTTGCGTCGCACACGATTTTAACGAAGGTCATCGAACGGTTTCTGTTACAATAAAAGAAATCGAATGATAAATGTCCTCTTAGTGTGTGTTCTCCTGTTTCTATCAATTCAACGTTATTTTATCGATTTTGATTAAGAAATGAGGACTTTTGCGAATTTAAGGAAGGACGTTCATGCGCTTTAAAATATTTTTCGTTTTCAGTTCAATGATTCCAAGTTGTAGAATATGTGTAAACACACATAACATAATTAAAATGCATCATACATTATTTTGCATTTTCCTTCCTCTATTACATTCTTCTTGTACATTCACTTCTCAATTACTCCACTACACCCAACTCCACCTGTTCATTCTCTCTCTCTCACCTTTTTTATCTCTCTCTCTCACCTTTTTTATCTCTCTCTCACACCTTTTTATCTCTCTCTCTCACCTTTTTTATCTCTCTCTCTCACCTTTTTTATCTCTCTCTCTCACCTTTTTTATCTCTCTCTCTCACCTTTTTTATCTCTCTCTCTCACCTTTTTTATCTCTCTCTCTCACCTTTTTTATCTCTCTCTCTCACCTTTTTTATCTCTCTCTCTCACCTTTTTTATCTCTCTCTCTCACCTTTTTTATCTCTCTCTCTCACCTTTTTTATCTCTCTCTCTCACCTTTTTTATCTCTCTCTCTCACCTTTTTTATCTCTCTCTCTCACCTTTTTTATCTCTCTCTCTCACCTTTTTTATCTCTCTCTCTCACCTTTTTTATCTCTCTCTCTCACCTTTTTTATCTCTCTCTCTCACCTTTTTTATCTCTCTCTCTCACCTTTTTTATCTCTCTCTCTCACCTTTTTTTATCTCTCTCTCTCACCTTTTTTTATCTCTCTCTCTCACCTTTTTTATCTCTCTCTCACCTTTTTTATCTCTCTCACCTTATCTCTCTCACCTTTTTTATCTCTCTCACCTTTTTTATCTCTCTCACCTTTTTTATCTCTCTCGCCTTTTTTATCTCTCTCGCCTTTTTTATCTCTCTCGCCTTTTTTATCTCACTCGCCTTTATCTCACTCGCCTTTATCTCACTCGCCTTTATCTCACTCGCCTTTATCTCACTCGCCTTTATCTCACTCGCCTTTATCTCACTCGCCTCTTGCCTTTTTTATCTCTCTCTCTCGCCTTTTTTATCTCTCTCTCTCGCCTTTTTTATCTCTCTCTCTCGCCTTTTTTATCTCTCTCTGTCGCCTTTTTTATCTCTCTCTGTCGCCTTTTTTATCTCTCTCTGTCGCCTTTTTTATCTCTCTCTGTCGCCTTTTTTATCTCTCTCTGTCGCCTTTTTTATCTCTCTCTGTCGCCTTTTTTATCACTCTCTGTTGCCTTTTTTATCTCTCTCTGTCGCCTTTATCTCTCTCTCTCTGTCGCCTTTATCTCTCTCTCTCTGTCGCATTTATCTCTCTCTCTCTCTAACCGTTCTTATCTCTCTCTCTCTCTCTAACCGTTCTTATCTCTCTCTCTCTCTCTAACCGTTCTTATCTCTCTCTCTCTCTAACCGTTCTTATCTCTCTCTCTCTAACCGTTCTTATCTCTCTCTCTCTCTCTAACCGTTCTTATCTCTCTCTCTCTCTAACCGTTCTTATCCCTCTCTCTCTCTAACCGTTCTTATCTCTCTCTCTCTCTAACCGTTCTTATCTCTCTCTCTCTCTCTAACCGTTCTTATCTCTCTCTCTCTAACCGTTCTTATCTCTCTCTCTCTAACCGTTCTTATCTCTCTCTCTCTCTAACCGTTCTTATCTCTCTCTCTCTCTAACCGTTCTTATCTCTCTCTCTCTCTAACCGTTCTTATCTCTCTCTCTCTCTAACCGTTCTTATCTCTCTCTCTCTAACCGTTCTTATCTCTCTCTCTCTCTAACCGTTCTTATCTCTCTCTCTAACCGTTCTTATCTCTCTCTCTCTCTAACCGTTCTTATCTCTCTCTCTCTAACCGTTCTTATCTCTCTCTCTCTAACCGTTCTTATCTCTCTCTCTCTAACCGTTCTTATCTCTCTCTCTCTCTAACCGTTCTTATCTCTCTCTCTCTCTAACCGTTCTTATCTCTCTCTCTAACCGTTCTTATCTCTCTCTCTAACCGTTCTTATCTCTCTCTCTCTAACCGTTCTTATCTCTCTCTCTCTAACCGTTCTTATCTCTCTCTCTCTAACCGTTCTTATCTCTCTCTCTCTAACCGTTCTTATCTCTCTCTCTCTCTCTAACCGTTCTTATCTCTCTCTCTCTCTCTAACCGTTCTTATCTCTCTCTCTCTCTCTAACCGTTCTTATCTCTCTCTCTCTCTCTAACCGTTCTTATCTCTCTCTCTCTCTCTCTAACCGTTCTTATCTCTCTCTCTCTCTCTAACCGTTTATATATATATATATATATATATATATATATATTTACCGCTGTTTTTTCTTTCTTTGCCATCGTTTTCTGTCTCTTTTTCTCTCTCACTCTTTCTTTACCCATATATTCTCATGCCCGTTGCAGTTTTTTTCCACGCCCCATGCCCGTTGCAGTTTTTTTCCACGCCCCATGCCCGTTGCAGTTTTTTTCCACGCCCCATGCCCGTTGCAGTTTTTTTCCACGCCCCCATGCCCGTTGCAGTTTTTTCCCTCACTCCCATGCCCGTTGCAGTTTTTCTCTCTGCTCTCGTCCTGTATATAATCACAACCCTTCAACCATTTCTCTCTCATTCCGTACCTCCATCGTTTTTTCTTTCTTTTTTCTCTTCCGCTGCTTTTTTATTCTTTTTACTCTTCTTTTTCTTATCTCTGCCGTTTTCTCTTCCTCATACATCTCTTTCTACCACCAATTTCAATGACCGCCGCCACTGAACACGCTTTTCTTATCCCTTTACTCCTCCTTTACTCTTTTTTATCCTACTCTTTTATTTTTTATCTACCTCCTTCTACCACAAACAGATACAATGTTGATACAAAAAGAACAACGCTATAAATCATCCAACTCTAAGGTTACGGTATTTTGCTGATTTGTTTGTTATTTCTAGCGACAGAAGAGAGGGCGGGAATGATCTTTTTTTTCTGTTTTTTCGTTCATTTTTCCACTCCACCCCTTCCTACGTTAATCTGATGCCATCCTCCCAGCATCGGTGAGTTACCCCTAACCCAACACACCCTGTCTCTTTTTCTCCAGAGAAACGTAACCATAGAATGCGACTTGTCAGAGGTAGTGGTAGGATAAGAGGTTGCGACTAAGGTGACAGGGGTTTTGAACGGACGGACGGACGGACAGAGAAAAAGAGAGAGTAAAGAAATGGCTTTTACGAAAAAGAAAAAAAAAAGCTGGCCGTTGGAGAATATAGGAAGGGAGTAATAGATGGCCTAAGACGAACTATGGAACGGTTAGATCCAGCGGTGTTAGAATTACCGAGACACGGGCGTGGGTCGTTAGAGATATAGAATAATAGTGTTAGAAAACCTAGATATAGTTGATTTTAACTTTTAAAACTATTTTTACATACCAAAAACTGATTTATCTATCTTACATTGGTTGTAAATATCTTGAACAAGACTCATATTATGAGTACGCCTTTACATCTATAAAATCACGACTTCGAAATAAATCTGACTATATCTTACTATTCAGAATAATTTATATCAATTTTTTACTAAAAAAAAAAAATAATTCGGCATTTCTGAATTTTAACAACAAAAATAAAATAAAGTTATACCCGAGTTGTACCAGAAATAATCCTGTAAGGGAGATAAATCCGTATTCTATGTGGGTGTAAAACAAAACAAAACAAAAACTCTACTTGAAATCGGAAGAAAAAGCGAAAGCAAATAATTACAAGTTCACTCCGTTATCCGAAATGGCGTAAACTAAATAACTAATTGTCATTAAATTATATGAGGAAATGTTTTGAGTGTTCCCAGACACAAAAAAATGACGTGTGTCTGTTGAGGTTCGTTGTTAGCTGTCTCTGATGTGAACAGCTTTAAATACAACAGTATTACTGATTAATTAGCTTTAAGCATTTTTCTATTTTACTCGTAAATATTTATATCTTTGTAGGAACTCAACAGTTTTCCCTTCTTAACCTACTTGTCCTTTTAAAGTAAGTCGATTTTTAAGTTGTTTTATCACAGTTAATAGTAGCGAAAATCTTACGCAGTTATTTTTAGGATTTGGGAATGTTCAAAAACTTTCCCAAATAATTTGTAATTACCGCTTCGTTATTTTGGTTTATAAAAAGTTTAATAGATAAGGTCGACTTTTGATTAATAGGGAAAATGTACGAATATTTATAAAGGAAATTTGTGTGTGTGTATGTGTGTGTCTTTTAGTCCACCTCAAGCAAAGAAATGGTGCCGCGAGAGGCTACCAGGAATGAAAGAGTAAAAACTTTAGAAGGGACCGGAAACCCAATCCTAAACAGGAAACAAGGGATAAACCTGTTCAAAAGACCTGGGGACTTTTTAGTGGGTAACCTTTTTTGAGCTTACATTCCAGTTTTATAAACAATGATATTAATATTTTTCCTTAATAAGGAACCTGGCCGGACATTAATTTCCTTACTATATTTCACTGCACATGAAAAGAGAAAATACAACAAACGCCATTAGAATATTCTCTGATGAATCTTAATATAAATGAAACATGTTAGGGTAAAGAACAAATAGCAAAAGTTTATCAGTCTATCATTATGTTGGATCCCGATCCACACACACACACACACACACACACACACACACACACACATATATATATATATATATGAATCTAATTGTCGACTACTTTTTAAGATTATAGAGAGTTCTTTTAGAAAAACTCAACCTTAGTTTAACGGCATTAATGGGTTACTCTTTTAAATGACATACCAACATGGAATCACTTTCGCGCTGCCTAGAATTACGATTCTCACACAATACACCTTAGAGCACAAACATTGGAAATATATCTACAATGAACTCCTTTAGAAATGGCTAATGAATTAACTAAAAGCTCTTGGGACAATAATTACGGAACATTTTTTCATCATCTTTGGCTCTCCAAAAGGAAAACTGTAAGAACATTATAAAAATTTAATACAAATAAATTTTCCTTGTCTGTCAAATTCTATGAAACGTGTATAAAAGAGGTTGCAGTCAATATATATAATATTAATAAGATATCCTCTTAAACTAATTCAGTGTATTGTTATAGACATTTATAATGTTCTACCAAAATTCTGATAATTGTGATAATTTTGCCATATTTTTCTCTAATCTTTTACTTCGGACTTTCGCAAGTTCTTCAGGGTACATCGTAAAATTTTTTTTCTGACATTTATTATTACGTTTCTGATCGGTCAGAGTGTTATGTCCAAATTATTCGTGGGTGATGCTAATGTTATATGTCAGCATTTTAAGCATAGGGGTATTACTCTAAAAAAAGTTTATTGAATTTCAGGTTAGTCAATATCCATTTTTGTTGTACTATGCTTCAAATTTAGTTATTTGCACTATTTTTAAACTCTTGCTTTGGACCCAGCGCCTTTTTCATGATGTTCATCAAGACGACTTTTCTTTAAATACACACCTTACCGGAGAGCATATTTTTCTTTATTAACTTTCTCTAGTGCGAAGACCAGTATACGTAATACACACCGTTTAAAACACGGGACGTCTATTTCAGACACGGATATCCACTAAAAAAAAACTTTTGAAGATATATATATATATATATATATATATATATATATATATATATATATATAATCAACGCTTGTCGACAAAAACTGCTTCGGGTGGTACAAAGAAGTTTTTGCATTCACCCCCAATTTGGATGTTATTTGAGGATAATTAGATAGTTTTTATCCAGGAACCCATTTTTGGCAATGCACATTGTCCCCCCCTCCTACCAATGCAGGGGAGGTTGTGTAAAAAAAACAAAAAAAAAACGATTAGCTAACATATTTTATCTTATAATCAGTTTATATCGAGGGTCCCTTTTTATCTCCATATTTTGTTTAACTTCTATTTAATTGTTTTTTTTTTTTTAGTTTCTTTTGTGGGTGATTAGGGATTATTATGCAATCCACTCTCACATTTACTTTCACAATCACGAGAAGGGTTGCTGAAATGTTCCCGACCAGATCAAGAAGCCATACACACACACACACACACACACACACACTGATGTCTAGTCATTTGATTTGCCTGAATTTGGATTTACGCGCATTTTTAGTTTGCATTCGTGTATAAGACCTCAGACATTTTCTATCTGTAGTTTTTTTTTTGGTGGGGGCCTCGGTCTCTTTTTCTATTTCTTATTTCTTTATCCGCATCACTCTTTTTTGCCCCCCACCACCTCTCTCTTCCTCCTTTCTCTCTTCCTCCTTTCTCTCTTCCTCCTTTCTCTCTTCCTCCTTTCTCTCTTCCTCCTTTCTCTCTTCCTCCTTTCTCTCTTCCTCCTTTCTCTCTTCCTCCTTTCTCTCTTCCTCCTTTCTCTCTTCCTCCTTTCTCTCTTCCTCCTTTCTCTCTTCCTCCTTTCTCTCTTCCTCCTTTCTCTCTTCCTCCTTTCTCTCTTCCTCCTTTCTCTCTTCCTCCTTTCTCTCTTCCTCCTTTCTCTCTTCCTCCTTTCTCTCTTCCTCCTTTCTCTCTTCCTCCTTTCTCTCTTCCTCCTTTCTCTCTTCCTCCTTTCTCTCTTCCTCCTTTCTCTCTTCCTCCTTTCTCTCTTCCTCCTTTCTCTCTTCCTCCTTTCTCTCTTCCTCCTTTCTCTCTTCCTCCTTTCTCTCTTCCTCCTTTCTCTCTTCCTCCTTTCTCTCTTCCTCCTTTCTCTCTTCCTCCTTTCTCTCTTCCTCCTTTCTCTCTTCCTCCTTTCTCTCTTCCTCCTTTCTCTCTTCCTCCTTTCTCTCTTCCTCCTTTCTCTCTTCCTCCTTTCTCTCTTTCTTCTCTCTCTCTTTCTCTCTTCCTCCTTTCTCTCTCTCTTTCTCTCTTCCTCCTTTCTCTCTCTCTTTCTCTCTTCCTCCTTTCTCTCTCTCTTTCTCTCTCTCCTTTCTCTCTCTCTTTCTCTCTCTCCTTTCTCTCTCTCCTTTCTCTCTCTCCTTTCTCTCTCTCCTTTCTCTCTCTCCTTTCTCTCTCTCTTTCTCCTCTCTCTCTTCCTCCTCCTTTCTCCTCTCTCTCTTCTTTCTCCTTTCTCTCGCTCGCTCGTGCGTCCTCTATCTCTCTTCTTTCTCGCCCTCTCTATCCCTCTCTCTCTTCTATCTCCCTCCTTTTCTCCCTAAAGTGATATTTATCAATGCCATTCTTTGAGCCATTAACACTATCTCAGTCCACCACTGGATGCTTGGCTTGAAACAACATCCCACCATACGATGTTGTTATCAGCAGGGTTACACCGGCCATGTGTATGAACATTTTAAGGGTTATTTTTTATCTTAATTACGCGTTACGACAATTAAGTTTCGACCTAAAAGACATCTGCTTGTTTAATTTTTACATTTTTAATTTACTTTTTTTCTGGATTTCTAAAACGGCATTTTTGCAAGGATACCGCTTAATCACACGGAAGATCTTATAATTAAACTCTGTTAAAATGCTAATAACAATTAATTTTATAATAAAATATATAGCGTAGTTACATATAATTATTAAATCACACGCTAAAGCTCTGAATTTGATCATGGCAAAAACAACAACCTTACTCTAGCACATACTTTGTATCATCTTTTTCGAAGTGATCCATTGCATGCTGTTTGAACACTGGATGACAGACCGCTGCAGCAATATCTGTGCTACATCCGGTTCCTGTCGTAACTATAGTATAATATTCAGTGCAAATGTATTTAATCTTTTAAAAATAAGACATTCTCTTAAATTCACAGTAATTAGGAAAGAAAAATTATATAATAATTCATCATCAAAATATTTTAAATATTATTTTGTATTTTAATGTTTTCATTATGAATTTATGAAAAATTAATATCGCCTAAAATGATTTCGTTTTAAAATCTGGGCGATTATGGCTCTCTATAGCTTCCTACATTTGGTAACATTATTTTTTATTTATTTAGAGATCTGTTGAATTTTCACCATATCGTTGCTACATTTTTTCAATAAAGCAATTAAAACGTTAAAGATATGAAATATGAATGCGCTTAACACATGATTTATCTGTTATAAGGAATCTATTGAAGGTTTGATAGTGCCTGTTTTAGTTATTCCAGAATAAACTTTACAGCAATCACATCGAAGAAAAACACCTGCAATAACATTTCATCAATATGACAAGCAGTGAATTTTTTTTGTCTTCTGTGGCGACCTTGAACTACCTGAGTAAATTTCTGATTAAGGAATTTTGTAAAGAGAAAACAAAAAAAAATAAATAAATAAAAAACAAAACAAAAAACAAACTGCAAGTTAGTTTCTCAAGCCATTATTAGTAAGTTCGATGCATCTTTCTTTGTCCTTTCTTTGCTGCATTCCATTCTCACACACACACACACACATTTTCCCCCACTTTTTCATTTTCTCAATCACACACAATTTGTCCATCCTCTATAATCCACAATTGGCCGTCTCTCTATAATCTCTTCCCACTCGGTTCACTTTCACCTTTCTCTAATTCAGCCTCAATTCACAATACCTCCTTGATAATTCATTTTCTTTCTTAACTAACGCCTTCCATAAATGTATTTTCTCTTTTTTAACACTCGTTTCCACAGTGAGCTCCCACCTATATGTTCTTAATATGTACAATTCAACATATAGTAACGGTATCACCCGTTGCCAGGCTTTCTTGTAGTTTGGATTTATCTTATTGTCTATCTTATCAGTTGAGACTGTCGACAGGGAACACTAATGTTGATATAACTTTGTGACCTTAACATTTTTTAGTATTTTCCATTTACTTCTTTAACATCTCGGTGCTTTACATTCCACTTTTAAGTTTTAAAATTACGTCGTTGTCTTCCGTGTATAACAAATTTACTTAAATAATAATAATAATAATAATATAGTAATAATAATATAGTAATAATAATAATATAGTAATAATAATAATATAGTAATAATAATAATATAGTAATAATAATAATAATATAGTAATAATAATAATAATAATATAGTAATAATAATAATAATATAGTAATAATAATAATAATATAGTAATAATAATAATAATATAGTAATAATAGTAATAATAATAATATAGTAATAATAATAATATAGTAATAATAATAATAGTAATATAGTAATAATATAGTAATAATAATATAGTAATAATATAGTAATAATAATAATAATATAGTAATAATAATAATAATATAGTAATAATATAGTAATAATAATAATATAGTAATAATATAGTAATAATAATAATAGTAATAATATAGTAATAATATAGTAATAATATAATAATAGTAATAATATAGTAATAATAATAGTAATAATATAGTAATAATAATATAGTAATAATAATAATATAATAATAATAATAGTAATAATAATACAGTAATAATAATACAGTAATATAGTAATAATAATATAATAATAATAATAATAATATAGTAATAATAATATAATAATATAATAATATAGTAATAATAATATAGTAATAATAATAATATAATAATATAGTAATAATAATAATATAGTAATAATAATAATAATTTGACACAGCTAATGAAAAGTTGTGAAATATAAATATTATAATTACGTTACTAATAATCACTATATTCAAAATGTTAATATTTTTACATTAATTTACTCGTCAAAAGGGGTAAATTTACCTAATTAATTTAATTAGGTGTGCACTAATATTTTTAGTAACTTGGATAGTCCTTAACTAGGATGACTTTTCATAATTATTAGTAATTGTATCTTAATTCTTTTACATGTCATTTACATCTTTGGAAAATTAGAACTATACTTATTTTCTACTCTGTCTTTGCTTTAACTATGGTTCTATTTTTGTTAATAGACAAGATATATAGTTAATCGGGATTAACGACTGTTCAAATGACAAATATGGATTACTGTTCAGATACACGACTAAATAATATACGGACGGTTAGTTATCCAATTGTTAAAGCGCGCGTTTCCATTGGAGTGCGCATTCATATGTTTGTGTGATTTTGTTTTTCTTTATTGACGATTCAGTGGCTTTCTAGCTACAGCTAAGAATATGAAGAGTTATCTCCCGCACTTTTTTTTTTACTTGTCCGTATCGGTCCGTGCAAACAATCAAGTCACTTTCGTGTCCTGTCCACACGATGAAATTGATAACTACATTACCAAAAGAACGATAAATATGATACTCGATCACATGTGTTCTCAGTGTTTGTCGGTGGGGGTCACTTCCATCTTATCTGTTTTTAAAACGTAACATATATCTAACTGCAGTGTTTGTGATAGGAAAGGATGAAGCAAATAAGGACATCACATCAAGGCAAATGACACCAGAACGGCGCAGAAAACATCAGTTCTTAGCAATATCTTCTGTTTGTTTCCTTCGTAGCAATTTCCATTTGATCTGAACCATAACCAGTAATCGAACTAACAATCTTAAGAGATAACTCTATCATTTTCTATTTTATATAATTGATTCTATTGAAATGTTGGCCCTTCTGTGCTATAAACAAAAGAAGTATCTACGTGAAGGTTTTTATTAGTATAGCATTCACGATGCTGATGATACAATTAATGTCAAAGAAGTTTAATGACTACCATTTTGATTGTTGGTACGTTTTCTGTTTCGAGCCTTGACTGAAAGAGCTGCAATCTTGGAAACACAAGATACTCACTTTGATAAATATTTTATTTGTAAAGTTTATATCATAATATCAAAGATACT
The DNA here is from genome assembly GCA_964036315.1 of Acanthosepion esculentum. Taxonomy (NCBI): domain Eukaryota; kingdom Metazoa; phylum Mollusca; class Cephalopoda; order Sepiida; family Sepiidae; genus Acanthosepion; species Acanthosepion esculentum. The sequence goes on from OZ038520.1 coordinate 28,148,243, forward strand.
ATTCTCCATTTGCTTAATATCATTATCTTGCATGCAGACTCTTGATTATTAACTAAATAGTAAATACATAGAAAAAAGCGGGTGGGGACACATGTCTAAAGTGTCTAGCATCTATCCTTTAGATAAGAGTTTGGGCGTTATAGTAAATAAACTCATAAGAATTATTATACATACTCGTGACTTTTACCTGAATAATTGTATCACTTATGATAAAAATGTGCGAAGTTAAATAAATAAATGGTGATAGCGAGAAAAGAAGGAAGTGTATATGTGTGTGTGTATATATATATATATATTGCACATCTATTCCTCATATATCTTACTTCTTGCTATGATAAGTCACGACATTCTTGTAAATATAAGAATTACTTACAAAGGAAATGTCAATCTGTTTTTAATACTTAAACAGTATAGATTAGTACATCAAAAGAAACATAAGAGAAATATGACTATGCTACAAGAATGTTATTTTTCTGAGTAGGTGGGATATTTTGAAAACTGAATCACACTGGCACCAGTTGAAAATTCACTAAGGTAGACTGCTCTAACACTCTGTATTCAATTTCTGTTCAAAAAGAAAAATATATAAATAGATTATAAATTTGAACATTTATGCGTATTCTAGTATTGTCATTTTTATTTGTAAGGACGATTGTTCTTAATCTCCTTGTCTCTAGTCCTTCGCCATAGTTTATATAACTGACATTAGGATATATTCGAATTCCTTAGTCGGCAACTGGTGCGAAAGGGGGAACATCTGACTATAATTTGAACTCTAATTTCGCATAACATGTCTATGTTTGCGCAAAGCACCTCCAAATTCAGCGTTGGTTACAGTTGACTTTCACTTGATTTTGATTGACGGGACTAAGTCATTTAACGCGCTAGGTAATATTTACGGAACTTTTGCTACGATTCTATGTTTGTGTGTGTACTGTCGTTTGGAAATGTATGACATCCATACCACTGTGCTGTCTCGTCAGCGACAGAGCAAGCCACTCTCACAACTTACTTTCAGTCAGTAATAATGAAATACAAAAAAATGTAATACATTGTCAATCTGGACAGAAACAATTCAAATTCGTCTTGGACAGAGAGCGGCTTTGGAAGTGTCATTTACTTGCCTCCCCTTTTTAACGAGATTCTTTATTTTTAGTTATGGGTCACAATCCCCAAGTTTACTTCATAAAACTACTATCATTGTTGGTTGGTAATGTTACTGTAATGATATTTAATTTATTTTATTAGATTTTTAACGCTGTAGACGTTGATGGCGCCCCACAGTTTACTTTTACTTTGATATATGGAAATTGTTATGATTATTATTTGACAATATTGTGGTTTTCTATTGTCTTCTATGTGGTTTTCACTTCACTTATCTTACTTCTAGCTTTTACTACTGACAATGAATCATCGCCACCAGAAAGTGAAAATTCACTGTTCAAAATTTAAAAGTATTTCAAAGATTAATCAGCAATAATAATAATAAGTTCAGTCCTCGCTGAATATGGCCTTGTATCAGAATAATCCAAACTTAGTAAATAGTCACAGATCGGTTACGTTGTAAGCTTGTCTTATAGGCTAATTCATTAGTGTGGGGAGTTAGATCTTCTCTAGATGCCCTAGTAATCTAACCTCATGCTAGCCAAGTTAAGCTTACTAAATAACTAAAGGTCAGTTAAATTTGTTCAAGCGTAGCACTGCCTGTTCATCTTAGTCAAGCAATCTATAGACTTGAACGTATCAGTAGTCTCGATGATGTTGCTGACAACGGCCACTTTCACGGTAAACACGGCGCTGTGAGAGACGCCGTAGGAAAAGCCAACACACGCCTGGGATAATTGTCCTAATGTTCGGCGCCTATCGGCTTGACTCTGAACGGGACTTGACCTCTAAATTTCTACTAAAATCTTTAGTTAGCTTCCAACCTGTGTCTTCTTTTGACCTCTCAATTTTTCTATGACACACAGATAAACACTAGTATGTGGAAGTCTTTAAGTCTTATCTGAATTAAGATGCAAAGGTTAACTAGTTTCTTTAATATACAGGTTAATTTGGCATTTTTATAGACCCTTGTTATGAAGCAAAGTTAGACGTATAACGCTTAATGGTCACTGCTTCATATGGACAAAAACACTATCACTTTTACATCTAATAGGAAAGATGAATTGTGAGGCTAAACATATCCCAACATTAAGCAGTTGATGTTCAAATAAACATGACTTTTTGTCCATAGATGAAATCGGTGAAAAATATAATCATAATTAATATTACAATTTTACACCTAAAAGCAATGTCATATTTTTGTCTATAGTTAATAGATTAAATTAACGATAACTCGTTTTGGCATTATTTCTTTTAATGCTCCAAATTAAATTTCATTGAGATTTCTTTTTTTTAATATATTAACATTTCACTAATATGAACGTTAAGTTCTACAAAAATGAATTTCTTGAAATTTCATAAAATGATGGTGGGGCTAGTAACAGAAGTAAAAAAAAAAAAAAATTAACCAAGATTTTCTAAAAAGAAAAAAAAAACATTTAAAAAATAATTTAATTCATTTGTGAATAAGTCTTATTAAAATCTGATTTATTTGATTTTTGCAAGGATTTCCCGATCAGTGTTGTTTGCACCGCAAAAAGACGCTAAAATTAACCATAACTAAATTAAGTTACAGTGTTTACACCGGAGAAACAAGATTTTTAACCAAAATTTCGAAGGTTGGGAAAACGACTAAAAAAATTGCGTCAAAAAATCCTTTAATCTCCCTCTTAATAACGTAAGGATTTTGACGATAAAACTTTAAGTTTTGGACATTTTTTTTATCATGTATCCTCATTCTTTTAGCGAATTTTTTGGAGATGTGTGTATATTCCACTCTGTAACATTAATAAATACATTTCTGTTGCTTATAAACATTATATACTCTAACACAAATACACGGCAAATCTCCTTCAGCGAAAAGTGAAATTTTAAATTGGAATTTTTTTATTTTTCGTATATTTTTTTTATCAAAATAGTATGACACTTTAAACATTCATTAACTTTACCTGATTTTGCACAAAATTTTTTGAGATATACAAAATCACTACTCTTTTATCAAAACGTTCTTAAGACTTGGAAAAATACCTCAATATTATTAATTTATAACAGACAAATCTGTTTATTACAGATATTAACAACTGGTATTATCAACAGATATTTTATTAATATTTCACTTATTCCTTTAGAATTTAAATGGGTTAAGTGTTGCAATATGGAAAGTTACTGGCTTTTGCTCTTGTTTGTGGATATCTTTTTTTTTTTTTAAATATTTTAAGGTAAACATTTATACTTCATTACTTTGTCTTTTTAAAAGCAAAATGATCGCATTAATGATTAATAATGAACTTCACATCTCTTTTTGTAACTTTTTCCTTATCTTTATCACTGTTAACGTCAGTAAATATTTTCCGTATCTATATATTAACCAAATGAGTTAAATTTGGGAAGAAAAAGCAGTTAGTATTTATATGCATAGTTATATTTTCTGTTATACATATTTTTTTCTATTAGCACATAATTATAATAAAAAATAATGATATCAGTTGGGATATAAAATAACTGAGAATAGCAGAATGTAAAAAAAAAAAAAAAATCAAATTCCAACATATTTTTCGAATACCAAACATAAGGTAAAATAATCTGGAAAAGTGCGGAATGTAACTGAGAAAACAATTCATTAACCGTAATGTTATGGTAACTAAAATATATTAATGATCACGATAAAAATAATAATACTGCTAATGATTCTGTAAAACATCTGAAAAATAGCAATATTTGTAATAATTCACAGGGCAAAAACCTTGGCAGGAAAATTCGTTTTGGAGCTATTATTCTTTAATTTAGTGATGCCTAGAAATCTAATTAGAATATCAGGCTAAGTCAATAATATTCCTTCAGTATACGGAAGGTAAAAACAATACCGTGACTTATTAATTTTTGCTGCATTTAAGCATTTTAATTTAACCACCGATATTTTGGCTTATTTTGCATGAGTTTGGTTCAATAACATACAATATGTTATTCGTTTTACCCTTGATGAAGAGAGAATAATAGAGTAATCTTTAATTACTATATATATATATATATATATATATATAGATTAAAAACGTTGACATAACTGAAAGGTAGCAAGAGAGTTAAGGTTAGGAGATAGGTTCACACAAAAGTATCATTACGAATATACTATATGTAAATTTATATAATGATGTGTATATATTCTCGGTTAATTTATGATTAGGTATACAAATACTATTTCAGATCGAAAAGTACAGAGAATAAGTGCTATAAGTAATCACGACCACGACTCCCGTAACCCATTAGGGTTTTAAGGGCACTGCATGTACTTCTGTCATAGTGGTAGTGGTGTTTCCTGAGCAAGATAGCATGACGGAGCCAAACACTCTCCATGCTGGTTTGAATTTAGAGTTTACCTTCTCCTAGACTAGTCGACAACCAAGGCTATATAACCCAGTCTGTCCTGCTATTTATCCATAGAGATGGTTCCATACCTCTAGCAAGGGTATTATAAGAAATAATAATCCTGTAATTTGAGTTCTGGTCAAAGCTTTGTTATGATCCCAATGATCACGTTAAATTTTTAAATTTTATCGATAGTTGGAAAGAATTAAATTGGATTTTAAAAAAGACTCAGCTTAACAAGACTTATGCAGTGTAATTGTTATAGGCATTGAAAGGGGATTCAGCAAACATAGTTCAAATTTCAGGCTAGACTTTTGCATTAACTTTAAGAAAGGCATGAATCCATCCCGTCTGTCAAGATATGGGTTCAATAGCAGGATTAATAGGAATCTCTAGTCTTGGATTATCTGAATTCAAAACTGTAGAAGGTAATTGGAAGAGTCTCCAAATTTTCCATGAATAGTCATGTCGATAAAATTTTTACAGATTTTAAGAGAAAAGGAAGCTGTGAAGAATAAATGTCCTGAAGTGTTATGTCATTTAAAGAGTGGCCTTGCATTCATGAGCGTTTATGTATATGCATGTACTATTGGAATAATACACAGTGCGCATATATACACACTTGTGTGATTGTTTATTTAATTTATCTATCGCAAGAACTTTTTTAGAATTATACGCGTCAGTAATTTGATAATTGACATTTCATTTAGCTTAAATATTTTCACATACATACATACATACATACATACATACACACACACACACATATATATATATATATACCCTTCCTCAGGCAAATTCATTTGATATATGTATAAATTTAGGGCCGTCAATTTTATGAGGTGTGTACAAAAGTTTTCGGCGACAAACCGGTTTTCAACCATATATTAGGTTTATTGTTTAAAAAAAGTTCGTTTAGCCTAAGGTGGTAGCCAGTCTAGGAGAATGACTATTCTGAATACAAAACCGTGGTATAAACTACAAAATAACACTTTCTTATGACAATTCAAAATAATAAAGAACATGAATATCTGGGGAGATGGTTGCCCTTATCTTGAAGGGACATGACATTTAACTCTTTCCCTTTTAACCCGGCTTTAAAGTAGCCTCCAATCTGTTAACAACGTCTGACTCGGATTTTCGAATAAAATTGGTGAAAGAAACTCAAAAAACCCTTTTCACAACTTGTCTCACAGAAGGGGCATGAGGTTGGTGTAGATTTTTCTGTTGAAACATTCACCTTAGTCGTCAATATTTATTTAATATATATTATTTTAAAACAAATTGTGATTTAATAAAAATTGTTACTTTTTTTTTTTCAACAATATTTACATTCACGAATGAAATCCGTTTGTATAATTATTTCCTATGATTACCATCTACACAAAAAAATACCTGCAGTTCTCCAGTGTTTGTTTACTTACATGGAGGGTTAAAATACCTATATCTTTTTTTCTGTAAAAATACAATGACACTAATCTCCATAGTAAATATAACGAAACTTAATACTTTTAACATTTTATAAGAAAACTTCATAAAAAAGAAAGAAAATTTAATAAATAATCGACAGCTATCTACGAAACTCGTGGTTATGTCTAATATTAAAATACCCCTACATATTTTATGCTAAACTTTTGGTGGTGCAGCAATAATTAAATTAGATTAGACTTCTTTCAAAATGACCGAAAAATAAAAGAACATTTGTATTTGACTTCAGACGAGATCATTGACCCCAAACTTCCATTGCAACTAATTGTAAGCTTCATAATCTTTTCAATGCCTGTATATAGTATGTGCCATACTAAGGTTACATACCGGTTTTAATTCAGAGTTGCCCTTCGTCTACATTGGTTGTCAAAACGTCTGGCGGGCTATTCTGCACTGTTGCTCTGGAGTAATGGATAGCGGCTCCGATTGAGGAATCGGCGAGCCGAGTTCGAACTCCAGTCGAATCCATTACATTCACTTACGTGCTAACACCCTTGGGAAAGGTACGAATCCTCTCCCACCCCCAGCAGCTATGGGTATATAGCAGGGCAGACCGGGTTATGTAGCCTTGGATGGCAACTGGTCTACCGCAGAAAGAAATGGCAACCTACTGCGGGAAAAATCTGCCTCGTCAGTCATGTATCGAAAGATACATGATCGCTTAAGCATGTATCACGCATGGTACATAACTGACAGACTGATTTAACTCCTAGCTTAGGTGGTGGTGGGGAATCGGTGGTAAGCACAGCTGGAATTCGAACTTTGTTCAACGATTTCTATTTTTGAGCCACTAACCTGAAAAAAATAGACCTATTTGCAATAGTCAACGCAGGTCTGAAGTATGACTCAGTTTTGTTTATAGATGTAGTTTTTTTGTATGATAATGCTCACCATCATGTAGCAAAATCACATTACTGAAGCAGTAGTAGGTGTAATATTTCACGAATTTCTCAAATGACGTGTTTTCATTATGAAGTTTGACCTGTATTCATGTTATTTCTATTGCCTTTTTATTGTTATACTATCAATATTAGATGTAATACTGGGAAGGCCATGAACAGAACATGTGAGCAAGTAAATTTTTAAAGAAGCTTCACTCTCAATCGAAAAGAGTCCGTTTAAATTTGTGAGAAAAGAAGGCCTGAAGAATCTAACTTCATAGAACACGCTGAAGGCAACAGAATTGGGGAAAACGGCGAAGAATACAATTTACAATTTTGTGTGAATAGAGGGAAGAACGCAGACAAAGAGTAATGTTAAAAAAAAATTAAAACAAAATAATTCTTAGAAAAAAAAGTTCTGTTGAATCATGATTGCTCACTTCCTGAAGGAGCACAGCATATAAAAGAATTATATTTAATAATCTGCGAATTATCTTAGATGGAGCATTGTCAGTTATTAATTTTTGGTTAGTATTTATTTCATCATATTTCTTATTTTACACCTACTAATAAAATTCTTAAATTGACTGAATTTATAAAAGTTTTGTCAATTAACTTTTGAATAGTCTTTGATTTTTTTCCCTAATATTCCAGAATTTTTAGTGTGCTATTCTACAATCGTTAATTAAGAATAGCACACCATAAATAAAGATAAAGAATGTTTAGTTGAAATCTCACCAAATAATTTTGTCTCAAATCCGCGTTTGTTTATTGCACGTAGAATAGTGAAAATTTAAAAAAATAACATTTTACTAAATATTGCCATTTCATTGAACCTTTTTTCTACTGATTACATTTCATGTTTTGCTATTCCGTCTAAAATGCTCATTTTGTTTGTTGTACACACAGTGTTTCAGCTATTGTATACGTTGGTCTTCAAGTGTCTATCTTCGTACTCAGTAACCTTCCAAGGAATTTCGAATCGATCCCATTATTCAATTCCTTGTTTTTATTCTGCTTTCCATACTTAGTCGATATGTCATATCAATTAACAATCTTTAATCATATTCACATTTGTGTTAACTGTTCGTTTCTTGTATTGAACTAGAATATGAGGCTGTTTATCCTCTAATTATAAGTACAAACTTCATCGATTTAAACAATCCATCAATAGGTTTATTGGATCCTTAAACGAAAAATATTTTGAATGTAATAAATCTTTTTTTATTTTTGCCAAGGTGGATTAAATGTATGAAAGCAGTGTTGAATATGTATTTTCTTTTAAATATTTTAATTTTATTAGTGGCAGCTTAGTGTTTAACTACATAGTGCATGAATTGAATAATCAATGTATATTTTAACGGCATTTTTCCACTGAATCAAGTTTTATTAAAGATCACAGTAATTTTCTTGTTTTCCTACAATTGAACAGATGCTTGGGTCTGGTTTGTGTAAAAACTGTCCATATATCTATGTTTGAGCGCTTCAAACCTCACTCATCATTTTCAAGAATGATTTTAACCTTATCTATGATATTTAAACACTGCTTAAATGAAAATGAATAATTATACATTTTCAAAAGAAAATTGAAGTAACCCTTGGCATTAAATTAACTAAAACAAAATTATAATCAATAACTAAAAAGTAAAGTTATCTTTCTTTTCATTTCGTATTTAAGGAAGTTTTCTTAAGCTAAGTTCCATAGAACAACATTTAGAATTGAATTTCTAATGTTTATTTCTATAATTGATCTTTTCCTTTTTGCTTAATACATAAATATTTTCCTGTATCAAATTTCTCTAATGTCGTCTTTCAAGTACAATGTCCCTTCAGGGCGTAAACAATTATGTTTTCCAATGCTTCATTATATTTAATATCTGTCAAATCTGCCTTACTATGACTGTTTTTGGCAAAGATAGTGGATTTTTTCTGTTACCTGCTTCAGGGTTTTTAATTCAGAATAGTTTTTCTCTTAGGCTGTTTGCCAAACAAGGCTAAAGGGGTCCAATCTCTCCTGCTCTGTATGTGAATACATGCTTTTCTCAAACGAATTAGAAATAAGTACAAACTGTCTCAAGCAATATTATACTCTACCTACACTTGTTCTCTTATGTTAGGTAATTGATTTCTTATTGGCACATGATTCTTTCTGAGGAGTAACGGTTGAAGTCAAGTCAATATCAAATAAAATACGGTGATGCCTGATTAATCATTTGTCTGAGACGATGTAAAATCAAAGATCAGAGTTCAAATTTCATCCTAGTCTACAGTGTTGACTTTCGCACAACTACCTTCGGGAAAGGCATGAATCCTTCACCCCCACTTGAGTTAACATTATTTAACTCTGGCCTCTTGAGCCGTAAATAGCAGCCAGACTAGGACTACACCGAATTCAGAAGGTGAAGCAAACAACGGAAAAACACTCTAGTATATATTTTAAGAAATCATGGCATTTTAGAGAATAAAGAAACATAGAATGTGTAGAACTATGATCACATAAACGATCAAAGGTCATTATATAAAAAATTATAAAGTTCACATATCTTAAACATTTCTCTTTTTTTTTCTGAAATAATTTTGTTCATTTCTTGAAGTAATTATTCATGAGTATACAATTTCGGTTCGGCATCGTGAAAAAGCAAGGAAAAGTGTATTATCTCTCAGATTCGCCACAGATACACATAACTGATTGCGTGTGTGGGCACACACACACATGTAAACTAACTTCGATGAATATATTTGTTGATAATATTGTTTAATCAATAAGTGTTTTTCTTTGGAGTAAATTTTATTTAAAAACTGACGTGTTAACAAAATTCTCAGTTACCCATGTTACGCACGTCTATTTCTCATCGACACGCGTGAGCGCGCGCACACACGTCTCCTCTCATTCACACAACGCTCGTGTGTCTTCGTTATTTCCACATGCATTTACATGACTACATTCATTCATTGCAAATACACACATCACCATTTTCACATACAGATGGGATGTTTACACTTTCATACACACACAGGTCGGTCTTCATTCTCTCTCTCTCTCTCACACACACACACACAGATCTGTCGCGATTTTCATACACACACACACACACACACACACACACACACACACACACACACACACACACACGTTTGTCTGCACTTTCACTCACACACAATAACACATAGGTCGGTTTCCCTTTTTACACACAGGTCTCCTCTCTGTCTCTGTCTCTCTCACTCACTCACACACACACACACACACAATTCTCTTTCCATTTTCACACACACAGGTCTGTTTCCATTCTTACGCAGACACAGGTCTATCTCCCCTCTCTCTCTCTCTCTCACACACACACAGAGGTCTGTCTCCATTCACACACACACACACACACACACACACACAGAGAGGTCTGTCTCCATTCACACACACGCACACACAGAGAGAGGTCTGTCTCCATTCACACACACGCACACACAGAGAGAGGTCTGTCTCCATTCACACACACGCACACACAGAGAGAGGTCTGTCTCCATTCACACACACGCACACACAGAGAGAGGTCTGTCTCCATTCACACACACGCACACACAGAGAGAGGTCTGTCTCCATTCACACACACGCACACACAGAGAGAGGTCTGTCTCCATTCACACACACGCACACACAGAGAGAGGTCTGTCTCCATTCACACACACGCGCACACACAGAGAGAGGTCTGTCTCCATTCACACACACGCGCACACACAGAGAGAGGTCTGTCTCCATTCACACACACGCACACACACAGAGAGAGGTCTGTCTCCATTCACACTCGCGCGCGCACACACACACAGAGAGGTCTGTCTCCATTCACACACACGCGCGCACACACACAGAGAGGTCTGTCTCCATTCACACACACACACACACACACAGGTCTGTCTCCATTCACACACACACACACACAGAGGTCTCTCTCCATTCACACACACACACACACACACACAGAGGTCTCTCTCCATTCACACACACACACACACACACACACACAGAGGTCTCTCTCCATTCACACACACGCACACACAGAGGTCTGTCTCCATTCACACACACCACACACACACAGAGGTCTGTCTCCATTCACACACACACACACACAGAGGTCTGTCTCCATTCACACACACACACACACACACACACACACACACACACACACACACACACACACACACACACACAGAGGTCTGTCTCCATTCACACACACACACACAGGTCTGTCTCCATTCACACACACACACACAGGTCTGTCTCCATTCACACACACACACACAGGTCTCTCTCCATTCACACACACACACACACAGGTCTCTCTCCATTCACACACACACACACACACACACACACACACACACACACACAGAGGTCTGTCTCCATTCACACAGACACGCACACACAGACACACACACCCGCTTACACACGCAAACACACACAGGCCTCTCTCCATTTACAGACACAGATGTCTTACTGAAATCACAAACGCAGGTCTCACTTCATTTACCCCCACACAGGTTTCACATCATCCCCCCCACAAGTCACACTTCATGCCCCCCCACAAGCACACACAGATCTCACTTCATTCACACACACACACACACATATACTTTTCTCCCCCACAAAAACAGGTCTCACTTCATCCCCCCCTCAACAGGTCTCACTTCATTTTCACACACACACAGGTCTAAATTCATTTTCATTCACATAGATACACACACACAGGTCTCGCTTCATTCACACACACACACACACACACACACACACACACACACACACACACACACACACACACACACACACACAGTTCTCGCTTCATTCTCACACACACACACACAGGTCTCGCTTCATTCTCACACACACACACACACACACACAGGTCTCGCTTCATTCTCACACACACACACACACACACACACACACACACACACACACAGGTCTCGCTTCATTCTCTCACACACGCACACACACACACAGGTCTCGCTTCATTCTCTCACACACACACACACACACAGAGGTCTCGCTTCATTCTCTCTCTCACACGCACACACGGGTCTCGCTTCATTCTCACACACGCACACACAGGTCTCGCTTCATTCTCACACACACACACACACACACACACACAGGTCTCGCTTCATTCTCTCTCTCACGCACACACACACACAGGTCTCGCTTCATTCTCACACACACACACACACACACACAGAGGTCTCGCTTCATTCTCTCTCACACACACACAGGTCTCGCTTCATTCTCTCTCTCACACACACACACACAGGTCTCGCTTCATTCTCACACACACACACACACACACACACACACACACAGGTCTCGCTTCATTCTCACACACACACACACACAGGTCTCGCTTCATTCTCACACACACACACACACACACACACACACAGGTCTCGCTTCATTCTCACACACACACATTCATTGAAATATATATATGCCTTCACATTTATTCACTTCTTGACACAATGTTTTGTCTTTTGATTGATATTTAAATACAAAGATATAATATACACTGTAGAAATAAAGACAGATTGAATTATTACTTTTCGTTTTGCTGAATATTATAATCAATGCGAACTCTTTCTGATAAAATAACGTTAAAATATATAGAATATTTCTATATATACTCGATTTTTGGTGTTGTTATAATAGCGAGTAGGACAGTTCTCGGAAAAAACTAGTATGAATGATAGCAAGTAAGCCTTAGTTTCTTTCTTTTTGTTTTACACCATGAACCAATGTAACCTCTGGTTTGAAGGTCGTGAACGTCCCATCTTCTCTTTTCCGCACTCCGTTTGGTTATAGGGAACCCAACAGACTACAATAATAACTGTTGTCCGGGAACTGTGGGTCTCAATCTTGCCTGTGCTAGTTCAACTCTTTGTCACCCTGGGGCCTGACGCCTTCTTCATTAGCCTTAGGGCCAGACGAACGAGCACTGGACCAATTACCCACGTAAAACTGTCGCCGCTACGACCGTCTCGAACCCACCTCTCCTACATACCAGCACATTAAGACCCCCTTCTTTTTTGGATATATACTTACTGCACAACAATAAACAAGGAAAAAACACTGCGAAAAGGATGTCTTTTCTCCCTTCTCTTTTCAATGTTTCTCTCTGTGTTTTTTACTCGTCTTCATACAATCGAGAAAAAGGGAGAAAATAGGAAGGAAGGGAAAAGCATTCAGAAGTAGAATTGTTCAAGTTTAGCTAAAATCCAAAACCTTTAATTTGGTTCATGTCTTTGAATCGTAATTGCACATCAGAAAGAAGCAGGGTTGCGGGAGGTGAGAGAAGAAAATGAAAAGTGGGTAAAAGGAAAAGGGAGCAAAGAGGGGAAGTAAAGATTATGTATGAAGAGAGCTGAGAATAGAGAAAGCAACAGAGGAAGAAAGAATGAGAAAATGATAGAAATGAGGAGAGAAGAGGCTGAAAAAGACTATGATAAGAAGAGAAAGAATGATGGAGAAGAAGGATATAATGGAGAAGGTTGGTTGGAAGTGTGAATATGATATAAAAGATAGTGAGAGAAGGAAGAACAAGAATATTGGAATCTTGAAAAACTTGTTTGTTTTCAAGTCATCTTAGTTTCTAAGCAAGAAGAAAGTATGTAAAATATCACAATTTTACTGATACAAGACGAACCAACATAAATAGTTAAAATCTTTCTTGTTAACTTTCTCATTGTTATATTGATATATGAATATATCAATTAGCAGTAAGCATTTAATTTTTTTTATGTTAGCTCACCAATGAAAGACTCCAAAGTAATTCAAAACAAGGTGCGTAATATGAAATAGATAACAATTGGTCATTGACTTAGAGAGTTAATATCGCAGTGTTCGAAGAAGCATTTACACTGGATTCTGTTCAACAAAGTTGCTGGCGGGTGGGTGGTAAAGCTCTCTACAAGGAACTTTTCCTTACTTCTGAAAACGAAGAAAGTGAGGGTGATTACAATCCTTGGAAGTAGCATAGCGTTTCTTAATTTTAAATGTCTAAATATATATATATATATATATAAATTTAAGGGCATGGAAAATTACGTTCCGCCAATATTAAGTGTCTTCAAAACTAATATTGCAAATCGTAGCTCAAAAACGAAGCGAGTATAAGTAAGAAATGAACAGTAACTTTAGTTACCTAGTAGATATATTTCAACACATATAGTGAGTTATTAATTACGCTGACGCAATACAGACGTACTTTATGAAAAATTGTTTGCGCCAATCTTCCAAGTAAAGCAACAATTACTTCCTAAATATAATTTGAATGCTTGAATATATTTTATGCCAGCAAAACAATCCTTAACGAAGTTATCCGCCAGATAGATCAAATAAGTAACTAGTAAACTGATTTTGCTGCTAGAATAGTTATAGAATATTAACGATCTTAATGTCTATGAATACATAGACATTAAGATCGTTAATATTCTATACTAAAACAAAATCTTACATAAACGAGAATCATGTTGAACCTAGATTTTTCTTACTAATTAAAACTTAAAAATATAAGTGCGTTGTTGACATAAGTGTATTAATGTTTATATTACGTGCAAAGTCTTGGAAACTCTACTGAAATGACTGGTATACCCCACTCATTCACTGTTCATCAGAATGTCTCCTAGGCAACTTTCCTATGTGCATATTATGGCGAAGGAAGGCGCTAATGGCCGATGAAATTCTGACACAGTTATATGACAATGGTACTTAATATTTAAAAATCTTGTTTTTGTTACATAGTTTATCATCCCCTAAAAGATACACCTAATCCCCGCATACTCACAAAAAATATCCAAATACAAATGTGCCCATTATCGAGAGGTGGCCGATCACTAAAGTTTCAAACACTGTTTCTTAGAGTTTATTTTGACTAAATAACGTTCGTGTATTATTGTCTTATAAATGCTTGCGTCTCGTCTTGAAAAAAAAATAATGCTGCTGTATTTACCGTTCTTTTATATTCACAGATAACGAAAATCAATGTGTAGTGAGTCACGATCACCTTTTGAGTGCCGCTTTGCATTACAAAATTTCCATAACTTCTAAGATTAAAACCAATTTCAGTTGTTTGATTAATTTTACAGTAAAAAGAAGAAATAGACTTGATAAATATTTAAGTAGCAACATCAGGCTCATTAACATAAAATCAGATTTTATTAAAAAAAATCAAATGCAAGAATTCTATTGCACAACACTATTATCTGTGAATTGCCATGTTTTCTTTTGAAAGATACTGGAGTCGTCTTCACGTTTTTATATCCAGTCTCTTTCTTTTAGACTGATTCCTACTCAAACCTAGAGAGCTCGGTCTATTCTAATATTTAACTTTCCCAATGGTATATACAAAAAGTGAACGCAACGGATTAGTCGGGTATTTGAACTTGATTCTCCGATTTCACTTAACACGCTGATATTCGTTATACTACCCGCACGTCTTTTGGCTAAGAATAAGAATTGAAAAGAATACTTAGGATCATAACTGATAATTTTTGGTGCAACTTGTAATTTTCAATAAATGATTAATTATATTTAGTGATACTAGCTTATTGAGTAAAAATAAAGTCTCACGGAAAAGCACGTCCCGAGATTTTAAGAAAAGTGATTTTTATCTTTGTAAGCATTTTTTTCTAAATAGCAAATGTTACGTTTATTATACTCCTATTCAGAAGAAAATCGACCACAAGTGGGTAATTTAGCGTATTATTGCGTTAAACAAGTAACATTGTTATGTATTTGATTAGTCTATTTTATTTCATTCATTATTATGTTCATGAAATATTTATCAAACAATAATAAAATATTTGGCAATTAAGTATTAGTTATCATATTCGCTTGGATTTATCTGATTCAATTGTTCCAAAGTGTAAAAAAATATAGTTGCAACAATTTTATAATCTTAAACCGTAACAACTTATTCTAAATCTGTTCACATAACACAGGTTTTTAGTCTTTCTTTTTAAACATTTTTTCCTTCCTCTGTCACTATCTCTCCCTGCAGCCTATTCGTTTATTCCTCTATCCGAAGCATTTTCGTTTTTCTTCTCCCTCACTATGCTGCATCTTCGTTTTTCCTCACCCTCTCTATACAGCATCTTCGTTTTCTTCACCCTCTCTATGCAGCATCTTCGTTTTCTTCACCCTCTCTATGCAGCATCTTCGTTTTCTTCACCCTCTCTATGCAGCATCTTCGTTTTCTTCACCCTCTCTATGCAGCATCTTCGTTTTCGTCACCCTCTCTATGCAGCATCTTCGTTTTTCCTCACCCTCTCAATGCAGCATCTTCGTTTTTCCTCACCCTCTCAATGCAGCATCTTCGTTTTTCCTCTCTATGCAGCATCTTCGTTTTTCCTCTCTATGCAGCATCTTCGTTTTTCCTCTCTATGCAGCATCTTCGTTTTTCCTCTCTATGCAGCATCTTCGTTTTTCCTCTCTATGCAGCATCTTCGTTTTTCCTCTCTATGCAGCATCTTCGTTTTTCCTCTCTATGCAGCATCTTCGTTTTTCCTCTCTATGCAGCATCTTCGTTTTTCCTCTCTATGCAGCATCTTCGTTTTTCCTCTCTATGCAGCATCTTCGTTTTTCCTCTCTATGCAGCATCTTCGTTTTTCCTCTCTATGCAGCATCTTCGTTTTTCCTCTCTATGCAGCATCTTCGTTTTTCCTCTCTATGCAGCATCTTCGTTTTTCCTCTCTATGCAGCATCTTCGTTTTTCCTCTCTATGCAGCATCTTCGTTTTTCCTCTCTATGCAGCATCTTCGTTTTTCCTCTCTATGCAGCATCTTCGTTTTTCCTCTCTATGCAGCATCTTCGTTTTTCCTCTCTATGCAGCATCTTCGTTTTTCCTCTCTATGCAGCATCTTCGTTTTTCCTCTCTATGCAGCATCTTCGTTTTTCCTCTCTATGCAGCATCTTCGTTTTTCCTCTCTATGCAGCATCTTCGTTTTTCCTCTCTATGCAGCATCTTCGTTTTTCGTCACCCTCTCAATGCAGCATCTTCGTTTTTCCTCTCTATGCAGCATCTTCGTTTTTCCTCTCTATGCAGCATCTTCGTTTTTCCTCTCTATGCAGCATCTTCGTTTTTCCTCTCTATGCAGCATCTTCGTTTTTCCTCTCTATGCAGCATCTTCGTTTTTCCTCTCTATGCAGCATCTTCGTTTTTCCTCTCTATGCAGCATCTTCGTTTTTCCTCTCTATGCAGCATCTTCGTTTTTCCTCTCTATGCAGCATCTTCGTTTTTCCTCTCTATGCAGCATCTTCGTTTTTTCCTTCTCTCTCTGCATCTCTGTAGCATTTTTTCCAATCCCTCCTCTTTTTCTTCACTTTCGTTTCTCCATCTCCGCTTAGTTCTACTTTACATTTTCTCCGCCCACATTTTGTGGCAAAGCCTTCCATGTAATTACCACTGTCCCTTATTGAATTATAAGAGTTCCAAGTCTCTCCTTTTGTTGTCTTTACGCGGCATAAAGACCTGCTTGTTTTCATAGAGGATGGTCATGAATTCTTTTGTCACAAACTGAGTTCTACGTAATGCTTGCCGCTTGGCCACTGACCCACCGCTGAGGGAGCATGCATTTCAATGATGCTGTTTAAAGGTTGTAACAAGTACCCCCAACTGGTTCTTAGTCTCCAATGAGTTATTACAAATCTGACTTTGCTATTTGCCATGGAACTTTTCAGCATTGTTTGTCTTGTGCCGGTATTTTGGGGGGTAGGGTTGGTAGAGGGAGAATTAAAACAAAACTGTTTGTTACAACATCCTACATAATGTTCAATCGCCAGGATCTGCAGAAGAGCAGTGGGCTGGTGATTTCTGTTTAAATACAAGTAACAGATTTAAGAGTATTTTTAATCGGGTATAAATTATGTGAGAAAAGTATCTCTTGATTTGCACCTATTCTATGATATCTTTTAGTAATGAGCAGAAAAGTGGTTAAAATATTTGATTTCTAAAATTGATCGGTGATAAAAAGGAATGTATATACAATTTTATTTCTTATTACTATAACAGTTATTTGTAGTGAGTTGATATCGCTTTTTTATTTTCCTAAGCAGTGGAATTAATAACAACCGACCTAGGTCGAGAAGTCTTACCAAAGAAAAATTGTACTTTCTCGAAGAAAATTAAATTAAAGGGCTTAATTACTCAATTAAAAAATATAAATAGACAGTATAGCAACTTAAATACGTGCATCACATTTCAAAACCCTTGGCACACATTTCTAAATTTCTCCCTGCCTAAAAGTGTGATGTTTAGTCATTGAAATATTACTATCATATTCAAATAAATCGAAAGTGTTCTGCCTTTCAAACTTCTTTTAAGATGTGAAAACAGGAAATCATCAGATGAAGCAAAATCTGGTGAATTGGATGAATGTTCTATGCATTGAAATAACTAATTCTTCAATACCTTCATCATGTCATCAGCACTGAAAGCAGGTACATTGTCCTGCAAAAGAGAAACTCAATTGTTTTTCTTTCAACGCCTTCTTTAATTGCTACATCATGGTATTATTGTATTCTAAATTAGCTGTTTGATACTTCTGAATATAGTTAGCCATCAAAATGCCTTCCTTATATCACAAAACTGGGGTCATGATCTTTCTTTTGCTTTTAAGAACACTGGTTTCATCATTACTTAAATACTGCAATATCAAATTTGAGATCTCCACAATATATTGTTACCAATTGGCATTCAATTACTTTGGTACTATCTTGTCTAAAATCTACTGTATACCCAAATTCTCATCTATATTATAAAATAACTGATTCATTGTCCGTCAAGCATTGTCTACGTGTGATTTTGTTGTGGGTATGTAATGTATATGAGTATGCCTGTGTTGCATTTTGGATCTTGGTGTGCCAATTGTGATACTGGAAGTTGACACACTATATCTTCACAGTTAAGGATGATGGGAGCTTGTCCTTCAGTTTTTGCATCAAACAATCATGATATTTGGTGTTTATTTCTGCAGAAAGAAGAATTTTACAAAGGAATTTAACACTTAAAAATTCCTCACTTTCCGCTGATATGGTTCAGTCAATGAAGAGAAACCAATTAAAAAGTAAGCGTAAAGATCATGAAAATGAGCACTTCATAGAACAAAAGAAAAATCTTTTCAGCTACAATGACAAAGTAACGTCTACATTTTGGGAAGTCGGTTAAGCCGATAAGTTTTCAGGACTCCCTTTGTATTTCTCATGCATTGTTGATATTTAAGATTAAAACAAGCTACGGTCTCTGTTAAATATTTTTTCTGAAAATATTGCGTCAAAGATAAGATTACAATTTCGACACCTGCGTTCGTGTTAAATCGGTAATTTGTTGACGGTTAATTCTAGGACAGCGGACAGTTTCACATAATTAACTATATTAAAATATTACTATGAAAATAAGACTATTCCAGCTGACTGTTAATCCTTTTTAGAAATTTTGTGAATAAATGATAACGTTATAATGTTTTACCCAAAATTACTGAATGGATACTTTATCATTAAAGTACGGCCAAATGTGCCCTAAAATTAAACATATTTTTACTTTTTAATGTTGAAAATTGTATTTTATGGATTTGACTAATTTGTAATTAAAAGATTACAAAATTCAGGTAGTTATTGTAAGAAAACATTTTTACCTACATTTACATCACCATAAAGTGTTAATATGCAATAATAGATAAATCATTAACCTGAAAATTTGCAATGATATCTAGTGATTAGATTTAACAAGCTTTAAAATTTTATTTTGGTCTTGCTAGACGGGAAATGAGTTACCTTTATTTGTGAGAATGTCATTTTATGTATGATTAAATGCAAACTATCATTAATTTGAGGCAATTACTGGGTCATTATTTTCACAACAAAATAGGCATTTATAATAATGGCAATACCAACACCATCTCCACTATCAAAACCAGTTAGAGTATTGTGCAGGCTGAGAATTGCTGTCACTTGATCTCTAGTGAAAGCTATCAATTATTAATGTGTGAAATAATGAAGAATACAGGAGTGGAGTGATGGAGTATTCAG
Organism: Acanthosepion esculentum; assembly: GCA_964036315.1. Classification (NCBI taxonomy): domain Eukaryota; kingdom Metazoa; phylum Mollusca; class Cephalopoda; order Sepiida; family Sepiidae; genus Acanthosepion; species Acanthosepion esculentum. The sequence goes on from OZ038520.1 coordinate 28,168,139, forward strand.
AATACTTGGTATTTCCTGATCTCCATTGGCAGCTAACAGATGTTACTGGTAGGGTAATGCAAAGACGTTTATTATTAACATTACAACAACTTTCACTGTGTGATAAAGTTAGTCTTGATATTCCTATGCTGTGTATGTAAGCCAGTGATATGTATTATTCTAATAAATTCCTGGGGCCTTTATTAATTTGCTTACTTTTATTTGCTAATAAGGATTAAAGGCAGTTTTTTGCCTGTATGAAATGCGATGTTTTACAGAAATTGTAAATAAAGTTGAATTGGTTTTTATCAGCAGAACGTTCTTACATGATCTTCACAACGCAAATACTCACTTTGTGTCTCATCCAGTCGTAAGTCTTGTTTTTATTACACAACAGTCTTATGTGGTACAAAAAGATAGTAGACGGAAGCAAAAAACAATGTCACTTTTTGTTCCTAGAAACCAGATTCCAAAACAGAAGAAAATAAATGCTCATGACGTTTGAAAAAGTTACTAGTTAGAATGCTTTTGGCACTTTAGCTGATACACAACTCAATTGTGCATGGCTTGGGGAAAACAAGAGTCAAATCCAAAAAGGGACTTGAGAATAAGTCCATCAGGTTCTTATTTTGGTTTGATCTCATACTGATTTGAACCAGGTTTGAGAATATTTGATCTCGCATTAGTCATAATTTTATTACATGAAAACAAATATTATTTGAGAACAAAACCATCAGGTTCCTAATTTAGTTTGATCTTAGTCCGGATTTGAACTTGATCTATAAATATTTGATTTCACATTAGACATAAATCTAATTTGGAAATATTTTCAATTACTCATCAACTTTAAAAAATTGACCAACATTGAGGAGGAGAATATTAACTCTTCTTTCTCGCAAAAGTTGCCCGCAAGGTTTAAAGAAATTAAACGGGAAACCTATTTCATACTAGTTTATATCATTTTTCCTTATTTCTTGACGAATTATCTGTTAAGACCATAAAAATATTTGGCTATATTTAGTTTAAGCCAATTTATTTTTTTCTTTTCTGGTTAACTAACTTTGTGAGTTGAATTAATTTTTACTTCATTAAATAGTTTTTCAAATAAATACTTTCGATGAGGTCTTCGGTCAGCTGTGTAGAAATAGTCGATGTAACTACTCATTATATCGACGTTTTAAAAAGTTTATTTAATTCTCTTAAACACTGAAGTCACGATTCAGATAAAATATACTAATAAAAGGAATGTTTCTAATAATAATCACGAAATAAAAAGAATTACTGGAAGTCTTTTTTATTTACTCTATTAATGTCAATTTCGATTCGTTACCCCAGTCATAATTTATGAAAGCAAGGAAAGTTGGTTCACTGTGTCGTGATAGACAATTTTAAGATATACAAGTCTATCATTCGTTCATACTTTGAATATTGCTGCCTCATCTGATCAGGTGCTTCTGCTATATATTTAGATATTCTTTATAAAATCCAAAGAAGAATCTGTAATGTTATTAGTTCTGAGTTGGCATCTCTGACCCAGTCACCTTCCACCGCCGTAACGTAGACTGCTTGTGCCTTTTCCATAAATACTCTTATGGTAATTTTTCTGTTGAACTTTCCTCTTTAGTACCAAGACTTTACGAATTTAAGCGCAGTATTAGATTGGCGGCAAGTTCTCATCTACATATGAAGTGTACTTTCTATGCTGTTTCTTCTCTCGCACTTCTTGGTTGTGGAACTCTCTTCCGGCTTCTTGCTTTCCAGTCAAATTTGATTTTCAAAATTTTCAACGTCAATCGTTATCTTCTGTCTTCTTAATTACTGTTCTTTTATTGTTCTCTCGTATTAATAGTGTTTTTCTCATATTATCACACACACACACACACACACACACACACACACACACATTTTAGTGGGTTTACTGCCTTGCTCGGAGAGAAATGATTAAAAAAAAGTAATCCATAAATGATTTTCCTTAGATGATAATCAGGTATGATAATTTTTGCATAAAATAGAACAGCTACGAAGATATATGTAGTTTTCTATTGCGATAACAAACAAACATAACTAAACTAATAGTGTTGATATTTTAAAATCTGATTTCTACATCTTTATAAATTTAAACATTGTCGTCGGTTTATTTTAGAATCTTTTAATCAGATCTTGTCTTGAATGAAATTGGCCATTTGCAAATTACCTTTCAGTTTTCCTTAAAGAAATGAAGCTTAGATTCGATTTTCTGTCAAGATGAAATCACTGGCAGGTAATTATTAATACGATTCAGGTCGACAAAGTTAATGTTTTAATTAGAACAAAATGGTCTGACATCATGATTATGAAATAAATTCCTTACCATTTCGATATTTTTTCTTTATAGAGGACACCCGAAGATAATTAGCAAATTTTCTTTTCTCGTTCTAAATCAAATCAGGATTCGGGACAAGAGAGAAAAACAAAACAAAAAAAACAAAACCTTATGATGCCTAAGCTTCATCAGATGACAGTAATATGTTGTTGTTATTCGAAAAACAAACGAAAACAGCCGAGAAGTTGCGGGCCTAAACCATGGCCAAATTCATTTTTGGGCGCTCCCAGTAGATAATTAATGGGAAACTATACTAATTAGATGGCTAGCTATTATGAAATAAACAGTTGCGTTATAAAATATAGTGGGAATCTAATTAGTGTTTCAACTTATTAGCTTGGAATTGTATATATGAATGGGTTTGCTTGAAAATGCTGGCAAGAGGGCCTTGATGTCATTGGAAGCAACGTAATTCTTCACCGTTTTTTTCTTCATTTTTTCATGTCATGATAACTACGGTAGTTCTTATTCGTATAAATAAATAATAGAAGGTTTAGTGGCTTGGCTAATGCATTGTGGAATTTTGTACGGTATGTTTCTGCCAAAGTATTTCCATCTTTTTCTTCCGAGCTGTCATGTCGGCAATATTCGAAAGCTATTGTGAATACGTGCATACACACAAATTATATATATATATATATATATATATATATATTTCCTAAGTCTCCGACTTGATCTGTCTTTTTCTTATTCCTTCTTGACGTCTTATTTCTGTTCGATTCTTGCTTCCCACACCCAAACTCTTCCATATTTCAGTTCCTCTTTCTCCGGAGAACTACCGTACATGTCGAGGAATGGGCGCCCAAATAGCTCATTTGCACACACACACACACACACACACACACACACACACACACACACACACACACACACACACACACACACACACACACACAGAGTGTTCGCAGAGTATCTATATTTCATTTTTATATTTGAATATTTCTATTTAAGATATGTCAATTATACACCATCTGAAGGTAACATTAAATGCAATCAAAAATATCTAGGTATTTAATCTATACTTGTCTGCATAACTTTCTGTGGTTACGTATGCATATATATATATTTAAACTTGTACGCGTATGTGATTGTACGCGTCCGCCTAAAGCAAGTTTTGTGTACTGTGTGCGTAGTGTGCGTTTTGACTGTATTTCTGTTTTTGCATATGGATGCATATGTAAGCTTCAACGTTTACGTTAAGACATGTTAATATGAGCATTATCCCATTTATTTTCTCGTACTCTCTCGGTTGCTTCTCTCTCTCTTTCTGCATATATATATATATATATATATATATATATATATATATATATATATATATATATATATATAAATCAATGGACTCTCCCTCTCGAATCACTCTGACTCTAGTTTTTTGTTTTTCTCTTTAGCACTTTTTCTCTGTTTCATTTTCTCTCCTTTTTTTCCCCTGGCCGTCTCTATTTTGTTTAGAGTCTGCTACTTTGCATGTATGTATAAATGTGTGCGTCTTAAGCACGCTTTCAGACAAGACAAGATACGACTTTTAATGGACAGATATGTTTGTATTTACCCTACTTGGCCTTTAGCTTTCCCAGTACCACGCTTCGAATTCACATCATTCAGTAAGTCGACCATGAAGAAGCCCGCAAGTTGGGAAGTTGTGGGTGCGTAGCACTAGTAGCAGCAGGTCGACCGGCTTTCTTGTAAACCTTTCATGAAACCACACGATATAGCTTTCGACGCATTGGACATGTGTAGGACATTCCACTCAGTCGGTCGAGTAGTAAAAATCTATATGATTTCTACCGAATCCCGGGTTTCATAGTCAGAAATGGCATCTGAATAGTTTAGGAAGGTGAGCGGGGAAGAGACATTTTAGGGAATTCTTACACTTGCGAGCGCGCATACAGACACACACACACACACACACACACACACACACAACTGTATGTGTACAGTTGTAGTTATCTGGTTCTGCGCGCCTACACATTTTTGCATAAGAAACGGAAGCATTTTCAGATTACACACACGCACACACACTCCAACCCACCCCTCTTTGATTCCGTTATTTTTTAAAGAAAAAATCACCTTATTTTTATTGAGTAAAACAAAAAGAACTCTTTTGAAATTCCCTGTTTTATATTTCTATCTTTTTATTCTTTTATATATTTTTTGTGCCTACTTTTAGCAAAGCTCAAACTGATAGACAGATGGAGCTTTTCTATTTGTTTATTTCAGAATTGTTCTGTCAGATATTTTTTATCTGGACGTGGAGGCGGTGGATAAATGTTCATTTGCAGTGGCTTTCGATTCTCTCCTCTCTCCCTTCTCTGTATCTTGTACAAGAAATCAATGGGGGGAGATAAAGTCTAACATTTGCTGGCACTAAAAGTAGAACTTTCTTTAGTTATTGTCTTTTCCCTAAAAAATATGCTTGGCACATATCTTGTTCTTTTTTTTTTTCTTTCATTTTTGTTTGTTTACTGTCTGGTATGCTTGCTCGTATGAGGCGACAAAAGGACGACTAATTTTGAGGATGTTCTGAGGAGTTAGCTTTCTCTGACAAGAACATATTTAAGTATCTATTGGACAAAAACTCTTCCCATTTCCCTTTTATGGCAATGTAGACTTTGCAAATTTAAAAATATTTTATATTCATTAATAATTCCGTAAATAACCTTTTATCATTTCACCCCATGCAAGACAATAAAGACACTAGGACGCAGAAGTTACTGAGTGTGAAAGAATATGAGAAAAAGAAAAATGTTAAAGAGAGAGAACATGAATAGAACAGGGATTATGACAAGATAACGATTGACATTGCATTTAAATTTTTGAAAATAAAAGTTGACTGCAAAGTAAGATGTTGGAAGAAAGCTCCATAAGCGAGAAGTGCGAGAGAAAAAACTGTTAGCATAGAACTTACGGTTACATCTAGCAATTACAACTGTAAAATGATGAAACCTAGTACTGTGCTTATCTTTTTTTTTGTCTGCTTATGCTACCGTATAACTTCAGAGCGGCTAGCGCAATCAAATTTTCTGTAGTCTCTAGTAGAACCACGGAAAATGTTTTTAGAATTTTCGTTATTGAAAATTCCAATTTTTAACAATCTTTACCAAAGTTCTTCTAATGTAAGCGAAATACTTATTTTGTGTCTGTCAGATTAACTAAATTGAGTCTGCTATTGTTTAAAAGTATAAATTAGACATGCTAGCTGAAAACTCCTTATCTAGAAACAAGTCATGAATTTTTACCTCCTGGATTTTTTCGATTAACTTTGAGCAGAGATCACCAGAGGGCCTTAAGCATTAACTAATCGACGACGGTTATTAAGTCCTTTCGAAAATATAGTACGGTGTTATGCCTGTTATTTTGATTCAAAAAATTAGTGTGACGCATAAGTTTATGGGAAATATGACTACCTGAAATTGTATATAAATTCTTCCAGATATTTAAATTAAATGGTGATTTTAAAAAATAAGGTATGATCAATAAATAACCAGTTTAAATCCCTGACTTATAAGTGCTAATGGCCGGCCCTATGTAGATTTTCTATATAAAGCCACTTGAAATCCTCCCCGTAGCGAGAGGTATCAGTTAATTTAATTAAGACAGAAAAAGAAACCTCGTAAAACGTTGTTTGACATGATATGACCATTATATATGAATTAGGATGTCATAAAGCCTTATTTCTTTGTTCTCTAAAAGTTGTTTTTGTCGGATACAAATTGGTAGTTCTTTATATTTAGTCATGCTAAAAGGAAGCCAGAATGTTGCGAAATTTTACTCATCAAGGAAAAATAATCCTAAAATACTCAAATGTTTGTAGGGAGTAGTAGAGGTTTTGGCAATGTTTACAATTGATTTTAGATGAAATAGATTTAGTACTTTTGAATAATGCAAAATATGAGCAAGAAAGAAGTTCGACACTGACTTACCCTCATATCTGCTCTCCCATTTTTGGGTTATAGGTAAAATTAATTAATACCAAAATTTTATAAACCTTTAATAAAAACCGGATTGTCTTTTTCTTAAGCAACCTCTAATTAATATGAGAAAATTTTTAAAACCTGTAATGAAAATAGGATTTAACAAATAATAAAGGATTTAATCTTTATTTGCGTATTATACAGTGGGAATTAATGGGTTAAAAATATGACATAAAAAGGTTTAATTAGAGCCTCATTACTCGTCCCTTGTTAGAACATAATTTCTCCCGTATGTACCGGGGATAATGCAGCAAAAATTCCAAAGAAATGGTGTGAGCAGTGTCCTTTTAAAAGAATTCCTTATATCTAACATCGAAAAAAAATGTACATAATCACGTTAGGGATTGTTCTGTCGTTTAATACCTGGAAAATATTCGATAGCGAAAGCTTCAAATATGTGTATGTTTCACTCATACATATACATAGGTATATATGTATGACAGAAAAAGGAAAAATTCTGTATGTTTCACTCACTTTATTTCTCCCTGCTCACGTGTTTTTATGTATATTTTAAAGAAAAGACGTAATTTGTCTCTTTCTCACTCACTCAAATTTTTACGTATGTATGTATGTATGTGTGTGTCTGTCTGTCTGTGTGTGTGTGTCATATGCAAGCTCTACCTCAAACTAGTACTTCGGGTGGGTGTACATATACATTCAATTGGCTGTGTGAGGAGTATTTTTTTCTTAAAATATCCTTTAAAATTAATAAATTATTGAACATAATTTATAAATAATAACTTAAAATTCGTGACTGTCACACTTCTCTCTGTGTCTCTCCCTATATATATATATATATATATATATATATATATATATATATATATATATATATATATAGTTGTACCCTCTGTCTGTACTCGTGCAAGGATTTTGGAGTTATGCCCACATAACCATATCTATTCTGAATACACATGACACAGGTTACTTGGATAAGTAGATTTCATTTTGATCAAACCTGGTCCCCGGTGCCCCCCCCCAAATTACCTCCTTTTAATTTAAATGTAAATTTCAACAATAGAATCACTTCTATCCAGAATATACACGGAGAAAGTCAGAATGTTGAGGTGACATCGGCAAGGTCAAAATTAGGAAGTATAGACGTCAATTTGAGCAAGAAATCACCAATCAGTACATATTTGTTGCGACAATTTAACTGTCATATCATTGTTGAAATCTGCTCGTCAATTAATTCAATCAAGTATTGCATTAAATACGTATCAAATGAATCGGATCAAGCTGTTTTTGCACAAACCTCCCCTTAATTTTGAACAAGGGAATACTTCCTATCCAAAATATAGAAGAAGAAAGCCAGAAGATGGAGGTCACATTGGCAAGACCATTGAGTAATAGTGAAAGAATATTTTAATATTTCTCCACAATTATATAACAATGATTTAAGATCAATCAATATGTGACACGCACCAAGGCGTTGGTAATTTGGGTAGTGTTATATATATATATATATATATATATATATATATATATATAATTTATATGAAAGAATGAAAAACACACAAAGTATGAAAATGTACCAAGGAACTAATTAATACATATTAAATCAACGGAAAATTTTGTTAATATTTTGATGCTTACTCGTACCATCCTTGGAGAAAATTTACATTAAAACGTACTTTATCGCTAGTTTCAATGTATTTATGTCACATTTGTTTCAGTAATTTTTACACGGATTTATCTTTCCTATTTGTCTATGCGCAACATAACAAATGTGTATCGAAATCTGCTGATACAAATTTTTAGTAACATATCGCAAAAAAAAAAATACAATTTCTGCGTAACACTAGAAATCGTTTGGTAATGAATTAAATGACTCAAGTTAAACTGGGGCGTGTTGGAGTAGTAATAATATTGTCTACATATAAGTTGAAAGTGTACCATATAATCAGAATTTGTATTACTGTACAGGTAATCATTATTAAATATTTTTTTGTGTTTGATCAACAACTCCTCTGTTTATTTGTCTGCTTTATTTTTCTTATTTTTCCGAAAAATTTAGTCGGCGTGGAGATCGCTATAATGTTAATTTGAGTCGATAATTACAGTCCTTTTAGAAGGGAGAGATTTCAGACACGACTATTACAATTTACGTCGTCAGTGTATATAATAAAAATACTCTGTTTTAATTAGAAATAATATTTCATGGCATTTTGAATTGATCTCTTACATAACTGATGACGAGACATCTAATATTAATAGACATTTTAGATGCACATTCAGAATAAGTCTCAAATTGAATACAAATATCCTCCAGACTAATTTACTAGACTAGTGAGTTCAGTCCTTATTGACCGCCTCAATATAAAGCTTAGTAAATAAAATAGGCAGTCATCGTTACGGGTATCTATGCGAAAAATGGGATTGGCGAACAAAGTTTCGTTTTCGTGCGAAAGCGAATGCAACAGTATCTTTGGGAAATATATTAATCCATATCTTTTCTTCTTGGCTATAGATTATCAAAACTGTGAACACGGCAACGGAAATTCAAAACCGTGGGGAAGACAACGGGAAACCAATCTTTCTCAGAAATCATAGCAATTCATCGTTAATAAAGACAAATAATCGATGCATAGCCATGATCCCCTATACCCTAAAGAGTTATGGAATTTTTTAAAAAAGAGTTATCTTTTCTTTGTTTCTACAAATATGTGCAAGCTCATCACGCAGACCGATTCCTTAATGTAGTGAGTCTGATATTCATTTTCGTATTCTCAATATAAAAATTAATAAAAAATATAATTGTTGCCGTTTAAGACACTATTTTCACGAATGCACTCCTGTCATTCATCAGGAAATATACCCTGAAATATTTTTGACAAAAAAAGAACATACAATGGTGTGGATAATATCAAGATAACTTTCATTTAAAATATTACATCATTTCAAAAGTCCATGCCCGATTAGAAAATTGCAAACAAAACATTACATACTTGCGAAAACAATTATTAGTCAAATACATAGTCCCCATTGTTTTTAACAACTGTCTCCAATCATTCTGCAAACTTGTTGCCATTTTATATTACTAATGAAAATTGTGCATGAAATTTTGCAATGTTTTGATACTTCTTTAAAATGCTAATGGTTTCGACAGAAGAGGACCCAACAGTTCAATTTAGAAGTGAACCGCCAAACTATTATCACAAAATAATTCGATTATAGTGGGGAAGGCTTGTTTATACTAAGCTACTCTTTCCGGGAGAAATGATAAAGTGAAATGCTGTAAAGTATACCACAAAGTCTCCAAACCGCTTTTTTCATATTCGGATTTCGTTTTCTTTTTCCTAGAATGGCTGACAAGCAAGGCAAGAGAACCCAATATGCCTTGCTATTTAGCTTATAAGGATGATGATTGTGACTTATTTAAATGCGCGAAGTGACCGGAAAAGAATCGAACGAAATTTGAATTCGAACCGATGATTTCACTTTCCGACATACTACTCGTCATACTCGTCATAAATAAGTGAACAGAAGAAAAAACAAATTTCTCTAAATTTGAAGTAAATATTTAACAAGACGAATCACAGTAATGGGTCATCCGGTAAAGGTCGAACCTTCCACTTTAGCGTATAAGAGTAATGAATCTGCTAACCATCGCTCTACAATAGGTGCAACAGGTATTCTATATAAAAAGTGATGTCACTGGAAATTGATAAACAATCACTAACAAGTGGGAAGATTCATGATATTAATATCGTGATTAAATAGTGCACATGCTCCTCCTTTTTTCAGTTTGTATTTAACTACTCCCATTCGTTTTATGTTATTAGTTTTATATATTTACATAAAACATTATTTTTAAATTATCGAGATGATGAAAAGGAAATTCAATAATACTGATATCTGATTTTTCTCATGCTTCATTGATGTGCAACACATTTTATAGACAGACATATATATATATATATATATATATATATATAATTGATCCCATGCTGGAGAGAGTGTAAGGTATTTTATTTACTCGCATTTTAATATATGGTGAAGAACAAGCAATACAGACCAAAAAATGGTGTAGTCAAATCCTCTTACAGATACTTATTTCCCACTGATTCTAGAAGTTAGTGTTTGATTCACAGCAAAATCCAGGATTTCAAATAAAAGAAGAACGCAACACAATCTTCTACCAATTCTTTCTCATTTGACCATCTGTTAGGCAGTTATACCTTTATACTCAGGTGGCCTGGCATATCCCATGGTCCGGAATATTCTGCCACCATTAGATTAGGAAGGTAACCTCCAGGATACTATACAGTCATAAACGTTAGTGAATTTGATATAACTATTTTCCTGAAAATCTGTTTTAATAAAGAGATTTTATAAATTCCAACTGACAGTAAAGCTGTGTCAGCAATAAATGCCAAAGGTTTATAATGTAACGATTAATCTTGCTATTACACATTAACTGCGCCTGACCAAGATTATTAATATAAGTGTTTATGTATGAACCAACATGTATGTGCCTCTGTGTGTCTATACGCAAACATCATCCCAAACACAGAACAAGAAATTTACCCCAACTACACAAATAAAAAAAGAAAACAAATATAACTTAAACAGATCTACTTTTGAAAAAATAAACCAGTTTGTCTGAAGATCGCGAAAGCGTGAAACCTAAGGTCACAAACAACTCTCCATGCAACCGCGCATTATATATATATATATATATATATATATATATATATATATATATAATGTATGTGTGAGAGAATTTAAGTGCAGTGCTAGATTGGTAGCGAAGTCCCATCAATTTATAGTTGGTTAGATGCACCCGTAACTTCTATTCTAAGTTCTTCTTCTCTCGCACTCCGTGCTTCCCAACCAACTTTGATCTCCCAAAAATTAAATGCAATGTCAATCATTATCTATTACTGTGACAAAAGAGGTCATTACTCTTTTGTTGTTCTCGCTCCTTAATAAGATTTCTCCTTTTTCTTATTATTTCACACTTGTGTCTTAATGTTTTACTGCATTGTTTGGGGTAAAATGATTTTTTAAAAGTGTGTGTGTGTGAAAATATCCTTTTTCTATGATTGAGGTGAATTTCCTAAAATCAAGTTTAAAATCGCATGACGAAAAAATCTTATTTTTAAAATTTACTCATGGAAATAGTTTAGAGTATGTAATAACCCACTCTGAACTATTTCATAAGCTTAATGCGTGTATTTATTTTTGTAAAAATAAACTTACTTTTCTGGTAGAGTGGATATTATAAATTCTTAAATATAGGCAGCGGCTCCTCAGAGACGAAAGGGAGAAGGGGGAAAATTGGAACATTTCTATTTTTCGAAGCCCTTGAATAGGAAAGGAAACCTCCAATGTATCGTATTTACTTTAAATATTTTATTTCGGTGGGTGGGAAGAAAAAGTAAACAAAAACTAATTAAAACTTTTCGCATTGTTCTTTCCCAGAACGCGCTTTTCTGTCGCCATTAACTCTAAGTTGTTCAAATGAGAATGAATGCGCGCTTACACATTGTATTTATCAATAGTCTATTAAATTTAACGAGTAATTTGTAAAAACGCAGTTTCTTGATCTTAAAGATCGATACGCTTGGTTCAGTTTTTCAGTGGCTAAATTGGAACAAAGAATCTCTAAGTGTGTCCTCGTAGTTATTTACTAAGCATAGATTAACCAATTGTATGACAAAAAATATGAATCAATCTTATTACATTCGTCCATAAAAGGTGGACATCCAATGGCATCAAAGGCAATTTAGTAGAAATGATTTGCGTTAGAAGTTTGAAAATTATTATTCAACTGAGAACGCCATTAATGTCTTAATCTGTTACGAGGTCACTTTTTTATGAAGCTGAAAGCTTATTGGTGTAAATATGTAAGCAGGATGCACTCCTTCATGTGTTATATGCACCTTAACTTAGTCTGATACATAGTTTTGTTTGAATATTCTAGTAGAAAGACCACAACACTATAATATCTAGTATGGATTTCACTTGCGTATAACATTAACTTGCCAAACACTGATCTATGGTGATTGTCTGATTGTATTTAATAAGCTTAGATTTATTCGATATGTCTGCATAGCAGTAGAAAAGCTAGTGAGGTCTAACCTCATTGCAATAGCAAACTAAGCACTAATCAACGTTTTATGTGAGAAGCCATTTCTAATACTTCTACATTAGCTACTTAAATCGTTTAAACTATTGCACGGTCATATAGGAAATTGTAGATATGTTCATCCATTTGTGTTTCCATAAATTCTGTGCATTTAGTATAAAATGAGAGATGCATTACCATGGGACAATTGTTTGTTAGGTATTTTCGACGTACATTGCCACTATAAAGAGATTCATCTTTGTTGAATGACCCATAAATATGGACTTTTGCTAGAATCAGCTAAACTTAGTAAATACGTTTAACTCCCGTAATTAGTGTATAAGATTGTCATAGTATTAATACTGGGAATTTTTCAAATACACAATTTAAAACTTAGTTCTTAATTGTCTTTTATATATTGAGTGTTTTTGCAAGTAAAAATGAAAAAAGTTAATTTGAAAAATTGAATTAAAAGGTCAGTATTAAATTTAAATTTGTAAGATTCAAAATTCAAATATGCAAAAATAGGTTTTCTTTTCTGCGTGAGCTTTTAAAATATTTTATGATCAATCTAATTCCTCTTCAACTGATTTTTCCACATTCCAACCAATGAACAAGAAGGCTACTGTGATCTTTACACACGTTTCTATTAAATTCTTACAGCCTTTACTTTACGGCTTTGCACTTGTAATCCATAGAAATATTAATAAAACCAGAATGTCCTATTACTTAATAGGCATTCAGAAATCTACTTCACCAATCAAGAAACTTTAATTGCCAAATATTAAGGTAAAACATTACTAACAAAGGTTAAAGTACCTTGACATGGAGCAGTAGTTAGTAAATTATTTTCACATTGTTTCTAATATAGTGAGGTGATACACACAGCATACTGGGCTAAGCTAAATACTCATACATAAACTTGGGGAATCTAAAAGTCAAAAAGAAGGAACGAGTGAAATACAGAGAAAAAGCTGAGCATGAGAGAGAAAAGTAAAGTATGAAGGGGAGTAGAAAATGAATCGCAAAAGATGAGAAAATATAAACAAAAAAATAAAAAATAAAGATACAGGCAAGACAAGAAAGCATAATTACTCACATCAAATTAAGTTTATGACTGTGTTATCGAGTTGTAAATCAGAAACAACCCAAGCGAACAACTCTTTCAATATCAGCCATGCATAATACTTAAGGTTAGCGCGCTTCCATACACTCGCCGTTCTATGATGTATTGCTTTCTTTCATGTTTTCAACCACCATGCAAACCCGCTCGTAACTTCCTCGGCAATATCTTGTCTCCCGAAATATTCCGTCCAGATGAGCAGTTTTTGTGTCGGCTCTGCCGGCAAATTTTCGTCAATGAACCCATTTGTTATCGCAAAGTTTTTCATGTTGCCATGTGGAAAACTCCTTTTGTTTGTAAAATGTGCAAATTTCAAATCACACGCGTGTTGAGAACGAGGACCATAAAAACAATTTAGCATTCTTAAAATCTTGTTTCTCCGATAAAATTTTAAAAGCATAGAACATAAAAAAAATACAGCATATGATAACATATACGACCTCTCCTATAATAGAATTTCATAAATTTGTAATAAATGCATAAAATGAAACTTGGTCAAATGGAGAATATGGATAAAGCTCCAGTAACATTTAATATACCATCTAACTTTTTTTTAGTAATATTTCCTAATAAAACGAGAAAGGACAACTTTATTCCAACTAAAAGGCCTATCAATCGCGTACCTTGTGTCTTGGGTGGGAGCGAGTATGCTACTCTTAACTTATTAACCTACAATTATTAAGAAAAATTTTAACAAGTGACTTGAAAGTGGTACCCAACAATTAGCTACTAAAAACTAAACCTAATACTAAAAATCAATAATCATTTCTTATTGATTCAGAGAAATGCTGTATCAATGAAAATGATTGTAACTTTTACAAAAAATGCACCTTCAAATAATTTATGAAGAAAATAATGTATAATACCCAAGAAAAATGATTTTTATAAAATTCAACATCTTTATTTCACATTTTTTTTAAGGTTAATCGTAATTTAGGACTCGCATTCTCACCTCCAGTCAAGCGGAGTGATCACTTGACTTTTACCTGAGATTACTTTGGGAGAGGGTCATTTATGCCATTAAAATGGTATTTTGTTGTTCAAGGCCATTAACAATGTCTTACAAATTCTCCCTCCCTCTCTCTCTCTCTCTCTCTCTCTCTCTCTATATATATATATATATATATATATATATATACATACATACATACATACATATACATACATATACATACATACATACATATATATATATATATATATATATATATATATATATATACATACATATACATACATATATATATATATATATATATACATACATATACATATATATATATATATATACATACATATATATATATATATATATACATATATATATATATATATATATATATATATATATATATATAATCATATTTGTAGGTTTAGAAAACCCAGATTACACAATGTTAGTATTTCAGAAATTCGTAATAAATGCATGAAAAAAATGTGAAATTTCAGTAACATTCAATGCTTTATCCAACAATTTTGTCAATATTCCCGTTAGAAATGGTGAGTAGGGTTTATGTACTTATGGGTCTTTTATATAAGGTAAAACAAACAATTATTACAGAATTTTGTGACTTTTAAGGTATTTTTCACGACAGCAGAGATTACTGTACTCATTTACTTTCCAAATAACATCCGATAGTTAGGCTTTTATAAATTATTGTATTAAGCTCTTGGTATCATTATTACTGATTATATCAGCAGGCAGATATGCTCCCTGAACTGATATATATAGAGAAGTGGGTGAATGCTTTTTCCCAAAATCATTAGTGCGAAGTAGTAAATAAAAATAACTCAGCTGAAATTTGAACTCAGATCGTCAATTTCAATATTGGTAGTTAATTATACAATCTTTGCATTATCTATACGAATGATACTTTTCCAGTAATATGTAGAGGGATGCTATAAATGTTTCAGTGTTTGTTCACAACATCATCTGCATAACTCATTCAAAAGGATGAGAACTTTTAAAAGCATCCCGGAATGGAATTTAGTATCTCATAAACAAAAATGAAAATCATGCAATATTATCTGCATACAGAAAGAATGAAAGTAATTCTGAAAAACATGCTTCTAGCTAATCAAACATTAATAAACAAAATTATCTTTGATTTTAAGTAAATATTTCCATATTTGTCATATTCACATTAATTACATTTAGAGAGAGAGTGGCAACAACTCTGAAAAACCTATTAGGTAAAAACATAAAATAATGTTTAAAGTATTTTTCTGGATTATTCGTGTAGTTTTCGACATTACAGCGGCATATAATGACGTATTAAAAAGGGCGTGACAATTTAACAAATTGGCGACCTAATTATATGGAATAAATTAATGTATTGAGAAAATAAAGGGAATAGTTTCAAGATCCATTTGATTCTTTTGTTTTACTTTTTACTTAGTTTAAACATAGGTGTCGCCGCATGTACCGTTAAAAGTGTTTACATCTACATGAGGGAAGGATATTCCCACATTGATGTAGCAAAATCATTATAAATCCATTCTATCCATTTTTTTTCTAGCATCGTAGTAAGCAAAGATGAGATTTCCTCTTGGTAAGCATCCGTCTATTTCTTCATTTTGCCATGTACCAGACTATCATTAATGGAATACGTACAATGGATTGAATAGCTGTTTTCGGGGTGGATATTCAACTAACCGCTTGTAAATGTACTTAGTTGAACTTTTCCCAATTAACAATGGAAAGTGTTATTTCACGGTATTTGATCGTGTACATTACTAAACAGAATCAACTTTTATTGAATGTTAAAAAAAAAGAATCAAATAATAAATTAATAACAATAAAAGAAAATGAACATTTTATGCAAACAGATAGTTGTTGCTTAAAGTTTGTATTAAGGTATTTCAATGAAATCACGTTTTTAAACAATGATTTTCGTTGATACTAATGAAGCCACAATCAGAACAAAAATTACAGGTGATAATATTATGAATTCTGGGTAATTATTTTACTTTGTAATGTCACGTTTGAAACATTTTTTCTGTTTTACAGCCTCTTTTCTCGCTGTTTCTCTCTACTCCCCACAATTTCTCGGTGTTTCTTTCTACTCCCCTCTATTTCTCGCTGTTTCTCTCAAACTATCCTCTATTGCTTTCTCTCTCTCCCCCACCCGCTCCACTCGATTTCTCTCTCCGCTCCTCTCGATTTCTCTCTCTACTCTTCTCGATGTGTCTCTCTACTCTTCTCGATGTGTCTCTCTACTCTTCTCGAATTGTCTCTCTACTCTTCTCGAATTGTCTCTCTACTCTTCTCGAATTGTCTCTCTACTCTTCTCGAATTGTCTCTCTACTCTTCTCGAATTGTCTCTCTACTCTTCTCGAATTGTCTCTCTACTCTTCTCGAATTGTCTCTCTACTCTTCTCGAATTGTCTCTCTACTCTTCTCGAATTGTCTCTCTACTCTTCTCGAATTGTCTCTCTACTCTTCTCGAATTGTCTCTCTACTCTTCTCGAATTGTCTCTCTACTCTTCTCGAATTGTCTCTCTACTCTTCTCGAATTGTCTCTCTCTCTTGCTCCTTCTGTCGGTCTATCCTTAAGCCTCTTTATTTACTCTTTTCTCGCTACTCGCATATATATATATATATATATATATATATAATTACATTTTTAGCACTCTAAGTCAGCACTGCATATGTTACTTGATAGTTCTTTCCTCTTAAAAAAATAAAATATATATGTAGTGGTTCAGTGTGACAAAGTAATCTTATAAACTCTGTCAGATCTCTTAATACTATCCAGTACGTACTCTTTTAAAAGATAAGAGTAATTTTGTAAAATGTGGGTGGTAGAGTTTGATTCTCTATTGCCTTACAAATATCTGTGCGCATCTATTTGTTACCCTTGTGTACGCATGTACATGACGTCATTTCTAAGTCACAGAAAGACGATATCCCGCTTTTTATTCGTAAAGTTGCATTCGAATTTTTTTGAGAGATTATATATGTGTCATCGTGTGCGTCCTTTTTATGTTGTGTGTCTGTATTGATTTACTAAGACAGAATTACTTTCGTCAAGAAGCGAAGCAAAGTACTTATTAGATATATATGAATACGTATATCTATTACTTAACCTATATTTAAAATCTTTTAAAAGCGTTTGGCACTCCCTGACGATACATCAATGTTTTACGATACACCGAATGAATCCGTTGCATATTTTCATGCAATAAAACCAATCATTTTAAGAAGGGTTTAAAGATTTATTTTCCATAATATGCAAGGCATTCATACATACATACAGATTTGAAATGAAGGGTTACGATGATTGTAAAAATTTGTAAAGTTCAAAATCCAGTAAGTCTTTACCATTTATATATTTATGCAGGTTTATTATCTACATTGGTTGATTTGTTTTATGTCTTATCAACCTTTTGCAGATTAGTCAGAAAATATTTTTAGATTGTAAGAATCTTTTAGAAATAATGATTTACTGATGCAAGTCCTAATTAACCCATAGCTGGAGGAAGGAGATGTGGATTCATACCTTCCCCAAAGTTATTTGTCTGTAAGTGAATATAATGAACACGACTGGAATTGGAATTACATCACCCGCACATCGAAGCTTACGGCATCTGGTATTCGCAAGTGATCCCTCTTCTAGGTACTGACCAGAATCGACGTTGCTTAACTTCGGTGATCGTACGAGAACCGGTGTTTCAATGTGATTATGGTTGTCTAGTTAAGTTTAACCTTGATTTGTTTTTAAAAAAAGTATCCAATATGAATTAAACTAAGTAGAATCGTAAAATGCGTTTGAAATTATTTTTTAACAGGTATACACTGTTGAAAGTAAAATAAAATAAAATGGGTCGTCTATTTCAAATACGAATATCCACTATAATACGTTTTATGTAATAAATAAAAATAAATCCATTAATTCTTTAGAATTTACACTTCGGTTATGAAAATGAGCAGATATGGACTTTCGAGAAAAATATCTTGATGATGAAATGTACCTTAATTAACATGGGGAGAGGGCCTTACTGTACTCTACAAAGGGGGGCGCAGATACGATTCCTGATGGAGAGCACCTTTTCTTTGCGATGGACGCAATGTACATTTTCTAAGGTAAAAATGGGGTGTCTATTTCAAATACGAGTATCCACTAAAAATAACTTTTAAAGTAATTATATATATATATATATATATATATATATATATATATAGTTTAAATTTTACTGTATTTATTGTAGCGTTTATAGATATAGGCATTGTGGATATAGGGTTCAACACTGCATAGTAACTGGCAGTTTCACGCCTCAATGTTATCTTTAAACCAATCTCAGTCTAAAGATTGTATTGAGGCGTGAAAGTGTCAGGAATCAACACTGCATCGTGACTACGTTCACAATCTCTCTATATACGAATTACCATTGTGAATTTCTTGAAGCTGTAAAAATAACAAGGTGCCTCTTACATATAGATACTTATAAAATGCTACTTGCAACAGTTCCGCCCTTTTCTCTATTCTTTTTAAGAGCGCCAGTGTATTCAGATGCAATTATATTGTTGATAGGAAGTCTAAGGATGTTTCTTACTAACTTTAGGAGTTTAAACCGTTGCCTTTGTTGTCGAGGGTAATCTGGCCCAACCCTGTTATACACCGTGTGTGAGTCAGTCTTTTGTCTCTCAGGGACAGCTGTTTTGTTTTTCTGAAGACTGGCGTTCGAGCGGTTCTATCAATCATTTGAATGACAGTCTGGTTGCGAGGAAGCCACGACTCGGGACCACGTTGACTCCCTGTGTTATTCTGCAGTCACCCACCCAAGCTCTAGTCCACACCCTTCCTCTCGTTGTTATCGTCATTGACATTGCTCCCTTACCTGCTACCCTGTCGTTTTTCTACTGCCGTCGCTGCACGGCATTTAAGTTGTGTATCAAGGAAAAAGAGAGAAAAAGAGAGAATTATTGGAAGAAACAGATGAAAAAGATGTAAGAGATATAAAGCGTTTTGAAGAGGTTAAAATAAAGCGAGATGTAGGAAAAGATGAAAAAGTGAGTGAAATGGATCGGAGAAGATGAACAATGAAGAGAGAGAGAGAGAAAGTTAGATAGAAGGAAATTAAGAGGAGCATGGGAAAGAATAAAGGTGAGGGTGAATCGTAGGGGAGGAGAGGTCGTGACACTGGGAATCGAGAAGGTACAAAATATAAACGAACAGAGCAGGGCACGGTATTTCATCCAGTTGACTCGCTTCGAGATGCAAATAGCAGAGTGAAGAAAGAGAAAAGAAAAAGTAATTTTAGGCAGGGTTCATTAACATTCATAAACACTAACCTCAACCCTCGGGCTTTTGAAAAAGGAAAAAAGAGAGGTCTCTCACACAGCATCTTCCAATAATTGTAATAAAAAAGTAGAAAGATCACGAGCATACCTTGCTGTCTGCGGTTAAAGAAACGTTCTTTTTATTGTAGCTAACAGTTAAAGATAAAATAAATAAAATGACCTCGCGTTACATTTTAAATAAAGACATAACATAAATACGTTACTGGGGTCTTACCCAGGAATATGAAAGGGGGATTTCTACTTTTATTTAATTTAGTCATTTTAACTTCTTTTTTAGATTATAAAAATTAAGAAAAAAATTTAAACAGTGTGATATCCCTTCAAGCATACCATAAAAAATGGAATTGATATTCTTTATTCTGAGTTGTCACCATCTCTGAGAAATATACATGCAAACATAACACTGTCTTTGGTTTGTTTTTCCAGCGTCATTTGCCCACAAATCCACCAGGAAATGAATGAATACTAGCAAATAGTAACTTCAGAATTACTAGAGCTTCAAATTAGTTAGTTAAGACTCGAATCCGGTATGATGATCTTATCGTAGGGAAAAGTTTATCAATTGTTGAAGTCCGCTGATCTCCAATGAAACATCAATTGAAGATGTCGACCATTTAAGAGTTACAAACTTTTAAACTATTTTACTATCAATCGCCATTGATATAATTATTTATTCAATAATAATAAACCTGTTCAAACTCATTGTAGTAATGTACCATATGTATAGTTGAAATTCATTTCATGATAGGTGCATTAATATAGATATTTCATTTTTTCCTTGAAACCGTTTTGTATATTTGTCATTGTATCGATTTTATAGGATATGTTTAAGAAAATATCTATTAATAATACCAGTTGTTATTTTTTATAAATAGTCCCGGTTGCTTGGGAAAATTATAATGTCGGTACATTTTTGTTCTACCTATGAAAATTCGCTTTGTATTTAATAAAAAAATAATCTAGTATTTATTGGACGTTATACAGAAAAAAATTATTTATGCAAAAGATGGATCGAAAGTATTAAGAGACATTCCTGATTTCGTGAAAACTTCTCTAAATCTTTAGTTATATTTTGCTTGTTGTATTGCTCATCATATAAGTTGTACATTTTCCTTTAAAAAAAACTCTTCCAACAATTACACTGCATTTTATATCGTGATGGTCGAATTATCAGCGACAGATTAAATAACAGCTTTTTTTTTTTTTTTAAAAAGCTCTTGACCCCAGAACGTAATATATATTGACATATTACTTTGATTTATAATCCCAATTTAAGGTAAAATATTTAAAAAAGAAAAATAATTTTAAAAATATTGTATTTTTAAAGAAAAATACTTTGCCAAATTATAGCTGCTATTACATGCCAAGAAATAGGCGATTTATAAAAGTGCTTAAAACTCTCGCATATTTCTCTGTAAGAAGTCATTATTAAAATAATATTCTGTAGACTTAAAATTTTGTTTGACAGTAAAAATAACAATATTATCTATGTATGGGTCATCAGTCCTACTTTAGACCAGGTTATATGCTATCACTCTAGAATGAAATTTAGTGGTTCAGGTATTAAATGAGAAATAATATAGACCCAGTGGAATCTGTTTATTATAATCATGCATACTCTTACCATACTTTTACTATTACCAAAATCAGTTGTTCAAACTCACTTTATTTAAAAATAATGATAAAATAATAAATAACGTGAAATTGTTTATAAGATTGTAACGATGAATTCATAACAACGAATGTAAACTGTTCCAGGCTTTTATAACATTTGCTTAATTAATCATCCATTTATAGAAAATAAGAAAATATCTAGAAAATACTTTACTCAAATGACCACAATAACCGGCTTCATCTGTATTTAGTAAGTTTAGTGTGATACAAATCCATCCGAGGGAGTTGAGACAAAGATCATATTACACCAAATGAGAAGGAGTTCACCTATACAGAAAATTGGTATTCGAAATTGTAACAGATGAATAGCGATGGAGGATAATACATACATATATAGCCTTTACCACTTGACAGATTATAATCAGAAATGGTATGTTCTAAATTATTTTAATACAGTTATGGAACATATTTGGAAGATTACAATAAATGTAACATATTCTATCTGCATTAGAATAGGCTTAGTTCTTGGCTGAGATAGTTGCTTGAACGTTCCAAGCAAAAAAGGGAAAGATTTTGGATACAGGTCTTAAAAGAAATCCTGTCCTAATCTCTTGGAAAATGTCACAATACAATCTTCTATCGTATTTGACCTTGTGAAGAGTGAAACTAAATCTGGTGTGTGTAAGATATAATATATATATATATATATATATATATATATATATATATATATATATATATATAATGTTTGGTTAAATAATGTTCACAAGTTCTGTTAAATTTCCGAAATAGTTGTTTTATGTTTTCGGTAAATTTGCCAAAATTTATATTAATAAATAATATAATAATATTTTTATATTATTTTTTCCAAGTACTTTCGAATGTTACTACATTAATTTTCAAGGATTGTGTTTTGTATATATTTACTTAAAATTCCGGTGTTCTCACCTTTGCTGGAACCAATTTCAAGTCAGTCAAGGTGACGTTATTTAAAGGGTCCAACTCGATAAGGTAAAACAACTAACTCGGGAATTTGAAAAAAAATTGATACTCAGAACATCTCAATATTATTTAGCCAAACATGTTTGAAAAATATATATATTAGAATGAATATTTAAAAACTGTGATCTCTTTCATTAAATGAAACTACCAACTTTAAAAATAATTGTTACAGGTAAAATTCATTCGCTATCTTATAATTTGTGTGCCAGAGAGAGAGAGAATAAACTTTCTCAATTATACACAATAAAGATATTATAGTTGGCTATCTCTGTATAGAAAGCTGGTTGGCAAGCAAGCTTCGATTATTGTCACTACCATAGTGAAATAAATTATACTCCATAATGATAACCATTACATTCCTAGAAGCATATCACAGTCAACTAACATCAGTAATGATACTAGTGAAACGAAAACTAAAATAACAATGATTTTTTTAGTCAGGGGTAAACTATTTTGGTGTTAAAACCGATGGCAGGATTTCTTACATTGAAAGAGGAATTAAGAACCATGGCATAGTACAAAAAAGGCAATTTTCAGAAGTTAGACCTACTTTCATGTTTGTTTTAAGCGAACAAGTACAGAAACAAGAACGTTGATCGTAAACAAATATCTTAATTTTATTTGAGACAGGATGTAATAATTTGTTGTGACATTTAAAGCATTGATTTAAGACTACAATTCTCAGCAATGATCCGCATTTTCCCCAACTGTAAATTATTCATCACAAGGTAGATTAAAATTCGTAATTCGTAATGCTGTTTTGTCCGTATTTGACCCTCAAAGTTGTGTCAGTCTGACTTGGTCATTTTGCTTATTTGGTTGGTTTGTTGAAAAGATAATAAAATTGTTCGGGACAAATGATCGGTCTCTATTTCAGACTATGATGCACCTCGATCTGTAGTATGTCATTGTTACTCTCACTGACTATTTATCAAACCAGTCAACGTCACAGACTGACCGATTTGATGGGCCAGTTAGGCAATCACTCAAGTCTCGTACTGGATGGTGCGTTCATTTGACAAGTCATTCACCCTGACTCTTGGGTTCTGAATTCTATATAAAAATAATAACATAAAATAATAATAAAAATACACACTAGAATCTCTATTTGTGATTGTGTTATTTTATGAATCTGTTAGTGACTGACTCGTGTGCATCTATCTCATGTGTATAAGCGAGCGTCTGCAATGTGTATGCGTGCGTGTGCACGCGCGTGGTACATATTCTTTACTTCCTTCCACTTGGCGTATAACTCTTCGCAGAAGCATAAATCTCTCGATCTCTTCCTCTCCGCTCGCTCCCATTTTCCTCACTCCCCTCCCAGATATCTCCGCCACCTTTTTCTTCTACTCCACGAAAATTTTCCATACTACTTTCCTGTTTCCTTTCTTTATCTTCAATTTACTCTTATTTTTTCTCCCGCAAATTCAGCATCTTGTGCACTAACTCCTTAAAAAAAATCTCTCTCTCTCTCTCTCTCAAATCCGTAAACCACCGCCATCGCCATCATCATCCTTATTACTAGTGTCTCATCATCATTTTTTTTTTGCTCATCCTCTTGATAACATCTATTCCCTCCGCCACCATCTCTTATCTCTTCACCACCACCACCGCCAACAACAAGAACAACACCACATTTACTCCTCATTCTCCCTTGGTTCTTTCTGCCCGATGGGCACAGAGCTGAATTTGACAGGGCACGTCATTATAAAACCAGATTCAGACTAGCAGATAATGTAGGGAAAATGTCTTCGCAGGCCATCCATGCGCAAAATCACATTTCATCCAACCAGGAGGTGCAGCACCCATGTCATGGTTACAGCCATTTTGGCGTTGTTCTTGTCATAGAAGCCCCCTATAGTGGTGATAGAGGTGATATCATCATCATCATCAACATCATTAATTTCATCAGAATTATCATCTTCAAAATGAGCACCATCAATCAACAAGCTGGACAATATTAGCTTCCAATGTCCAACAATCGGAACAATCTTATGCTCTCGCACTCAACAAACTGGACAACAATATACCCCTGGCACCCAACAAGCCTGTCAACGTTATCCAAGTAGCGTCCAACAAGCCGGGTTGCATTATTACCCTAGGACCCAACAGGCAGGGCAACGTTATCCACATAGTGTCCAACAAACCGAACAACATTACCAGCATTATCAACTTTAATGGTAGACGTTATAATCTCTTCGATCTTAGAGCAAGTCAAGTTCTTCGTACAATTTCAACTTTTTGAAGAAACTCTGCTTGCCTTTTGACACTTATTTGCACAAGATTCATTCTAGCTATTGTCATTTGCCATTCTCAACACCCTCATTTAACCCAGCCTATAGTATACCTTTACACCATGCACCCACGAAGAGTATTTTTTCGCTCATTATTTTTCTCGCTTTCTTTTTCATACATAAGCATCCTCTTACACTTTCTCGTGCTGATATCGTTACTTCCATCATCTAAGGTTACAAGAGCATTCCTACTTTTATTTGCTTTGTTATTTTTCTGTCATCTTTCCTTTGACTTACCCCATTTTCACTCTTATTATTTCTGTAACTTCCTTCCTTTTTATTTTTATTTTTCCTTTTCTTTTTATATATGTATGTATAAAGATGCAAGTAGATATTTGCCCACTTGCATATATACCATGATTGTAAACAACCTCTGTCTATGGAATGAGTGCACACATTTTTTTTATCTGTCCTAATATATTATTTATATTAGTAACATAATTTTGAACAGTATTTATGAAGTGTTAAATTGCCTTAAAAAATTGCCTTAAAATGTTAAATTGGCCTAAAAAGCAAATGATCATATTCGGCTATAAAATTATATCCACATTACCGGCTTATCATGCAAATTGGATACTTATGAAAGCAGTTATATAAATGTTGTGAATATCTGGTATGTGTTTTTATCTGATTCCAATTACATCTTCATTTTTATTATTGATCGGCATTAAATTTCTGTCGGTATGGTACAAAGGCAAATGTGACAAGTGGTATGTTTTGTTTGTCTGGAAAACATGTATTTGAATTTAGGTTTTGAACTGAATCGAACGTCAATTTCTGCTCATGCTATACATAATTATATAGCTACTTCAGCTATTGAGCAGGCTCATTTGAGTGACATTTAAATGTTTCAAAAGCTTAGTCTATCAATGGATTAAACAATGTATTGCAACAATCTTCCAAGATACTGGTGTCTGCTTGTTTTTACTTAGGCTCAAATACTGATGATAAATGTCTATTGTAAATAGGCAACTTTCTTAACTAACAAGCTAACCTTTTCATGTATAATTGAACTGTGTTTAAATCTGCGATTTTAGAAAAAAACATTTTAATATCGAGATATGTTCAATTTTCCGCCTGTATTTTCTGTATTGACGGGATAGTTGCCCAGTTACTCTTTGGTATTCTTGCAACTTTTCGTCTTGAAGTTTCATATTGGATTTTCTTCAGGACAATTAGATTTTAAATCGGCCGATAAACGGTTTGTGTTTGATCGATAAGTCGTCTTTGCTCTATATAATTTGGGTTTTGATGGAACTTTACTTTCATTTGACACAATTTATGGATGGCATAACTTCAGATAAACGAATGCCTTCGGAAAAGAGCACTGTTATTAACCGCAAGCGCGTTCTAGCCTGTGAGTACCCGCATTTAAATAAACATTTCCCCTTCTCACCAGATGGATGAATCTATCAATCTACCTAGGTAAAAACATTTGCCTTAATAAAATTGAAACTTGCATCTTTTACTTTCCTGAATGCAATTAATGTAAAATGTCATGATTAAATGGATATTAATTACTTGTCGTCCTTGAAAATGTCTGCAGAATCTCATTTAAGAAAAGATAGTTGTTACTCTTCTTTTACCACAAACTCGTTCCGGCTTACGGGTGCTACCAATTAAAGAAGCACCCACCTACTCGACGAAACATTATTATAAAACAATTTTATTAAGCTATTTGGTTATTAGAGAGAGTTGGTAGGAAGAAGGCATTAGTGCAAAGTCAACGTATGCAATCTCAGCTGAAATTTGAAGGCATTCTGATCGCCATTTCTCTACTAATAATCGATGCATTATCTCGCTCATATGGGCGCGTAACCGAGTGATTAGAAGGCTTGCTTTCTGACTGAAACCCCGGTTAGAATTTTACTATATGTGTTCAGTGAGGGGACTTCTTGTGCAGTAACTTTGCAAAGTGCCTGAAAGTCATGCCATGCCTTGTAAGAAAAATTTGGTATATGGAACCGTTCGGAAGTCATCGATAATGCTAGCACTAAGTCGCAAATCATCGTGACTGGTCTTGTTCAAGTAATCTGTCACGCCAGATAATGTGCTCCCTCTCCCAGAAATTGAAATTAAGGTCCACTCAGTATAGTAGCAATATGAAACATAGGTTGGCTCTGTGGGTGTTGAACTGGTGTCTTTAATATGGTTTCTCTTGCCGCCCTGGCAGATCGGGATGGGAGTGCTTGGAAACGTGTAGTAGCCGGCCATTATTTTGCATTTCCTATTCGGTCCAGAAATGCAGACCCCTAGCACCCTTACACAATTGGAAAAATGCGTTTATAATATATGAACAATTCTTTATTCATGCAATATAATAAACAAGTTTTACTGTTATGAAATTTATGCAAGAAAAACAAATGTCTCGTATAGAAACTTGTATATAACAGAATATTTTAGGAAAATCTATGACAAAGTGGAAATAATTTTTCGTGGGACGGGTTTCATCGGTCTAAAGTGATGATTATGTTGTAGATACACGTGCGCACGAAGGAGAGTGAACGCTAGAATTTTAAACTTTTAAATCTTTTTTAAAATATGTCTTTGGCTATATCGCCTAACCGATTTCATCTAGTTTCTTTTTTTTCCACTTTGTCAAAGATTTTCCTAAACTTTTTCTTATATATAATAATGTATATATCTTTGTTTCCGATAACAGAATATATAAATATTCATTATTTTATGTTGAATAATAGCAAGTGCATCTTGAATAGAAGCGTAAGAAAAGTGTTACTTATTTTCATACTTTTAACATTTTAAATAACTAGATTATACGGGTTATCAAAAAATAACCACAATATTTTAACTATATTTTTTAGTTTCACTAGAATTAACTATTGTCGGATGAA
Organism: Acanthosepion esculentum; assembly: GCA_964036315.1. NCBI lineage: Eukaryota > Metazoa > Mollusca > Cephalopoda > Sepiida > Sepiidae > Acanthosepion > Acanthosepion esculentum. The sequence continues at coordinate 28,195,716 of OZ038520.1, forward strand.
AAACTATTCAGAGAAAGCGATATTCTGTTGTTACAGTATTATGACATTTTTGCTTATTGTCACAGAGGAATGTCAATGAATAGCTCATAGCCAAGTAGGATAGAACAGGTTGCGTGACCAGTAAATATACTCGCATAGTGTTTGGGAGTACAAGATAATTATTACTTTTACCTTAGTCTTAGCCAATAGTGGGCGACCCATCGAATTTACTGACAATGTCTTGTGCAAAGTTTGTAACTAGCTAAATGTAATTACTTATCGTAAAAATTAATCTTAACGTATCTTATTCTATAATATATTAAATAGTATTAAATATAGATGACATGCAAGGGAGATAAATCAGTAGCGGACTGTTCCAGAAATCGTAGAAGTGAAAAGACCGACTCCGTGAAAGAACAGAGTATGATACTAATAACAGGGAAAATACGCATGTTTAACGGTGTGAGTCTACTAGAACTGCTATGAGGCACCTGCTAGAAAACATTTACATCAAGCGCTCGATATAAATAGACTTGTATCGTAAAGAATTTGTACTCATTGAATGACACTAAGATATGAAAGAATTCTGGAAGTTAGGGTATCTTGTCGTAAACCATTATTGCTATAGTGAATTTAAACCTCAATAGGGACTTCGTATTTGCATTTTTCTGTCTGATTATATTAAGTTTAACACTGGAATTTTTAAATGATCTGTTTTTTTCTTTTATTGTATAAAATATTCAAAATATGATCAATGTATAACTATATTTTCTACTTGTTACAGGTACTTTTGGAGACGTTAAGTACCGAGTCGTTAGACTACAAGGTAAGTTGTGTATTTCTTTTCAAATTTTTTAAATAATAAAAAATACTTCTCAAATTAATACTGACGATGTCGTGAAGATATTAAACTCGTTTTAAAGTACCCCAACAAATCTAAACGAAAGCAGAAGCTCACCAATCAAAATTAAATCCTTTTTCCCTATTGTCAATCATAGGGTGTTTATATGCAAGTAGTAGCCAACTTAATGATGTTAAGTATTGCCAATCAACAATTACAAAGAGCATTTTAACGATATATTCTTCCTTAGAATTTAGTGCCCATTGGCTTATTAAAAATAATTCAAGAAAAAATTTGGCATAGTCAGAGCGATGTCAAAATATATCTATCTTATTTCTTTAAAAATAAATTTAACTATAATAAAAATATTTTCAAGTTATTTTTTTAAAGCAAAATTATTCAAAGGATCTGTCAATTACACAGATCTCACAATAGAATAATTTTGAATGAATTTACAAAAAAAGTTGTCCAGTAAGTAGGCAATCAGGAATGGCTTAAAAAGAACAAGTAGTTCAGGGAGTAGGCGATCATGTCTCTCCACTGCTTTCTTTTCTTTATTATCTGAATTACCATAATTTATTGGAAAAGACAGTGGAGTGGTTTCCTGTTTCCATCACGGTTTTTGAATTCAGAATAGTCCTCCTCCTAGACCAGTTGCCACCGAAGATTAGACAACCGAGTTTACTCATAGCTTATTGGGGAAGAAGAAATAGATTTAAGCCTTCCTCAAGAGAATTAGTGCAAAAGCGAAAGCAACTGATTAATTCGAAATTTGAACTCAGCACACTGAATCCACTTTTTGTGCTTTTAGAATGGATAATATTAGATAATTTTGGTATTTAAAATATAGATTGATTACTCATTCCACGATTGAATTTTGTCCTGGTGAACAAAAGAGGTAAACAGTTATCCAGATAATCAACATAACTTCCAAAGTCTTTTCTTGTATGATATTCACTATGAAGTAAATATCAAGTAAAAAGACTTTAAATGTTTTTCTTCTAGGTGTAAGTTAAAGGGGATACCCACTTTACAAAATGTTACATGCTCGATTTCCTTGCATTCATTGTGGGGAAATGAGCCCCATTTTATTATTCTTTTCGATCAAATAACTGTGATGAGCGAAAGAATAAACCCGTTTTCTTCCTCTATTTTTTTAATTCACCAACCTGCAACTACAAATAACAGTTAACACCCTAAAAGGCGCCGGAAACCTGACCACTAAAATTAAAGGCGTCTGCTTTTCATCAAGTATGTTTTTCGACTTAAATCCAATAGGCATTCAAATCAAACTAAAATGATAAACAACGAAACTAGTACGAACTTAAACTTTTATTACCGTTAAAAGTATCAACATTTATATACTTGACTTGAATAGGTTCAATAAGTCTTTTGTCAAAGATCTCATCGGCCAGGTTTAGTCTTGATAGATATTGTAATGTGTATTTTATACGCCTATTTATCGTAAGATGTTTTTCGTTATCATTCTTGCTTAAAAAATCAACCTGTTCCTCGTGTTTAGAGAAAGGACTTTACTAATAAAAATATCAATATAGTTATAGTATACAGTGTTTCCCTCCATCTGTAAATCAATAGGTCATTCAATATTTTCAGTCAACAAATGTCTACAAGAAAACTAGGTACCAAATAGTAGACTAACGACTGCCAAGCAATATAGATTTTCTTTTCTTTTTAAAACCTTCGTTAGGCCACTTATTGTCCATCGGGATGTGTGTTGAAGTGTAAACATTCATTGATTATCGTAAGAATTCCACGCCTGTTTGCTTGCCTAAACTGAATAAAAGAACACTAAGGTATTTTAAGGTTAAAAAGAGACTGGTAGTCAGGCAATTACAGGGAGGAGAATATTTAAAAGGAAAAAGTGCTCGATTTTTCGCTTGATTAATGAAGATTCCTTTTAAGTCCTCTGATCATGGGTACGATAGTAGAGTAGGTCTTGCCCTTTCCATAACCTCGTCACACTAATTGGTCTAGCTTTAGATGTCCGAAACCGTCCTGGTGTTAATGTTAAGAGTGGATGATAATTCAATATAAGAGGGAAATAAAATGACATGAATTTTCTTATTTGATGTTTAAAAGGTACTTCACAAACGTCTCGTATCAGAATACAGCATGCATAATTCTATGAAGAATTGGAAATGTTTTTCAGTCTCTGAGTATTGTTCAGAAGGTCGAATCTTCTCTATAAACTCTTAAAATAGTTCCGTAGTTTTTGGAGGAAAGGTGTTTCTTTTTTTTTTGTTCTTACGGATTACATAAAGTTGAAATCAAAAAATAAAACTAGAGATTCTAGCATGGGAACAGTGGATAAGTTAATGAATCTTATAACTATAGACAATATATTTGATATTTGTTTGTTGATTTAAAAAAAAAATAACCGGTTATGATCTACAATGTAAAATACTCTCTTTTTGTAACTATTGTGGATGGGTGGTTATTTAGCATGATAAATTGAAAATAAAAGTAGCGCAAATTCGTTATACTTTGGATGTATGACACCCTTTTTGGTAGGGGATGGATGATAATTAACTATGAATAAGAAAAAAGTTAATGAGATGAACTTATATTTTTGTTAATATATTTATAATAATAAAGCCGTACTGTGTACAAAATATTTAAACCGACCAGTAAATTGCTTACATAAAATAAATTTTAATTGAAATTTAGGAATATTTTAGCGTTGCCAGGGAAATAAAAAATGTTAACGCACCAAAAAAAAAATGATACTGATATTTAAGATGTTTCTGAAGGATTAGCATTTTCATTTTTAAGTTTTAAATTTTTAAACATTGCGACATTTCAGCTATCTTTAATTTTATTTGTCAAAAATTATGCATTTTTTCAGTATTTTTCTCGTCTTAATTTAGTAATTTAATAGCAACAGGAATATTATCTTGAAATTTTATTAGATGAAGTTTGTCAACTATTACTTTTTATTTTTTTTTTACTAGTTTTACTTTCATTTTAATTCTAGTTGTTCTTCATTGTTAATACTCAGTGTCATTCTGTATAGCCATTAGTAAATAGAACGGATGAAAAATAAAGTTCTCTGCAAGGCTCTAAATCGGGTCTATTTTACTACGGACAATCAGTCTTTCTGTGACAACTGCTCTAATCGCCAGAGATAAAACATATAACTCTATTTTCCTACATTGTCTTGGTGCGACCATATTTTATACTATTTGTTTTCTTTAGACACAGAAATGGAATATAAATTTAGAAAGATGATACAATTTATATTTTCTTAAACTAATGAATGGTTATAAGTACTATGTTAACTTGCACAATAAAGTATTTTCGTTATATTCCGTAGTCTTAAACATGGATTGTGCATCAGACCTATCAAAATTGACAACGGGCGTAGCAGATATGTGTACTTACAGCTAGATATATACAATACTTATTTGAATGCTCTTTCACTCATAAATGTACTCTTACTTAATGTAAATATCGTTGACAGTGAAAAAAACTTTTGTTGAGATCTACCGATCTTTCTGCGAAATGAACTCGACTTTTGGACAGAATTTGCATTGTTATTTTCTCATTCCATTTTCTGTACTGCTACACGATATGTTATCTGGCTGCTGCATAAACTGTTTTATCTATTAAAACACATACACACCAATAATAAATAGTTAATCATATAGCGTATATATTTGTTCATTTGGTATAGTTCCAAATTTGCGTTATAGCCCGGACAGGTTAAGTTATTAGTAGAAAATTGAATTAGCAACCCAAATTCGAAATTCAACTGAGATAGTTTCTGTTCGTTTCACACAAATTTCCCCATGAAAGCCATGAATGCCAAATCTTGGTGAAGTAGCAGGAAAGACGAATTTTCTAAATCTGGTAAACAGTCAGTCTAGGAAGGCAACCCTGGCTTCAAAACCAAGACGGCAACAGAAAACCACTAAACTACCTTTCCTAAGAACAATCATAGCAATAAAAAGTAACGTCTTCTATGCGCTGGTCCTTTCAGGAGGTTGGCAGTCATCGCTCTCTAAAAAATCCCTATCTCTTGTAGCTCTTAATACATTTTATGTTTCTTTCCTAAACCTTGCTCTACCAAACTCAAGCTCTTTAGGTAGGTTATGCGTTGTTTTCCTATGTCTCTCTTGTATTCAATCTGATCTGTGAGCATCAAATTTTCCAAGCCGTCTTCCCTCATAATGTGACCTAGAAATTTAAACTCTCTTCCTGAGGTTAAATGTAATTGAAGGGTCCTTTTTGTTTCCATTTTCAACATAACTTCATCGATACTAATGTATTCGGTCCATAGTATTCCCAGCATTCTTCTGTATGACCATATTTCTGCTGCTTCAAGTCTCTTAATCTGTGAGTAGATTGTCCAGCATTCACTACCATACAGAACTGATATAACGTAAGAGCTTAATACTCTATTCTTTGTTTCTAACAAATTTTTCTGTATAGATATGAAAAAAAGATGCAGCTGAGAATCATGTTCGCCCCAGTCGTAACGGAACATTTATAATTATATGACATAATGAAAGCGGGTTTATTCTGGCAGAAGACAGCATATTTTAGGTACCTAATAAGAATTGAACATTACTTCATGACAAGACATTTATGCTGGCATTAAGTTAATTAAAATTAGAATGTATACTAAGCTTAGCAAAGTTTAACACGGAGCTAACATAGCAGAGTGTCCAAATCGAACTCGGCTTCTGAAAAATCGCTTTACGGCAGGTTATGTTATATATTTATTAATCTTAACTTAGTCTAACATAAGACTAACCGCTTTTGTCACATACTAAGAATTAAACTCAATACAATAGTAATAAATTAGTCTAGATCACTATTGGTTAACGTCCGGATAGTCATGACTTTTTATGATCTAGCACCACAAATAGGTGATAATTTACCTAAAAAAGGAAATATAATCCCAAAACATTTAAATACACTTTTTTTTCACAATGCCTTATATTTAAATTTAATAAAGATTACCTGTCTTCGGTCAGTTGAGTTCACTGCTTTATTTTAAGAATATGAAATGTCAGAATAATCACAGAAATAGTCATTTATTTCATCGAATTCTAAGTACGTCAGATGCTTACATATGTTTAACATTAGACAGCGGAAACTTTAAATGGCTTAACTTGGCTTAAATATATTTGTTAGATTTATAGAAACTTCACACAATAATCTGTTGGAATTTTGGTTCATTCTTCCTGATAGAATTGTTATACCTTGGTCAAGTTTGTACACCTTTCTCAAATATTTCACATTTTATAATTTTCTAGATCTGTCAACATATTTACTGTTGGATTTATATTTAAGCTTTGTAATAGCTACTCCAATATTTAGATTTGTTGTCCTTTTGCCACAACTTTGGATGTATGCTTGGGATCATTGTTAATTTTCAAGACCTTTTTGCAGCCAAATTTTAACTTTCTGGCTGATGTCTTGTGTTGTTGCTTTAAGATATATCCACATAATTTCCACCTTCATATCATTCTTTTTGTGAAGTGTACTAGTTCTTCCATTAGCTAAATTTCCTTGCGCTTCACTGTTGAGATGCTGTTCTTTTGCCTTGCAAGCTACTCCTTGTTTCCTCAAAATATAATTAAAATCATTATAGCCATACATTTCAATATTCATTTTAATCAAATAATAGGGTATTTCTCTACAAAAAAATATGATTTTGAAGCAGTGGCTTCTTCATTGCTGAATATCTTTTCACATTATGTAAATGTAATACTCATTTTACTGTGGATATAGATACATTTGTAATTATTCTATCTAGCATCTTAACGTCTTTTCTTGGATTTATTTATAATTTTCACATGAAAATACGTTCATTCGATCCCTCCCTCTGAATTACTTCATAGTAATATAATAATTATAAAAATATATTGGAAGACTCACATATGCAAAACGTAAATATATTATTATATTTTATGGTATTGGTAAATTAGAGTTCATACAAACTTCTACTGGACATAAAGTGAAGGTTGTTTTCTTTTGCTACCAAGTACCAAACTGATGTCACCAAAATTAATAGATGTTAATATAACTGGAAAAAATATTTAAATGACTTAAATTTGAAAATCAGATGTTAAGGAATTAAAAATTTAATAAATTACGTTTTATTTACTACGGTACGAAGAATCTTAAGCTACATTCCCATTTAATTTTATTTCTATCATAGATATTTTTTTAAATGTAGCCTTGTAGAAAACCCCGATTCAATCAAGTCGGTCGGCACCATTTTACTTACTGCATTTGCTAATTTCTGTCACATTGTATTTATTCTTACAATATTTCAAACTTTAGTATTATTGAAACCCTAGTGGTATTGTACATCTGCCTAATGGAAATATAACTTATATACAATGGGAAATCAAAACATTCGTATGATTCGCTTTGTTCTCATGGTCTGGAACCAAACCAACGATATATCCGTTATGCCTGTACGCATATATCCTCACACATATACACACGTATTTGTAACATACACAAATATAATCATATAATTCATGTTTATATGACATAAAAATATTAGTTACTGGAAATTTTCTATTTCCTATAATAATGAGGTAATTGACTTTTATATTACTAATTACATACTGCCATAAATATAATCCAATACGTACATTTCCTGTGCTGTTTCTTTGGACGGTTTATCTATTTGGTACTGGTAATAATAAAATTAATAAAAATACTTAATGAGTCGAAATAAACATTTAGATTTTAAAAAAATATTTTAATTCGGAACTAATAATAACGAGCAGGTAATTTACAATATAATTACAATATAAATTGTTGTATCAAACAATAATTCAATTAATCATAAGAATGGAAAAATAAATACGAGAAGGCGATTGTGTTACTTTACTCTGGAAATTTACCGTACACACCGACTGACGTATATAATCTAAGAGGCAAGATATTGTCTTAAAAGACATTAAAAAATAAATGTTAACTTATAGATATAATCATATCCTCTGATAAAGAATTTCAACCAAAGTTTGATCAATTTTCCAATTGTAATGATCTGGAACTAGAAATTACAAGAATTTGACATTTCAGCTCGGTCATTATTCCACTAGTTATAACAGCGCTAAGAATGGCTATAAAGAATACTGATTCGATTTTAAATAAATCGCACAAAGGTCCATCTTAAATATAAAAAAATGTTAATGATTACTTCATATATTTAGAACATTTCTTTTGATCCAATATACTCAACAACGTCCGTGTTTATTCGATTTAAGTCTCAGGCGCAAAGGCTTGATGAATGACTGTATCAAAGAAGAAATTAATAAAATCTCTAGAAATCCCTGTTTATCTTAAATATGTGTTAATTAGTACCGCTCACGTATTTAAGGAACTTTTTTCAATAACTCCACAAAAAAAAACTTTTAATTTACCTGTGGTTTCGTATGAAAAATCTGATAAACAGTTGTATCTAACGGTAAATCAATCAATAAGAATAATATCTCACGAATATTTATCTGAAAAGAAAAGATTATGTTGATAAGTATTGAACACAGAGTTAGAAAAACTTTGAATAACTTACAAAAAAAATATTTATTAACCGATCAGGTGAAAGTCTTTGTAAATCACTGTATCACATAACAAAGACAAGGCTTGCTGCTATTACAGCTGATAATAATTCTTTATTTGAAATACAAAATATTGTGTTAATGAGTACTGCTCACATTTTTAACCTTTTCAATCCAATATGCACTCAATAATTTCTTAAGAAAAATATTCATTAACTTTACGTATCAAGTGAAAGGCTTAATAAATGATATCACATAGAAAATGAAAGAAAATGGCTGCTACTGATAATACTACTAATATTAATAATTCTTTATCTGAAATATAACAGATTGTGTTAATGAGTACTGCTCATATATATAACATAATTTTTCAATCTAATATGCTCTCAATAATTTCTTTAAAGTATTTTAGGTTTCAGATAAATGTATCAAAATCAAATTTATCTTAAGTTATTGTATTTGGTATATAACCGACCTATTTACATTCTTTGATACACTACTAACATAGAATTCATAGAAATAACAATCATTTACATGTAGATCGTCGCTTTTGCCTACGATTGCAGTATCTGTGCACTCTGCTCAGGATCAAATACTACATTCAATGTAGTATCTGCGCACTGCGTTTTATATGCGTGGGTCAGATAGGTAAAAAGTACAAGTCTACAGCGTTTGGGCTAATATTACACGATGAAATAGCCCAGCTTCACACATAAGACCCAGGTAATAAGTAAAAAAAATCATAATGAAAAGTTGAAGACTTTTATGTCGTTATATATGGTAATTCTTAAGTTTGTCCACATTCAACGATCAAATTTTGTAGATGTTTAAATGTTTAACTCATTTTATGAATTACTTTAAGGATCAATTTTGATTGACTGTAGGTTATTCTCGTATAATACTGCAAAGAATTCAAGGACGGTTTCTTACACTTGTCTTCTCTGGAGAAAGTTCTGCCTGCCGTGAAAATCAGTACAGAGGGTCCTCGACGTAGGCCTGAACTCGCCTACGTAAACACCGACGATTCAACCTTGCGCTCGGGATCTATGATGGAAAAAAGTTAAATAAATAAATAAACAACACAAACGAGTGATAGCGAATTACAGCCGGTGAAGAAACAACGCCGTCTGCTTCATAAAGCGCTGCGTGACGACTTATTATCGTATGGGGGATGACGCCGTAACTACCAAACACCATACTTCGGGCCGACGTAAACAGAGGACCTTCTGTATTTGAAACACTGGATTTTACTTGGCTCACGACACTGACCATTGTGCTAGCAGGACATCTGCAACTATTTCGGACAGGTGAATGTATATTCAAGGACAAATGTATTAATATAGAACATTGACAGTCTGACAGAAGTAAAAAATAAATCTACTTTTCATTTCCGTTCGAACGAAATTAATTGTACAATAAATTAACAGATTTAGATGCATTCAATTCTAACACATACGTTAGTAAAATTCGAACCCATTGTAACCAGAGTAAGTTTATGAACAAGCAAAGGTCCTCCTACTTCAGATGTTTAAGCTGGTATGAAAATCAAAGTTCGAAGATATTTCTTCTGTTTTTCCCTCTAATTATACTTTTATTTCTCTCTTTCCCCCTCGTTTCTCTTCACCTCTGATTTCTCGCCAATCGTACGGTTAACTAACATTATCTCGAAAGCAATTCTGCTTTCATTTTGTCAATTCACCTGCCCTTGATGATAGCTATGACTTTTCGTTTTACAAAATTATTTGTTTACTCCCATCGTAACCAACTCTTAGTATCTTATTGCACTTAATCAGTACTGTGAAACTTACCTGATGCCCCTACTAAGTTTATATATAACGTGTTTGAATATATATATATATATATATATATATATATATATATATATATATATATATATATATATATATATATACTTTTGATTTAAACACATTCTCACACAAACGTCCGTGTGTCATTTTGAGCACTACTTAATACTTCTCTGTTTTTAAGTGTTTAAGCAGTTAAATCCATCACCACAAACACAAAAGGCGCGGGAAGATAAAGGTGGGTGGACTTATGCACAAGTGTTACTAACTTGATGGAGGTGGGGAACTTTTTCAAGTGAACGTATTCAAAAACAGTTACAATGATCCCATGCTGGGCGCCTGTGGTAAAGCGATGGTTGAAAAGCAATTCTTACAGACCTTTCTTTCTAGAGGTGAATTTCATCATTACTGGGTTCTTCAGTACTGGAAATCTTATGTCAGATTCGCATAAGCTTTGGTAAATAACTATAAAAATATCAAACAGAATTTATTTTAGTTATCGGTGCGCTGTAACACTTAATGTTGTATTGCTATCATTGGTAACTACAGTCACTTATTTAAATTAAATGTAATCATAACATGACATTATATGTCATCGGGGTATCATAAAATTTCCTACGACTTATTTACATAGTGGGAGAAGCAGTATTTTTACTATATACCGTCTCTCATCATCAGCACGTGAACACTCATGGCTCTCCACAACGTTCTATTTTTGTAACTGTTAGGTTCACCTTTTCATCATCACTCCCAGCCCTTGTTCTTCTATGCATTTACACAAGTTCGTTAGTAGGTTACTCGATGTTTCCAACGGTCCCTCTTACATTTAGTATGTCTCGCGAGTGACTTTTAGTTCGTGTATGTATTGCTGCGTTAGATCAGCTATTTTATGTACCATGTCTTTTCAACATGTAGGCAATCATGTTTCTCTTCAACTTCTCGTCTTGTTCTTTCAAGTAACTTATGTCCCTTTATTATCTTTGTCTTTATTCAATCATACAGACTTCTAAGTTAAAACACTCGCTGTTTTTCTCACTTCTTTTACCTTCAGTAAGTTCTTGGTCAATGACTTGTTTGATTTAATTAAATTCAAACCTATAGCGACTTTATATGTCAATGCTTATTCGCATTGAAAATAATAAGCATTATTGATTGTATTCTATATTTAATAAACAAAAAGAAAACAAGATTTAGTTTTCATATTTACAGGTTTATTGCTATCAATCCCTCTGCTTTATTTACATGGATGAAAGCAATTCGGAAATCCATCCTTGTAGCTAATTAATATTCATTTCACAAACAATCAAGCCTCATTGATTTTGTTAATATTTTCATATTTTATAGATTATTTTAGTTCTATGTGCTATGCCACTTCAGGATGTTGGCGATCACGGCTCTACACAATTTCCAGTCTTTAGTTGATCTTCATAATTTTTTTGCTCTCTCTCTCTTAAACCTTGTTCCACCATCCATTTACTCAAACTCGTTAAGTAGCTTACGCGTTGTTTTCCTCTGTACTCCTTGCCTTAAATATGTCCTGTGAATATCGAAATTTCCAAGCCCTCTTTCCTCATGTACCCTAGAAATTTCAACAGTCTTCCTGGTGTTATGTATAAATATCCGTTTTTTTCACATTTTCTGTAAAACTTCGTTGTTGCTCACATGTCTGTTGCTGTTCTGAGCATCCTTCTGTAGAAACACGTCTGTTGCTTCAAGTCTTTTCTTCATCTGTGAGAAGATTTGACCAACATTCGCTGCCATATAGGAGGATTGATACTACATAATAGTTCAGTACTTTTTACTTTGCTTCTAACGATATATTTCAGTTTCTTAATACTTTGCTTAACTTTTCGAAGGCATAACTACTGATATTATTAAACTTACAGAAGAAAAGTGCTTAAACATATATTCTAATAATCAATATGTTTAAGATTTTATTGTGAATTATCTTATTTCTTTAGGTAAATATTTTCAAAAGTCTCTTAGAATTACGAACCTTACAGTTAACTTGCATCGAAATTTTACTGGGATATTAATTTTTATGACTTAATTTACACATAAATATGTTTAAATTGTTTTGTAATCAGTTACTTTAGCATATTTGAAAAAGTTTGTATACTTTTAAGAGTTACGGTGACATTATATGCCAAAACACACACACACACACACACACACACACACACATACACACACACACACATCTATATCTATATTTTGATGCAAGTTTGGACAGCAGCCTTTTTTTCAAGCATCTTTTATTGAAAACGAGCGACAAGGAAGGTTTAATTAATCTAACATTTTTCCGTTTTTCAGGGGTTAAAGACTATGGAAATTGTCCATAGTTATATAATCTCAGAAGATTAATTAAATTTTCTTTGTCGGCCGTTTTCAATGAAATGTGTGTCGAATGTTTAATATAACTCAATTATACCATAAAATAATGAAACCCGTTTTCTATCGGAATTGTAAGCAAATTCATGCAAAATGTCCTGTATCAAACACAATTTTGAAATAAATCTAACATATTTTGCTATCTAAATTGTTCCATAGAATGAGTAGAATTCTTTAGATTTTCTAACAGTAATTCTTGAAATTTCTGCGTTTAAATTTACATTTCATTTATCTATAATCAGAGTTATATGATAGAAATATACTTAAGATTATGCATAAAAATGTATGTTTATTTGTTCAACTTCCGTCGTTCATGATCAAATTAGATAATTGAATAGCATGAGAATAGATAACACAAAATATTTGACACACTTTTTGTATACGGACAATGTCTTTAAAGTATTATGGATTGATAGAAACACAAAGTAAACGTGACACTAAATGATTTTTTGTCGGAATCAGGGTTTTGTATTTTTAAGACCGTGTTTTTCAGTATTTTGTAAGGATTTATAAGATAATCGGTAGTATTAGAAGTTTTGTTCACATTCATATATTAACGGCAATTTCACTTATCAACCTAACACTTAATGTTTTGAAACTAATTTTGATCATATTGATAATCAAATCATAGTGGTTCAGAATCCGCTTTTGCCACTCTTTGTATGATTAAATATGTCAACATTGTTTCTGTCAATGTTATCTCCAGGAACGTGATTGCTAAATTTACTTTTAGGTTAACTCATCTAAAAATAAACACACACCAATTATAAACATCTAAATTAATATCCATCATCTAAATAGCCATTTATTACATCTGTACATAACCATGTATATCTACATCGGCAACACTGCCTATGAATTCCCATTTAGAACAAATATGATTAGTGTTACCACCGAATGAAAACATTGAGTGATCATAAATTGACTAGATCCTTTTCATTTATTATGTGCTTTCTTTGCGAACAGACCGCAATGGAATCTACCTGTTGTGTTATCCTCTGACTTTTTTAAAACGAGTCTTGTTTCAAGTCAATACTAGTTCAAGATAATTATTTTTAATTAAATTTATATTATCATAGTAAACTTTGTTTCTTCTGACGAGCTACTTTTGATATAAACGTCAATGAAAATGATACGGGACATTGTGTATATCACTATGCTTTTGTTAGTCTTTTCAAGTAAATTTTTAAAATTGTTGCATAATCTTTATGCATAATTTAAATTACTTTTATAATACACACTTTTTAGAAAAACTATTGAAATACTGAACGAAAAGCCGGTGTTAGCAACAACTTTAAAATATGACCCATTGTATAGGTCTTCTTTGATTATGATGAAATAATTAGTTTAAAAAATCATTATTTCTAAGAGTTTCGTCCCTCTTTCTTTATCACGTCACTTCAGAATTTGAACGATTATCTTTTTTCACAGTGTCCCGTATTTTGTTTCCAGTTACACACCCCTTTACGAAAAAAAATTGCAATTTTTTCTTTCTGATTGGTAGTAAATGTTTTGCCTCTGTATTTTCTGTTCTCTTTAAAACTTCATTTTTTGTATGGTAACCTCTCTCTATGGTATTCTCAGGATTCGATGATAGTCATATCTGTCGTTTCAATCGTGACGAAATTTTCCAGCATTCACTGACTTATAAGAGACGTTCTGTGGCAGAAAAGACAAGTAATTGACGTTTAATCTAGAAATTCATTTCTATAATCAATTAAATTCGGACATGTTTACTTACAAATGTCTAGAAATTTTCTTAAATAAAACAAACCTTAGAATCCTACTGAGAATCATATTTTATATAACTATATAGCCATAATAGGCTGAGCTGTAAATTTCATTTCATTGAATATAGCGATTTAAATGTGGCACAGTCGGAAATATGGAACAACCAGTAATGATCGAACTCACTACTTACCCAGTTGTTATTGATTCAGAGAGACAAAGCCATTACCCCACGTCGAAGTGCCCATTGAATATAGCGATGTCAATTTAGCACATCTCTCTACAGATAAGAACGGTTGAACTGTTTTTGAGAAAGATTTAAATAGTTGGGAATTAGTATTTTTTTAAATTGTTGCTTATCTCATTTGTGTGGGTTGGCTAGGTTAAAGCTCTAACATTACTTATTTTCAGTGTGACGTATCTGTTCATGAAATACGATGGTCGGTTGTTAAGTTCCCTATTTGCATAGCATTACTAACAGTGGAATTAAAGATATGTTTGCACACATATTAGGTAGTGTATAAAGTTCTGTTTAACTGCTTTGTTCCTTAGCATTTATTTCAACATCCTAATTATATATTAATTACCAATCTATTATAGAATTTTCGGCACAGAAATGTTGCATGCCAATTAAATTTCATAAACATATGAAAGCACTGAAAATTTGTAGTTGTTCACAGAATAAAGCCTGAAATGAAACATTTGTATCGCAACAAATCAAGGCTGTCTTAAAGTCTAAAAATCATTGTGATGAGAAGCCTGCAATTCAGAGTTGTTCCAGATCTTGTGTATAGCACTGACTTGTCAACATCAGACTTTTGATTGTTACTGAATTTGAAAGAAGTATTGAAAGTTTTACATTTTTCATCTGATAATGCTGCAATCAACTGGATAAAAACTAAGCCAGAAACTTTCGTTTTTAGAATGAAAAAATAGAGAGAACGTTTGGAATTTTGAAGAGATAATAAATTTACTTCAATTTGGGACCATTCATATTTTCTTTAATGTAAAAATTGTTTTATAAGATTGGACACCTTTTTTAACAATAAACCCACTTTAGTTCAGAAATATGCAAGATGACAACAATCTAGTGGATAGTGATGTTGGTGTGAAAATTCGGTTTGCTTTGACGTCTGGAGTCATTAATTCAGTCCACAGGCTGAAAGTATATTGCTTTGAAGGTTAAAAATTCTGACGATTACTGGAATGTAATATAAAACTAAGAAGGCTAAGTAGAAAACTAAGGTGCAACAATTTGGTCAGATGCAGAATGAATAATTATTCTGATTAGAGGTAGTAGCATTGATCCATATGTAAATAATCCCATCAGTTTTGATGGGTATTATGCTACTATGTGAATTGAACATCTTGTATGGAAGATAGCCACATCTTCCATTTTCAGAAACTGTTGACGGAGTCCAAATAAAATGCTATTATTTTGAATGCCGATATACTTTCTAGGTACTTGAAATGTGCACATTAGTTTTTACTATGTCCCCACCAACTGGAACTTTTACTGTATTAGGCACAAAATTTATAAGGGAACATCAATATGGATTACAATTTTTTTCTTTCTCTTAGATGAGTTTTTCTTGTAAGAATTTCCATTTGGAAGGCTCAATCTTACAAAGTCAATAAACAAATATATACATGTATTACATTTGCATTATTGTTCCTTTTCAGAGACCACCCTCACAGAATCTCAGTTTTAATCAACAAGATGATACCCAATCATCAAGATCTGGCGATACTCCAGTACCAACCAGTCAATCTAACACTAATTCTTCACAAAATGTGGATAACAGTAGTGAAGTTGGTAAGTTCTGTATTTTCCTTTCTATCCAAATTTGGTTTTTGATGGTATCTTTGTTTAATCCAATGTATAGGTTTCTATACCATTTATTTAGGTGATTCCAAATGGGAAATATGAACACCTACATTTATATCATGTAAATACCTCATTTTGCAGCATATGAGATGCATTTAAAAAAAAAAGAAATGTCTTTGAAAATCACCTTGCATCCTATAAAATTAGGTGAGGCTTGAGTTTAAGGTTGGAATCTTCAAATATTGATCCATATGGTTTGGGGCAGGCCCCAGAAAACATCCCTTTATTTTTTTTCCAAACATATGTAATGCTAAAGTGTATCCTATATGCTGCTCAATACAGTAATATATATATATATATATATATATATATATATATATATATTATTAATGATGAGAAAGTTATTACTTATGAAGTATTATGTTTGATCCATTTTCAAAATATTTAACTGAATGTTAATCCAAGTTTTTGTCCAAAATGTATTTAAATTTATTTTGAATTCAAGGTTTCTCAAACAGGATGAATTTACTTTCTGACTTGCCTCATGAATTTTATTTCAAAAATATTGATTATCAATAATAATCCCATTAAATTATAATAATTCCCCACCATTTATATAACCTTTTGTAAACTTTCATGACCACTTCCATGTTTACTTCGGTTATTTGGCTTGTCTTAATTTCCATTTTTCAAATTAATATTATTTTTAATATAAATAATTATACTTTGATATGAAAAAGAGATAAACTTTATAAGTGTTTATATACACGCACAGAAATATGATTTAACAATGATACATCTAAAATATATAAACAAAAAATGTATATAGGTTGAGCAAATCTATTATGATGAATGACTAATGAATTATGCACCTTGTTTTGTAAAAGTCCCCTTTTATATTCATATAATCAACACTATGAATAAAAATACATTGAAACTCTTCAAATATCCTAATTATTTCATATATAATGTGAAGAGGAAAACTAACAAAGTCCACAAAAAACATGAAAGAAAGAACACAAATTAAGCCTATAATACTACCTACTTGATAATAACAAGTAAAAAGAATTTATCTAAACTTAAGATAAAATTGATTACCACTATTTAAAAAACAATAAGAGATTTAATTAGCACAAAGCAAAATTAAATCTGAAACACAAATTTCCAAAATAGGCTGTAAAATAAAATGTACCAAGAAATAAATTGGTAAGCATCTAGGAATTAAGATAAGATTATATGAACAAAAACAGGACATTTACAAAACACACATGTACACACATATAGTGTGTGTGGTGGAGAAAATGATATACCTTTTTTATATGAGGAAGTGGAAAAATTTTCCTGTTTGTAATTAATTTTCCTAACATAAAATGCGACAAAAATTTGCACACATACTTTTCCACAATCATCTATGCAGATTGATTGACAGATACATGATAATTATATATATATATATATATATATATATATATATATGTATATATATATGTGGTACTGGAATTTTTATAAACTGAAGACCTCTCTGCACCTCTTCATATATGTTCTTTGTGAAACTACCTGCTATTATGTCACTCACATGCATAGACCTTAAGCTGTATAATTCATAAAAAACTATAATATAATTTAATATAATATTTTGATTTAAATTCACAATAATGTAACAAAATAGAAAAAAGTTTCATATATAAATTGCATAAATACTATAAATAGTAAAAGTTTTTAATGTTATTCTTAATTTAGAGAATCATTAGGAAAGATAATTAAGTTAGGGGTAAAATTACATTATCATTCAGGTATTCTTATTTCATAATCCACTGAGTTTCTTATCTTTTCATTGTTTTTTTAATTAGTCAAGGAAATTTATTTAAAAGTGAATTTTAATTACCCTAAACGGTTTCCCCATAACACTGATGAAAATAAAAATTTTCAAGAACTCTCAAGATATTTAATCTTGTTTTTGATTCTATAGAAAACATAATAAAATGTTCTTCGCAAAGTACATGTTTGGTAAGACATCTTACTCTTAACCGATGAATAGCATTTAGTACATTTTTGAAGATTAAGTTTAAAGATTTAAGTTGGAGAATGTTTAAGGATTACAAATTATGAGTTCTTTATTTCCAGTTCTCTATCATCTATATTTATTAAAATAATAAATAACTGGATATATTTATATTGGTATTTCTATAGATCTATAGCCTAATAATAAAATAATCATTTATTTTACATCTTTCTCAACAGAATCCTCTTTGTCAATGCACTTAAAGATAAAAACTACTACAGTAAAAGTTCACTGAATAACTATCCACACTGTCCCATATATAAACTCTTATAGATGTTACATTATGTATTTTATTTTGTATTTCCATGGGGGATATGTTTTTATTCAGGTATATATATTGACACAAAAACAATTGCACAGTGAAATCAAGAAATTATATACATGGACAGGTATACATAGACAAAGATGGTACAAGGGTGTGCTGAAACTTTCTCAGTCTGACCAGTCATTTCCCCACAAATTCAATGTCCTGTCATTTGGATCAGTTTTGAAAAGCGATTAGGCCAGTAACTTTTTAAAACACCCTCATAGATAGATACTGAGTGGTGCATAGATATAGTATTAGATAAATTATTATATAGATTGATACATAGATAAATTGATAGACATGAATATATACCTAGATTGAAGCATACCTAAGTATATAAGCTAATATACTTACAGAAAGATAGATGGATACATTGGCAAGTAGATTGATAATGAAACATATATAATTACATATTTATTCTCAATGTAGCATTTCTGTATCATAAAAGGTTTTCTAGTGAAAAATTCATTGCAAAAGCTTTTAAAAATATGAGGTGTTTTAAATGCAATTAAAATCTTGCAATGTTATATCCTATAACCACATTTTGCTGTATAAGACTTAATATACTTTATCTAGAGAATGATACCTATTTTCAATCTCTTGAGCTCTATTAGGTCAAATTTCAGAATATAATTGTAAATATACATACTATCTTATGATGTAGGGATTTTATACTATGTTTTGATATCTGGTAATATTGATTGAAATAAAATTATCTTTATAAAAATATTATTTAAATAGCTGTTTTTGTAACATGACATGGGTAGGATTTGTCAGAAAAATGACAAATATTTTAGTAAATTTACACACACAATATATATATATATATATATATATATAGATATATATATATATATTATTCTGACTGAGTCTATGCACACACACATACACAGAATTCTGATTGAAAACAATATTCACTGTTGTATTTTAGAGCCGACTCCATATGTACCCACCAAAGGTAGGCAAAAATTTGGATCTTTTTCTTGTTGTTACCCATTGATTTTACCATTAGTTCAGTACTTATTGTTAGCTTTAGTTATTTATGCACTAACAAACTAAATATTTTTGGTATAAGGGAAAATTTTGATTAAGCACTAAATGTTATTTTAAAACTAAAATTTGCTGAGAATGTTTTGGCACTCAATCTGTATGGTGTGCACTGAAAATCAAGAAAAAGAGATTATCAAGCTGCAATTTAAGTAAACATTCACAAAATAGGACTATCATATAGTTAGTATATGCTTAATGTAAATGCATTGTTAATTTTACTATAGAAATGTATTGGAAATCAACAAGCAAGGGATTTTTGGTGGTGAAGAATGAATGCACTAAAACAGAGAATAATTATATGTATAATGTAAATTCTTTACTGGTGATTTTATTATAGAAATATATTGAATATCACATGGAAAGTGATTGTCAATATCCAGAATTAATGCAAACAATACTGATAGAATTCATATATTATTATTATATGATTAATGCAAATACACTGATCATGATTTTACTATAGATATATTTTGTAATTTTATCCTAGAAATGCATTGGAAATCAGTAAGAAAGGGATTGTCAGTAATTATGAATTAAGATTTACTGTTACATAGAAATAATACCTATAATATTAAATGCCCAAGTGTTGTAGTTCAGTTTAAACTATCATTGCCTTCATATTATTTTTTAGTTATTTAAATCATAGTGTTGTTGAAGTGGATAGACTTTAGTAGAAGTATAATTAACATGAATAGTAAAAACCAATATGTACAGATTTATGTACTTTCAAACAGATATTGTTCATGAAGTAACCTTGGTTTTTGGCTATAAACTTTTATTGTCAAGTATAATCAAGATATATAAAATGAAAACACCTACAAAAGGTCTTATTAGCTGACATAATTCCTTTAAGGCCACAAACTGAATCCAATTAATCAATTCTTTCCTTGCCATATAGTCACAACAGAGACTAATATTGTATATTCTTATTAAAACTATTGTTCATTATGTTTTTATCATTATCAAAATCATGATCTGGTTCTTAGACACCTATCATTAAATATTTTGTATATTTGGTTAATTTTTCTCTTTTTTTAGACATTTACTTTTTCTAGTCATCAACTCCATTCATTAGTTTTTATTTGCTTCTGCTTTAGGATCATTTTTTAATTTTTTTTTCCTTCTTGTAATCTTTGCGCATCCTATTTGTCAATTGTTCTTTCTTTTCTTTCTCTCTCGCCTGGTCTTCTCTCTCTCTCGCCTGGTCTTCTCTCTCTCTCGCCTGGTCTTCTCTCTCTCTCGCCTGGTCTTCTCTCTCTCTCTCTCTCTCTCGCCTGGTCTTCTCTCTCTCTCTCTCGCCTGGTCTTCTCTCTCTCTCTCTCTCTCTCTCGCCTGGTCTTCTCTCTCTCTCTCTCTCTCTCTCGCCTGGTCTTCTCTCTCTCTCTCTCTCTCTCGCCTGGTCTTCTCTCTCTCTCTCTCTCTCTCTCGCCTGGTCTTCTCTTTCTCTCTCTCGCCTGGTCTTCTCTCTCTCTCTCTCTCTCTCGCCTGGTCTTCTCTCTCTCTCTCTCTCTCGCCTGGTCTTCTCTCTCTCTCTCTCTCTCGCCTGGTCTTCTCTCTCTCTCTCTCTCTCGCCTGGTCTTCTCTCTCTCTCGCCTGGTCTTCTCTCTCTCTCGCCTGGTCTTCTCTCTCTCTCTCTCTCTCTCGCCTGGTCTTCTCTCTCTCTCTCTCTCTCGCCTGGTCTTCTCTCTCTCTCTCTCTCTCTCGCCTGGTCTTCTCTCTCTCTCTCTCGCCTGGTCTTCTCTCTCTCTCTCTCTCTCGCCTGGTCTTCTCTCTCTCTCTCTCGCCTGGTCTTCTCTCTCTCTCTCTCTCTCGCCTGGTCTTCTCTCTCTCTCTCTCGCCTGGTCTTCTCTCTCTCTCTCTCTCGCCTGGTCTTCTCTCTCTCTCGCCTGGTCTTCTCTCTCTCTCGCCTGGTCTTCTCTCTCTCTCTCTCTCTCGCCTGGTCTTCTCTCTCTCTCTCTCTCTCGCCTGGTCTTCTCTCTCTCTCTCTCTCTCTCGCCTGGTCTTCTCTCTCTCTCTCTCGCCTGGTCTTCTCTCTCTCTCTCTCTCTCGCCTGGTCTTCTCTCTCTCTCTCTCTCTCTCGCCTGGTCTTCTCTCTCTCTCTCTCTCTCGCCTGGTCTTCTCTCTCTCTCTCTCGCCTGGTCTTCTCTCTCTCTCTCTCTCGCCTGGTCTTCTCTCTCTCTCTCTCTCGCCTGGTCTTCTCTCTCTCTCTCTCTCGCCTGGTCTTCTCTCTCTCTCTCTCTCGCCTGGTCTTCTCTCTCTCTCTCTCTCTCGCCTGGTCTTCTCTCTCTCTCTCTCGCCTGGTCTTCTCTCTCTCTCTCTCGCCTGGTCTTCTCTCTCTCTCTCTCGCCTGGTCTTCTCTCTCTCTCTCTCTCGCCTGGTCTTCTCTCTCTCTCTCTCTCGCCTCGTCTTCTCTCTCTCTCTCTCTCGCCTCGTCTTCTCTCTCTCTCTCTCTCGCCTCGTCTTCTCTCTCTCTCTCTCTCGCCTCGTCTTCTCTCTCTCTCTCTCTCGCCTCGTCTTCTCTCTCTCTCTCTCGCCTCGTCTTCTCTCTCTCTCTCTCTCGCCTCGTCTTCTCTCTCTCTCTCTCGCCTCGTCTTCTCTCTCTCTCTCTCTCGCCTCGTCTTCTCTCTCTCTCTCTCGCCTCGTCTTCTCTCTCTCTCTCTCTCTCGCCTCGTCTTCTCTCTCTCTCTCTCGCCTCGTCTTCTCTCTCTCTCTCTCGCCTCGTCTTCTCTCTCTCTCGCCTCGTCTTCTCTCTCTCTCGCCTCGTCTTCTCTCTCTCTCGCCTCGTCTTCTCTCTCTCTCGCCTCGTCTTCTCTCTCTCTCGCCTCGTCTTCTCTCTCTCTCGCCTCGTCTTCTCTCTCTCTCGCCTCGTCTTCTCTCTCTCTCGCCTCGTCTTCTCTCTCTCTCGCCTCGTCTTCTCTCTCTCTCGCCTCGTCTTCTCTCTCTCTCGCCTCGTCTTCTCTCTCTCTCGCCTCGTCTTCTCTCTCTCTCGCCTCGTCTTCTCTCTCTCTCGCCTCGTCTTCTCTCTCTCTCGCCTCGTCTTCTCTCTCTCTCGCCTCGTCTTCTCTCTCTCTCGCCTCGTCTTCTCTCTCTCTCTCTCTCGCCTCGTCTTCTCTCTCTCTCTCTCTCTCGCCTCGTCTTCTCTCTCTCTCTCTCTCTCGCCTCGTCTTCTCTCTCTCTCTCTCTCTCGCCTCGTCTTCTCTCTCTCTCTCTCTCTCGCCTCGTCTTCTCTCTCTCTCTCTCTCTCGCCTCGTCTTCTCTCTCTCTCTCTCTCTCGCCTCGTCTTCTCTCTCTCTCTCTCGCCTCGTCTTTCCTTTTGTCATTCCTTTGTTTCGGCTCCTGATGTTCTCGTCTTTTATTCTCATTACTTTTCTTGTAGTTCATTGAATTTTTCCTGATTTAACTACTGAAATTTTCTTCGTTTTCTTATTTTGTATCTTTCTTCTCATTATTTGATTCTTCTCGTTCTTCTTTTCTTTCGCATGTCAGAGTATTTCTGGTGGGTCATTTCAAACAATATACCTTATCGGACAACGTCAGTAGAAAGAAATTTACCTTTTCCACTCCAACTGAACCATAGATAAGACCTGCTAATCTGTCCTTTCAGAGAGCTAGATGCAGAGATAACTTACTTCCTCGACTATCCTCTTTTCGATTTTGTTTATAAATATTCATTAGACATCTGTCCATTGGGTCTGGTTCTGTGATTCACCAACTTTGCAGGGAAAGTTGTGACAGTTGCAGTGGTGGTCGCAATTGGGTGATGGGGATTGGAAGTGTATTCCTATTGATATTGGAGTAAGACATGGCAGGGGTGGATAGAAAATATACGGATTATGTTGGAGATGTGGGGTTACATGAGAAAGGAGTATGTTTGGGTGTATGTGGGTGAACATCTCATCATTTTGAATCGGTTCCCTAACACACACATAAGATGAAGAGCTTCTATTATTTCTAGAACCATTAACACAGTATTGTTCTTTGCTTTCCTCTTTTCCATAATAGGAATAATTTTCGTTTCTTGGCACTAACACTATTCTGCCAAGTTCTCGCTTTTTTCTCAATGACCATCCATTTGTTTTCGAAGGCGCGCAATTTTCTTTCTCTTTTCTCCCGCGAAGGCTCACTTTCATTTTTCCAACTCAGAGGCTCTGTACCAGTTTTTCTTCCTCAAAAACTCTGTCCCGTTATTTACTTTCTCGAAGGCACAGTCGCGTTATTTTCCTCCCTGAAGGCCCAGTGCCGTTATTCCCCCCCCCCCACTGCTGGCCCAGTGCCGTTATTTTCCTTCTCGAGGGTCCAGTGACGTTATTTTCCCCCTCGAGGGTCCAGTGCCGTTATTTTCCCCCTCGAGAGCCGAGTCCCGTTGTTTTCCTCCTCGAAGACCCTGTTCCGTTGTTTTCCTCCTCGAAGACTCTGTTCCGTTGTTTTCCTCCTCGAAGACTCTGTTCCGTTGTTTTCCTCCTCGAAGACTCTGTTCCGTTGTTTTCCTCCTCGAAGACTCTGTTCCGTTGTTTTCCTCCTCGAAGACTCTGTTCCGTTGTTTTCCTCCTCGAAGACTCTGTTCCGTTGTTTTCCTCCTCGAAGACTCTGTTCCGTTGTTTTCCTCCTCGAAGACTCTGTCCCGTTATTTTCCTCCTCGACGGAAGTTCTTCTTTATCTCATTTTTTTTCATCTAGTGATAATATTTTCTTCCCCGTCAGAACGCAACACTTTTAACAGATTTATTTTATTTTCGTGCTTTTCTTCAAAATAAATTTCAAGAATTACCATAATTTGTATATTGCCGTCATATAAGGCGCATAATATACAAAAGTATTTTAGGACAAATATTCAACTCATCTACCCCCCCTCTCTCTCTCTCTCTCTCTCTATATATATATATATATATATATATATATATATATATATATATATATATATATATATATAATGTGACACTGCTACTCAGCTGTAAAACCGACACATAAGGCATAGTATAATAGCTAAATATATTTTCTCACGTGTAGCCAAATAAATTAATGATTAAATCCACCATTTTAACTGATACTATATCACTGGTACATATATAATCTCATATTTTCACAAATAAATCAATCTTCATATCTGCTCAGGCATGTATTTTGATGAAAGATATGAAAAACAAGAAAAAAGTCATATGCGCAGTAACTTTTCTACTACTCGTTCAGATTATTACTCTTTTCCCTTGGTCGTTGTATTTTCATTTTCAACTTTTGTCTCCGTTCTATCTTATCCTTTGATGAGACTGATATTATAAATTCTTTCCTTCAACGCAAGTTGAGATTATAGATACCCTTGATTGCAAGCTATAATTGTTGTTGGCATAAAAATAAATTATCTAATCGATTAAGATTGATAATAACTTAGCTTAAACTGGCAAAGCAACTGATAAAATGAACGCCAAATGGAAATGTTTAGCACAAAATCTTTGTAGAAAACAGTTAAGTTTTTCCACCTCCAAGAAAAGTTTCATTTATAAGCACGAGCAAATTTCTGTTGACATTAATGGTGCACAATGACACATTAGGACATCGCCTTAGAGTGAAACTCTGCATAAGCAATGAATGGTTTAAGAGTCTCGGACGGCATTTTGGGAGGCAACTTAAAAGATAATAGTCTGGTACATGGTGACAGTATTGCGCAATATTGTCAAGGCTAATGCGCATCAGCCTCTACAGTAAGCATCCAACATGTAATTTCCCATGTCTTTATTAAATAGCTGTAGATCATATTTTGAGGATTGCGGTAATAAAGATGGAAATATTACCAATATCAAGAATTTCTGTTTCGTTAATCAGATATTGATTAACTGCACGGATACATTTCGTTCGTTCTTTCACTATTTCGCAATGCAGATACTCTTGTGGGGGATAGTAGGAATAAATATAAAAATATTAATAAGCTTAACAAGAATATTAATCAAATATTAACTACAAGGATGTTTTTCACGGTTGCTTTCATCCTTTCTATATGTAGATAATGCTGTGAAGCTGGCGGCAATAAGCATGGAAAACAAATTTTTGATTAGCTAATTAGGATGTTTTTGGTTTCTTCCTATCTAAATGTAGATAAGGTTGTGAGAAACATAAACATGGGGATCATGTACGATTCTTATTTCTTAACAGAATATTGATGTGCGTAGCATATTGTTCGTAGTTACATTCATCTATAATGTGAATGAAAAAGCCAGGCACTTTAACATCTTTTCTGTTACAGAAATCTAAATTTGGCATTATTTGTTGAGGCTTTGAACTTAATTTGTTCCCTTATTTTTTCATTTGAGCCTCATGAGATTATTTTTGTCTATTAATTTATGTCCAGAAACTGACTTTGATGGAATGCAAATAACGTTATTAAAAATATATATATATCAAAGTGAAAATGGCGGTATTATTCATGTACGAATTGGCATTTTATCATAACGTCTGTGCGCTCTATGGAAATATCTATCTATCTATCTCTCTCTCTCTCTCTCTCTCTCTATATATATATATATATATATATATGTATAGAAAGTGCTGAAAACTTTTCGGTCTGACCAAGATGAAATTGCCCACAAAATTTCTGATTAGAACTGAGTCGGGAAGGGCACTTTTAGTAGACTTTTTCTATCTGTGTATATAGAAAGACCTATAAAGTTAATTTTTTTAATTCACACACACACACACACACACACACACACACACACACACACATATATATATATATATATATATATATATATATATAAAGGGATCTTCGAAAATAATACCTCCAATTTATTTTCCTTGAAATTAAAATAGATACTGTTGGATAGAACTATTTTTATCATCCCACATAATCAGCGCTCTTGGCTACGCATTTTTTTACCAACGTTAAACAGGAGGAGTCCGTATGTAGCGTTCATATACATGGCTTGTCACATATCCTTGTCACTACTGCTGAAACGCATTACACCCGCCTAACAGTGCTTACATTTACTGTTTGCTTTCTGTGTAACATCCATAATGTCAACGGTTGCATTTTTTTTCGCTTGGAGAAATTCAGTGCCTCCCTTCTCCCTTGTACACCCTTTCATATCGGACGCTATTTTGCCATAATAGCTTTCAATTTTTATCTCTATCAAGGCAAAAATTGCGTCATTAGCCATAACGTGTCATTATTCTGAGGATTAAACATTCGGAACGGCACTTTGTGTGTGTTAGTGGGTGTGTGTCTACATAAATAAATAAATAAATAAATAGATATTTACTGCGTTTAATTTATGTGAATAGTGCAATTCCACATTAGTGCATTTCCGTAGACTTGTTTCATTGAAAGTATTAGTAATGTAACAATGTTTTCGTCTTTTGCATTGTCTTTCCATGTGAGACATCTGTGAAGAATTCTTATTTTTGTCTCCAGTCTAACGAAAAGGAGACTTATTTGCCATACACGTCAAGAAGTGACAAAATAACTCAGAATAATATTTTTCATTAAAGAACATTTTGTTTCTCCTTCAAATAATTTCGTTTTTATTACTATAATAATTATTACCGGTTTTATTATTCTTAAATCCCAGAGAAGTATAGATGGTTAATGTAGATCCAATCACAATGACATAATGATAAAGATAGAAGATTTTATGGTGACGACCAAAAGCGAGCGTTATCTTTGTTTCACTTGTCTTAACGTCACTAGTAAGTACTTTTAAAAGTAAAGATGACTAGTTTGTCTGAGACTTTAGAAACTACAATCATAATTTATTAAATTCTTTTGTCTATTTCTGGCGAGTATCATCGTTATTCGCGTCTTCATTAGACAACATGTGTTACTTTTCTAACGAAAATGAAATTTATACTTTCTGACTATAGGCATGTCTTAACTCTTGCCCTGTAGACTGCAGTTGAACATATATTTTGTGCAGGTAGTATTAACAGATAGATCTCCCTTCCTGTTTTTACCTTTGCTCAGTTTTTTTCTTCATTATTATTGTCTTTTTCTATAGCACCTGACCCAGATATTTCGTTATCTTTGTTATTGTTTGCTTACCCCATCTTTTTTTTGTCTTCTCAATTTCCTCCTCTACTATTTTTCAAAGACTTTTTTGTTGTTTTCTTCTCTTCTAATGTGACGCCAGCGGCAACTCTCTCTTTGAAAATATACTAATAGTAGACCATATCATATAACCAGTATATAACCGCAGAATTTGTATCGAATAATAAGGTAGTAACGAAGGAAAGGTTCGTGATTCAGGTCTTCTCTATTGTTGAGGGAGGGCATTTTCAGCGAGTAGAAAATAACAAAGACAAGGCCTAGATAGTTGTCTGACGAGGGTCGTATTTTTAAAAAATGCAATTTAGTTACCAATTGTGTTTGCAGAAATATCTTTATAAAACAAACAAGAGGTGCCATTTACTCTTCAATAATTTAACATAATATGCAGTTATTTGTTTAAATTTTATTTGTTGCGTTTCCTCTTATATATATATATATATATATATATATATATATATATATATATATATAGTAGAATTTAATGTATCTTCTTTCGTTCTTTTTACCCTCAAATTATCATGTTTTATCCAAAATATTCTGTTCATAAAGGTGTTTATTGTCATATGTAAACACTTGTATTTATCTTTGTGTAAGAGTGACTCAGTAACAGCACGGATCTACTAGGGATTATTGATCAACAGACGCGAACACACACACACACACACACACACACACACACACATATATATATATATATATATATATATATATATATATATATATATATATATATATATATGCTGATTGTAAAGTAACTCCCTATTTTATGTATGATGAACTCCACCGTCACGTAAAAATTATAGTTAAACGAGGGAGTCTATCATACATAAAATATTGAGTTAATTTTCAATGACCCTGTGTATATGCGCTGGGTGAAGTCTACCTGGTGATTTAGGTTGTTACTTATTTTGTAATGACTTTTATTTGATGATCGAAACAGGTAAAATACACGATTTGAATGTAGACAGATAGGCAAGCCCTAACCATCTTGAAAGAGTAGCAGACCACATACTGCTAACTTCCATTTCCTCAATTTTATTTTATACTAGTATAAGCTAAAATTATGTTTTTTTAAGCATATTTGTACGAAAGGTATCGTACAGTCTTTTAAGTTGACTATCATTTCATCATAACCTTTTATTCCTATTTACTCTTTGTTTCTATCAATCCATGGTAGAAGATATAGTAGGTATTTAATTAGTGAGTCAAAAGTTATTTGTATCTAATTTAGCATTTTAATTTTATCCTAACCAATGCTTGAAAATTGACGACATTTAATTTAACCTTAGCTATAAAAGTAAATATCTGGTAGTTTGTCGCATTATTAGCATAAATACGAGATTACGAAAGCAGATTACTTAATCAATTTTGTTACAGTTTTGAATTAGTCATTAAGGATTGGTAAATAGAATGCCAAAATTAGTCATTAAGGATTGGTAAATAGAATGCCAAATATTTGTCTTAGCATAGTCAACTCAGTGATTCTTTCGTTGTACAAGTTTTATGCAACCAACTACTATCTTTTTATAGCACTTGGGGAAGAAATGAGCGCCGCCATATAGACCCTTTTGATGTAAAGTTTCTGTTAAGACGACGCATTAGTGACATAATAACCTAAATAACTAGGCCAATTTTTTTTCTAGAGGTGACAACCTAAAATCAAAGTTATTTTTGGAGTTTATAGAATTCATTCATAATTTCAAAATATGTAAGTTTACTTTCTTGTAAAAAGTCAAAGCCACATATTGACTAGTATCATCTACGTTTTCCCTCTCTCTCTCTCTCTCTGACATATTACACACACGCAAGTAAACTGCAAAAGTTCAAAATAAAGAAATAATTTCCGGTAACATTGAAACTCTCATCCCGTTTCTATGAGAGCATTCTATTTCATGTAAAATATTAAGCTAATAAAAACCGACGATATCTCGGCGGAGTTAATTTAATCTTTCTTTTATAACTGTCTTTGTTCTTTAACTTTTTTTCTTTTGTAGTAGCAGTACATAAATGTTTCATTCCATTTTGTGATTCAACTGTACTTGAATAATCGTGTAACAAATAATGAAGCAATTTCACTTAGTGAAATACTATGGCGTGTATAAACAGTTTTAGAAATTCGGATCCATTTCGTTAAGCATAGATAATAGATTTTACTTGAAAATGGGATTTTAAAAAAGAGCCTAGCATATAGATCTAGCTAGATTGTACTGCAACAGTTGGGGGGGGGGGGAATCTGCTTGCTTTGAAAATCAGCATTGAACATTCTATGCAGGATAATTCCCCGACTATACCAGCAGGAAAAATGCAACCATCTTGGCCATCGTTTCGTCATAAGGATAATTATTATTATTAATATAGCTATTTACCAGCAAACTTCAAGGAAGAAAATAATTCACTGAAATAAATGTTACGTCTTTAATGTTTTTAATTTTTATATTTTATTATCTGTCTTGTACACACAAACTCACAACATTTAACTGAATAATTATATCACTTACTTAAATAATTACTGTGAGAGAAAATAGGAAGAGATAGATGGAACCTCTTTACCCCTGAGTTGTTTTTGTTTAAATCTTTATATATTACGTATCTATTCCTTATATATCTTACTTGATAACTATCGTTTTCACTTAAGACTTAATATAAAAAATTACTTAAAAAAGAAAATGTCAATATGTTCTTAATAGTTAACAAGTTTAGATTAGTACAACAAAAGAAACAGGAAAAGGAAAACTATTACATCAGACATCTTCGTTGAGAGGGCCTATGTGTCTGCTGAGAAAATTAGTATTAAAAATCTTAACTTTCATCTGGTTTCGAAGACCAAATTCTAGCTTTTGGTCTGAAACATGTAACGTTATCCACCTGGCAAGATAGAATATCATTTATTAAGTTTGGCTTAGTCAGGCACAAGGCCACGTATGTTAAACGCTGATTGAGATTAAAACTTGTTTTATTCAAAACTGATATTGTGAAGCTTAATATGACTCTAGATATGTGTAGTATACGGTGAAAATTAAGCTCAATACTTTTGTTAGCTCGCTTACCATCGCTGTACAGCGAACGTTAACTTATCCATTGCATTTCTTATAAGGCAACATTGCGAGGTAATCGATCCGTGAA
Source organism: Acanthosepion esculentum (assembly GCA_964036315.1). Lineage (NCBI taxonomy): Eukaryota > Metazoa > Mollusca > Cephalopoda > Sepiida > Sepiidae > Acanthosepion > Acanthosepion esculentum. The sequence goes on from OZ038520.1 coordinate 28,226,411, forward strand.
ACGAACTTCATTATCACGTGATAAACATCCTCTATATTTCTTAAAGATGGCTTATTTTAGCAAAATATGGTCTCATGTTTGAGTGTAAGTGTGCTAAACTAGTCCTATAACTATTATACCACTGCAAAGTAGATATCTGTTAAGTTTAGGTTAGTCTAACGAGAGATGGGCCTCGTCAGACAATCTTACTCTTGACACACCACTACTGCTACAGCTTCAATACATAAGGTTTTCCGAGAAACCAAATGCGTTAAGAGGCTCGTGATGAGAATCTAGGACAAGCGTATGATTCTCAGTAGCATGCTACAAATATTTAAGCACCAATTGTTTGCATATTAATGACTTAATTCTAAAGTTATAAATAAAACTAACATAAAATTTACTTTTTTACAGCATTAAAATCACCTGCTTCATTTTAACGTTTAATCTCTGTGAATAATTTTAATATGAATTTGCTATTTTTTTATAAACATCTCTATATTAAGATCGTATTATTTACTTATTTGCCTTCCTACGAAAGGTGTACATGAACGCCCAAAAGAAAAATTAGTTTCACCCACTTGAAAAGACCAAAGGGGTAAAGGAGTTATAAATTTCAAGACAGTAAGCCTCTACATCTTTCGTTTCCATCTTTCTTTACTATCCTTTCGATTTCTCTCTTAATCTCTTCAAACTTTCTCTCTCCGCGCTTTTCTTTGCTCCTTTCACTTGTTTACTCAGTTCCATATGGAAAGCAAACGATATATGTATATAGATAGATAGATAATGGAGAGACTGAGATAGATAGGTAGATATAGATAATGGAGAGACTGAGATAGATAGGTAGATATAGATAATGGAGAGACTGAGATAGATAGATAGATATAGATAATGAAGAGACTGAGATAGATAGATAGATATAGATAATGAAGAGACTGAGATAGATATAGATAATGAAGAGACTGAGATAGATATAGATAATGGAGAGACTGAGATAGATAGGTAGATATAGATAATGGAGAGACTGAGATAGATAGGTAGATATAGATAATGGAGAGACTGAGATAGATAGGTAGATATAGATAATGGAGAGACTGAGATAGATAGATAGATATAGATAATGAAGAGACTGAGATAGATAGATAGATATAGATAATGAAGAGACTGAGATAGATAGATAGATATAGATAATGAAGAGACTGAGATAGATAGATAGATAGATATAGATAATGAAGAGACTGAGATAGATAGATAGATATAGATAATGAAGAGACTGAGATAGATAGATAGATATAGATAATGAAGAGACTGAGATAGATAGATAGATATAGATAATGAAGAGACTGAGATAGATAGATATAGATAATGAAGAGACTGAGATAGATAGATAGATATAGATAATGAAGAGACTGAGATAGATAGATAGATATAGATAATGAAGAGACTGAGATAGATAGATATAGATAATGAAGAGACTGAGATAGATATAGATAATGAAGAGACTGAGATAGATAGATATAGATAATGAAGAGACTGAGATAGATAGATATAGATAATGAAGAGACTGAGATAGATAGATATAGATAATGAAGAGACTGAGATAGATAGATATAGATAATGAAGAGACTGAGATAGATAGATATAGATAATGAAGAGACTGAGATAGATAGATATAGATAATGAAGAGACTGAGATAGATAGATATAGATAATGAAGAGACTGAGATAGATAGATATAGATAATGAAGAGACTGAGATAGATAGATAGATATAGATAATGAAGAGACTGAGATAGATAGATATAGATAATGAAGAGACTGAGATAGATAGATAGATATAGATAATGAAGAGACTGAGATAGATAGATATAGATAATGAAGAGACTGAGATAGATAGATAGATATAGATAATGAAGAGTCTGAGATAGATAGATAGATATAGATAATGAAGAGACTGAGATAGATAGATATAGATAATGAAGAGACTGAGATAGATAGATAGATATAGATAATGAAGAGACTGAGATAGATAGATAGATATAGATAATGAAGAGACTGAGATAGATAGATAGATATAGATAATGAAGAGACTGAGATAGATAGATATAGATAATGAAGAGACTGAGATAGATAGATAGATATAGATAATGAAGAGACTGAGATAGATAGATAGATATAGATAATGAAGAGACTGAGATAGATAGATAGATATAGATAATGAAGAGACTGAGATAGATAGATAGATATAGATAATGAAGAGACTGAGATAGATAGATAGATATAGATAATGAAGAGACTGAGATAGATAGATAGATATAGATAATGAAGAGACTGAGATAGATAGATAGATAGATAGATATAGATAATGAAGAGACTGAGATAGATAGATATAGATAATGAAGAGACTGAGATAGATAGATAGATATAGATAATGAAGAGACTGAGATAGATAGATAGATATAGATAATGAAGAGACTGAGATAGATAGATAGATATAGATAATGAAGAGACTGAGATAGATAGATAGATATAGATAATGAAGAGACTGAGATAGATAGATAGATATAGATAATGAAGAGACTGAGATAGATAGATAGATATAGATAATGAAGAGACTGAGATAGATAGATAGATATAGATAATGAAGAGACTGAGATAGATAGATAGATATAGATAATGAAGAGACTGAGATAGATAGATAGATATAGATAATGAAGAGACTGAGATAGATAGATAGATATAGATAATGAAGAGACTGAGATAGATAGATAGATATAGATAATGAAGAGACTGAGATAGATAGATAGATATAGATAATGAAGAGACTGAGATAGATAGATAGATATAGATAATGAAGAGACTGAGATAGATAGATAGATAGATATAGATAATGAAGAGACTGAGATAGATAGATAGATAGATATAGATAATGAAGAGACTGAGATAGATAGATAGATAGATATAGATAATGAAGAGACTGAGATAGATAGATAGATAGATAGATATAGATAATGAAGAGACTGAGATAGATAGATAGATAGATATAGATAATGAAGAGACTGAGATAGATAGATAGTGTGCATTTTTGTAACACTTGTAATTATATTCACTGATATAGCATTAATTTGTAGTTCCGGGACATGTTATTTTGATCCGAGGTAGAATGCACAAGTACAGAAAATGGAAAGAAACTGCTCTCCTTACGTAAATAATACCGTCATTTTTATGGCTACTATGCTAGTGTTTTTAAAAATCATTGAAGGAATTCACTTTTATTATACATCGTCACTGCCAAATGCTTATAAGAACAGAGTTTCCATTGTTTTCACACAATATTGTTCAGTAATTCAAGAGTTTTGAATACTTTTAACCTCAAGAGTGATTTTTTTTTGTCGGTACTACAGTTAACCCAAAGGTAACCTTGAACAATGCGAAGCACGTACTTTCAACTCCCAAATGTATGCACAAATATCATTCCTAGACCTTTTATTCCATCTTATGTACCATTAGATGAGACAGGGGCTTAACAGAGACTCTCGGGTAATCTGCCAAAGAAAAAAGAAAAGGGGTTCAGTTCTCTTTTGGGTTGGAAAGTTTTAGTTTTCTGATTGCAAAATCTGTGACTTGTTCTGCGTGCTGATTTTTTTTCTATTCTAGAATTTTTGGCTTCGTTCATATTTATTTCAGTGGAGTTTCTTTAAACTGATTCTGTTAATTCTTCTCTTATCCGTTACCTGTTTTCTAAACAAAATATTTTAATGTCTTGAGGTTAGTGTTGTTTTTGGTTACGTTTCATTTCAAATCATCCTTGCTTTTTGCTCATTTTCATCTTTCATATAACTTTAACATCTGTATATTTAGGAACAGACACTAAGTTTTGTCTATATCGCTGATATACTATTATTACTATTTTTCATGATATATTTGATATACTTAACGGGCAATTATTTTAAGAATAAATTTACTCAATTCTTTAAAAATTACTAGCGTTTGAAGAACTCTTGTGACACCGTCTTTGATGGCATATAAGACCCACATCTTCGTAAAATATAGTTCCAATATCTTCAGGTTTTTATATGTTGCGGTTGAGGTATCTGTTAGGCTAGTGTTTATCCAGATGCCTTAGAATACCAGTACTTGTGTCTAACCTATTTCTATAATAATGTAACAGTTAATGTAAGTACGGTGGGGGTCTTGTCTTCAAATAGGCAATTTTACTAACGCAAACATAGATATGTTTATTCTACTAATTTTATTACTATTATGATTCTTTACTATTTAGAATATGGTATTATTTTTCAGTTCTGTATAAGACATTTTCCTAGAAAAACTAAGTCTAGTAAAATGAAAATTACTAGAATCTAAAAATTCATACGCAGTTTTGAATTTTCTTGTTTTTTTCAGAGGACGTATATGCGTTATTACTGTTATTTTATCATTAGTTTTTCCTCCCTTTCATTATCATTGCTTTTTGTCATAACAATCTAGGTCATTAAACTCTTCAACTTCTGAAATAAACGGCGTGAAATCGGATATGAAGTAATTCCAGACAAAGGCGATCAAATCGTTTTTTTGCGCAGTATATTTCAGCAACCGGAAAAGTGAACAGATCCAGAATATTAAGATAAAAAACAACAGTAATAAGATGGAGTAAAACTAGTAAGAAAATAATAGTTATGTTGAAGAGTGTATCGACCCAGAATGTTGTGATAAAAATGCAACAAAAAATGGAGAAAACTAGTAAGAAAATAATACTAACATTGAAGAGTATAACAACCAGACTGCTGCGATAAAAAGCAGCGAGATCAAGATGGAGTTAAAATAGTAATAAGTGAAATGATGGAGAATATATCAACCAGGATGTTGAAATACAAAAATCAAAAACCAGACAGAATAAAATTAGTAATAAAATATCAATTTATGTTGTGTACTTTATCAAAAGATATTTACTTTTAATATAAAGAAACACGTTTTTATTTCTTTTTTATTGTATTATTTCATCTTCAGTTGTCTTTCCTGTAAAACAATGACATCTAAATCGGGCAGTTGACTCAGTTCTTGATCGCTATCAGAAATCTAAAATACAGACAAACTTCTCTTTTACTCTCTCCCTAATGTCACATAGTGCAAACTATAATATGATGTCCGCGTGTCGTGAGTGTCTTACATGACCGGGAAATAAGCTTGCTGATTGGTTGCTGCTGAGGTGTGAGCTCATATCTCGCCTAACAACTTTTCAACTGCCTATCCTTCCAAATATCTACAACCTCTCTACTTTATTTTTGTATTTATTTTTATAACCTTTTCTGTTAAAAAGAAACTTCTTTCGACTAATTGAATAAATTGTCTTTCTACATATGTGCATTTTAGTAGTTTATTTATATGTAAAAACGTGTATCTTTATATTAATACAATTTTGATTAAAGGCTATAGCGGATTTTTTTAATTGTTATTAATGACTATTGTTATCTTATGAGTGAGCGTAGATCGATGGGCAGTGTCTGTAATTGTAGGAACTGTCGATGTTTCTGACCGATCGCTTTCGGCTATTTATCTAGCTATTTCCTGATTCAGATTTCAGAGATATAGGACAGGACCTAATTACAAATTGGGGACAAGCGTCTGCTTTATTGGTATTTTTTTTTTTAAATTCAAACTTTCGATAGTATGCATTTAAAGTAAAACTCAGGGCAATATTTAAGTGAGGTTATCTGAGCAAAATGTATAAACTTTTTTTTTTTTTACATACATTAAATCCAAAAAAAATTAATTACAGAAAACCTTATTCAGTAAATTTGTCTTTTTTTTTATTAAAGTAATAAGGATGTTAAAAATCAGAATTTTCTTTTACAGTTTGCATCGTGCATTTAGTGTACGTGTATTATTATGGAGAAATTTAATGTATTCTAGTCGGAAAACCCCTATTTTTCTCATTTTTGTTATCACATTTTCATCCATTGTGCTGTCCGCTTTTCAGGTAATTTCTAACTGAATCCTTTATTTAATATACGCTGGTAGACAGTACTCTTGGTATGTTGTCCATGTGTTGGGATATCTCGTCTTGTTCTTATTTAGTACTGCTCAGTTATTGCTTACCTTGTTTGCACTGAGACTAAGTATGCACTACCCAGGGATTGAACTCACAATTACTGTGTCAATACTATGTCCTACGTCATAATGTGTGTTGTTCCGTAAATTTGGTGACATGTTAATTGTAGGATCAGTCCCTGGGTCGGGTACTTCAGGCTTGGTCTAAATAAAAACAGGGCAAACGATAACTGAGAAAGTACTAAATAAGAACAAAATGAGAAGCACTTAGCAAGGAAATAAGAACAATCCAACCCCATAGAATAAATAAAGAATTCAATTCGATATTTCCTAAAGGTTATCCGGACAGATATACCTTATGAAGGCCAGAAGGTACAACGGCTGAAAAGTTGTGATAACAATAACAAAGATGAGGAAAACGGTGTAAATGATATCAATGATAACTCCTAATCACAGAAATTAGTCGGAAAACTATTAATATCTAGTAGTCTATGTCCATCTGGTTGTATATCGGTTACACTCTGACTGAACAGATAGCAATTTAGTCTATGAGATAAGAAAGTAATTGTACGACCAACATACGAATTATGTGTACGTACCTTGGAAGATATAATCTTCTTAAATGATATTCGTATGACTTAATACTGAATTTTATCAGCAAGAAACGATCAGAATAAACGTTTTGTTATTTAGTAAGGAATTAACAATCTTAATACATTTACCATGCTTAATTGTGGATTTGTGCAATTGAATAAGGTTTTCAGTGGCTGTTTCGTCACATTGCGGTGCATTTATAGAACTTCTGTCATTATTTACGTGTGTGTGTGTATAGGTATAAATATAATTATATGCACATAAAATAGTTCGATAAATCCCTGAAATATTAAAATTACTTTTTTATGCATATATAGTGTATGTGTGGGAAAGCTTGAAGGAGAGAAAACACACGAAGAAATAGATATATAAGTAAATATATCAGTGAACATCTAGATATATACTCATACTCATTATCTTTTTATTTTATATTTTACTAGGTGAATCATAATTATATATGCATTTTTAATCTCTCTCTCTCTCTCTCTCTCTCTCTCTCTATATATATATATATATATATATATATATATATATATATATATATATATATATATATTACTCTCCCGTCGATTTCGACATATTAGGGATAAACAGTTCAGTTTTTCTTTTTTTTTTTAATTTAATCGCCAGACTACCTACACACATGATTTGTTTACCGTTGTGTTGTTTAGAACCAGCTATATGTTTTGGGAGAAATATAAGCGAGCACAGTATCACTGTCTCCAAGCAGCTTTTACTTTTGCGTTATCCTTCTCCTAGCTTGGTTGCCAATAAATATTAAAGAGGCAGTATTGCTGTTTAATCCATAACCAGTGGAAGATAGATGGGCGTTGTATGTATGAAAGCATGTAAAGAACTTGATCAGAATTCAAACACGGCAGGACGATTTCTTTTACTGTGCCGCTATTTCTGTATCATCCATTGAAGCGTTCCATGAATATAGAAATTAGCCTAAAACCATTGAAAAACTTATTTTTATCTCCTAAATGAAATATTGTTTCTGTATATGATAATATATATTCTGGAATACTAGTGGTCTGATTATGATATTTGATTAGAAATTTTCACGTTCTTTTCCATTTGCAACGTGACTTTTGGGCAACCCTGTGTGTGTATATATCTTTGTATCAATATGGATTGCTATTAATAGCATAGAATATTTTAATTTTAATAAAAACTTATTACAAAAACCATACAGATCCAGTTAAATAGGTATATAAAATATATTTGATTTTTCTCCATATTTTAACCATGTTATAAAAACGTTCGGTAAATTTGTTTACAACACACAAACCGAATGTAATACCCATGGAGTTATATCCTCATATCATATAATTACTTGAATTGTATCTATTTCTTATTTTATATAAAATTATAATTATTTTATACTTTATTTATATAAATTGTTTTAGTTAATAAATTAAAATTTAAATCAATTTGTCTTTTGACCGACTTCAATGTTTCGAGGCCAGCTCGCTAATCAGTCAAAGCATCAGATATCTATGACTTGTGTGTGTGTCTAACATATACTGCTATTTTAATTACTTTAAAGGAGCTTTTTAATACACATAAATATTTTTTTTACTTATTTACCAGTCTGTTTCGCACTCTGCGATTTTTCAAAATGGGTGTCTGTTTATGTTGGACGCTTTCGAGAGCATTTGTATTTTTGACGTTTTTCACTAATATTGTAATAGACAAAATTAAATTATTTTAAAACTATCAGCACACTGACGTATTCCTTTTGAAAAATATGAAAATTATGAAAAGAACTATCTGGGGAGTTTTCAAGATAAACAAGTGTACATTTTGAAAAATTGCTATGTATTGAATCAGGCTGTTAATGGGTAAATAAATTTACTAATTACTAAATTATATTTAGTGTGCACATATGTATGAGTAGATAACTTAGTTTTCATTTTTAAACACTGACATTGTCTATCGACTTAGATATCGAAAGTTTTATTAAAGAAAATGTACCTCCCGACAGGAAACCCACTTGTCGTCTATTCTCTTTTCCGTTACAAATTCTTTATTAAACCTTTAGAGCAAGGCACACAAATGCGAAGACCCACCAAAAATAAACTTTATAATAATATAAGAAACTATATTAGATAAAGAAATCCATTAATTGCATGTAAACAATTTAACACGAAACAATATAAATAAAAATCGTATTGACGACCTAGTTTCCTCTCATTAATAATGAGACATTCCATTGTTATGGTAGCACAACGTCCATTCGCTAACTAACATAATGTCTCTTGTTAATAAGATATTATATCATTACAAAGAAGAGATGATCAGGCAGAATCGTCGATAAATATATAAAGAACATTGTGTTTTAGAATAGAATCACGTTTATTCTAATTACTTTATATTAATTTTTAATGATAATCAATTTATTATTAATTCTTTAGTTTTACAAGAGAGTTTCTAAATAGTATGCATTCTTGGCTGTAGCTAATGTAAAAAATCATATCTTATTTCATGATTCATTTATAATCGTGACGCTTTATAGGCAAGATGCTAACTTCGTAATTTAAAAACATAATTGTACATAAGATTTTTAGTTCAAATTTTGGTTTAGAAACACGATTTAACCAGTTTTTTATCAGAAAGATTCCACATGCGAACTCACACATATGCCCCTGCTTACTTAATTTCAGTAATTAAGCATAATAGCTATGTCTAAGTGTTTGTGCCAGAAATGTACACATTTTTTACTTATTCAAATCTAACAGCTTGAGGAAAGAATTATTTTGCTTTCTATATAAATCAATCTTATTTGAAAACAATTTTTAACTCTCTTTGATCTAATCTGCTCAGTTACTTTAGACCGGTTTGACCCCCATGTTACACGTAACCTGTTGAATATTTACAGTTGCCTTATTGCGAACATACAGCAGCAAGCCTCCCTAACATGGCATTAGAAATGAAATTCGAGATTACTTTTTTTTTCAAAGCTCTGAAGAATGACATGGACAGTATAAATATCATCTCTTCCCTTCTATTTAATAATGCTTGTTCTAAATTAAGACACGATTCAACATTACGCACGCACACACACATACACACATAACAATAAAACTTTATTCACTGTCTCCATCTGTTGTGTTATGCACTTGTATCTTCTATACACTAAAGAGGTTCTTCTCACTTCCTCCTTTAGATATCTGGGTCTACTAGACCCTCCAAAATGCCCCCAGGAAAAGCGAATTGTAAATGTCATGTGACCCACAAAACACAAGCAATTACACGTATTTACGCCGTAATAATGTTTAATGGTTGAAGATATATGATAAATTAGCTACAAAACCAGATATAAAGGCCATTAGACCAGCCCACAGTCTATAACCGGTGACCTTTTTTACGTTTGAGTCTTCCAGCAAATGTATCTAAATGATCCTACCTTGATCTTTGAGTCCCCACCCCCTAAAAAAGAAAAAAGTAAATCCCCAAATCCTATTAGTCGTTATTTTTCATCATTCAAATAAGTTACTTATATTTACTAAAAATATTTTAGTTTGGCACAAGACCACGTTTCGAGATTCACTATATGACCCAACAATGGTTTGGGCATGCAGTGAATCTCGAAACTTAACATGAGCTTGTTATATATTGTATGGTGATTAATGTATACAAAGTATATAATGAAAATACAAACTGTGGTTAGATTTAAATATAAACGAATTCCTTTGTCGTGTGTGTGTGTGTGTGTGTGTGTGTGTGTGTGTGCAAATTATAGTATTATATATATAGTCCCATCGGCAGATATTCTGACGAAACATTTCTAGTCTCTGTTCTCTCACACTGCTTAACTGTGATTGTTAGGCAAACAATTCTGCCATAAATACATTACTGCCCAAACAGCATTACATGTATAATCAACCATGACGGGACTACCATCGTCTGTCCGAAAGTGTCATGTCTCTTCAGCGTATAGGCGCTAATGGATATCTACAGCTTCCTTTACATTTTAATATCAAATTGTTGTGATTGTCAACACAGACTACAGAACACAGGCTGTCATGTCATTTAACTCATAGCTGAGTACACGGGAGGGGGAATGAATTTATACTTGTCTAAAAGGTTTAAAGAAAATTCGGAACTCGAACATTGCAGACCAGTTTTATTTTCCGTCTTGATGACTTCCATAGAATGCATATTTTTATTTAATGTACTCAGATATTTTAGAATACAGAAAGCTACCTATTTATGTGCGTAACTGTGTCTGAAAAAAGTGTGTGTGTGTAGAACATCATCGATATACAGACTTAAATATTTACCCCTGAGGTAAAGTGATTAATATGCAAACCCTAGGGTATGCGTGCTTTGCAGTCAATATAACTCCCAGAAAAAGACATCAACTGTAGACAGCCTGCAATATGTGCACTGACAGATTTCTTTAAAAAACGCATTTCAGTGTATATATATATATATATATATATATATATATATATATATATATATATTGATAACCTCCTTTCTCCAACATGACACTCTTGGGCTATATAATGTATGTATCAATTATGTATAACTTGTGGACAGATCGATTTCTTACGCTGCATTCTACCCATGTGCATAGTTAATAAGTCCCAACTACACTCCTCTTTCAACCTTTTTTTCGTATTTTTATAAATAAATTCCATAACATTTAAATTTCAAGATAACTTATCTTTAAGAAAAAAAAGAAAAAAAAAGAATACCCTGTAGCAAGATTGTACTTTGTTTTAATCAAGTCCCGGAGGGTAAATCGATTAATTTTCATACGAGATTATCAGATAAATTGCTATCCGTTTATTTTTCCCAGCGATGTCCTGTTCATTTAGGTCCATCTCTTAAAAATCTACAACGCAATCTTAAGCTGTAATGTACACCCAGATCATCAATGTTAGCATTATCAGCGGCATCGTATTTTTTGTTTCTTGATTATTTTTACTCGCCGCCTCTTGCTCAATATTTTATATGTTCTTTGATAATTAGATACATATGAAAAGACATTAAGAAATATTTAAATATTTCCACTCTTGTAGATTAATTGCTAAAAGGCTCATAATAACAGTAATGCAAGACACCCTTTTGACATTTTCATTGTGTGTGCATAATTATTCGTTTATATATATATATATATATATATATATATATATATATATATATATACTTACTTAACATGTAGGAAAACCTTTATAAATTCAACATGTTTCGCTATTTATTTAGCTTCATAAGAAATTTCTTTTGGTGGAATGCCTCGGTGGAATTGTACAGAGTTCTAGTTTTAAAATTCTATATCTTGATTACGTTGGTTGTGTAGATGAAACGTGTTCATTTGATGATGTTAGAATATGTCACATGTGTATAGTCAATGAAAACAAAACGTAAAATTGAAACAACTCCGTATTATTCAATTATCTCCAACTGAAGCTACATAAATAGACAAACCCGCTGAATTTATAAATTTTTCTTACTTAACCACTTTTGTCGGATTTAATCTGTATCTTCAAAATAAAGACACACACACACACACACACACACACATATATATATATATATATATATATATATATATATATATGCACACACACATTTAGTATTATAAAGGTTATTATAGCTTATACACGTATTTGAATAGACATTCTCGATTGTTTTTTTAAAGATGTGTGAAACAGATAACTACCGACTTTGACAAAATTGTAATAAAGTAAATCTTCGTATAATATTTTCAATGTTTAATTTCATTGTTTCTTTAAAAAAAAGTGGGATATCTACCCAAACACACGTATCCAATAAATGAGGTTTATATTCATAAACACATACATACACACACACACACACACATACATACACATATATATATATATATATATATATATATATATATATATATATATATATATATATATATATATATATATATTGAGTGCTGGTCTTAATGAAATAGTGCTCGATGGAAATAAGAGCTAATTTTTTTATTAAATATATATAATTTTCCCCACATCAGTTACACAACTGAGTTTCATCGAACTCGATTGTGTTACCAGTGAGGGGATATATATATATATATATATATATATATATATATATATATATATATATATATATATGAAACGTTTTCATTTCTTTTATACTATTAATAAAGTCACTTTATTATAGAATGTAAAAATATCAACAAAATAATTTATTTTCGCCGTTTGGGTTTTTTATGACTCGTTTCTGTCATTCAGTTCTTTCACGTTGTTTGCATTTCATGAATTCTGAATACCAAGTTTCATTCAAATTCATTAGAAGTTTTAGAAGTTCTTTTTGTCAGCTGTACATTTCAAGTGGTTTTCACTTTCACCTGTAATTAAGCATGGACACATTGAGGAGAGGCCTGACTGGACTTGCCCTTCCTCCTTTCTTTCACCCTACCCAGATACAATTTCGTCTTAATTTTTAACACTACTAAATATTCTATTGTTTTCCTTGTGACGTTGCAGGGGAGGGGAATACAGTTTGCTTAACTTTCCCTCCCTGAAACAGTTGCAAGTTTAAACAACCGTGTACTTTGTTTTCCTATGCTTTACTCTGTCCCTTTTTCACGTCGTTCACAATCACTTTATCCATGTGTGTGTTTGGCTGTGAATAGAGCAACGCGTACGGGTCTAGGCCAACCACATCTGCTAAACATGATCTCAAGGAGGCGTCAGCATCATAAGACGTAGTTCTCAGTTTTCGCATGTTTCATTGAGACGCAATATCCATTGCTAAAGGCTGTTGTATGGTACGCATGTACCACTTCTTGCAGAACGAGTAGACAGATTAAATCCGCAAACCTGACAACATTATTTTGGACGCTGTTACATTGGAATAGAGAACCAACCTTCAATACCAGAGCATATCTGTTCAAGCAATATATTCCTCATAATCAGATCTTTAAGTTATTCCTGCTCTGTATCAACATCTCCCCGCCTGCTATTCTTAAGTGAACTTTCATAATAACCCCGCCTCATACTTGCTTATACTCGTTTCATCTTAACCTTTATTTCTGTCATTTTAAGGTTTGGTTGGTTCCTGTGTCTTTGTACTGTATGTCACTAAGGAGTTCCCCTTGACTTGAATTAAACAGAATAAACTTTATGTTCAGAAGTCTATAGGTGCCCGAGTAAGAATTACATTCTAAAAATAAAGGAGATGCATATCGGACTATAAAAAGTGTGGCGAAATCAACAATATACACATACATAAGAAATACAATCGTCGAATCATGTTCAAATTCCGTCCCTTTCATTTCGCACCATTACACTTGGAAAGGGCAGTGGATTCACCTCACCCACCCATTTAGGGGATAAATAGCAGGACAGACTTGATTTTCTTGCTTTGGGTGGCAGCTAGTGCATGAGATTAAAAAAACTGAAGATTTCTAAAAGACTGTACACATTGTCTTTGTCATATTATTTCTTCCGAAATATATCGCTGGTTCTACAAAAGCTTTCACCCCTATAATCAAATCATCTATGTGAATAATGTGGCGATTTACTTCTAAACTGGACAAATGTAACCCCGTATTCCGAAATCTTCGGGAGAATAAGAATTTCATCCCAGAAGAACAAAATCTATATTGGTGTATTGTAAGTTTCATGCCTCAAGTGATTATCATATATTCTAAAGATCACTTGAGCTGGGAAACTGCCAATCACCATGCAGTGCCAATTTTTATGTTCATACTGTCTATACCTACAAACGCTTTATCTCAGCTATTGAGCTCTCTTCTAGCTCTCTTAAACCACTATTTAGTGAGAGTACATTCATTTTCAGATTATTTTATGAACCACAGCCATCATATTATAAAAGGGTCATATTGAGTATATATGACGTTAATAATAAACAAAGTCATCGTCTTGTCAGTTTGAAAATTGATATTGTTATAGTTTTAATAATGATTTGTACAATATAACCTTAAAATGACCATATATATAAGCTCTCTCATTTCTTATGTCTATCGCTTAATAATATTCAGTCTGGTTTTTAAATTTAATTACGGAAATTATGCCGAAGTTAATAATATTGAACAAAAATCGAATGTGTAATCCATGACTCTTGTGCTCCTGTTTCATAAATAATGCCTAAACTAGTTATGCCTCCAAAACCGATAATGTCGGATTATCATTTAGACTTTTCCTAAAAGTATTTTTTTTATTATTTTCCTCCACATTGTATTGTTGATAATAACTTAGCAATAGTAATCATTGCAAATATTAAACCTTTCTAAGGTGATATTTTCGTTTATAGCAGAAACATCGTTTCTCTCTTACACTCTACCTCTTTTGTAACATTTGCCTCCTCCTGAGCGAAACAAGAATTGTAGTTGTAAGACTGCCAATCTAGAAAATACATTTTTGCATCTTTATATTCACTTATTTATATAACCGTCTATATTTTTCTTTGACTCGCCTCGCATCTTTAACACGTATAACGTTTGGTCTTCCTCCTTTCCTTCTGTAATGCAACGAACCGTTCAACTGTCAAACCATTTATACATTCATCTACATATCTCGTCTCAGTTCCCTGTTTTTATGTCTAGCCACCCGTTCTACTCCGCCACTATTTAACCTACCTGCCCGTATGACCCCCGTTCACCTCCCTTCTCATACCCATGTTGTTTGTGGGCCTGTCAGAATAAGAGAGGTCCACACTAGGGATGTGATTAATAGTCCCGCTAGACACATGCCCCAGCTGACTTTCAAAACTAAGGAGGTTTGTCCGATTGATATTATAGTTCCTATAGTTTGCCCTCCACCGAAAAAGCACCCCACCTGAAAAAATATAAGAAAGTCACTATATATCCTGTGGCCATTTGGAGTGCCTCAGTCAGCCCCGTCTGCCGTTTAATGAAAAAACAACAGTTTTAAAACACGAAGAAACATCCTACAGCCGTTCATTGCTTTTCCCGGTGTCACTATCAATCGAACAACTAAATATCCACGTCTGAAAGGAATCCGACATTGTTAGATTTTATTTGTCACATGTACCTGTCATGATTGCAATATCTTGCGTGTCCACTACATTTTCTAGTACTAAAGATGCTGGTTTTCATGATGGATCTTTGATTTGACCAGATAAACTTTGAAAAAAAAGCACTAAACAAGCTTTATCTATAATTACCTATAAACAGAAATGAGTTTTGAAAAGGCAGGGTTCGGTGTTTTTATTTAGGTAAAATTATCAAATCTTTGCTGTAAAATATAGTTAATATTACGTAGTACATTTTTATTTTATAGTTGATAGATTTTTTTTTTAACTTTGTGGTAATAATCAATAAGTACTTGTCAAATACCGGATTAAAACTTAAGATTATCGAGTTTTTTTCTCGTTCGTCTTGCGATTAGATATTTAAGCTAGCAGTTTTTATTTGTTTCTGTTTTCCTTGTCGGTTATTACCTATCAAACGCTATCGGCACTCATAAAGATATCAGGTTTTGTGGAATATTTGGATATGCTAAAATTAATATTTATCTACAAAAATATTTTCCAATGTAGCTTGTTCAGTTGTTTATGAAAATTTATTTGGAAAACTACTTTCTGAAGAAAATAAAGTTCAAAAATGAAAAATCTAAGTGCTTCTAAACTGGTGGTGGGGGCTTCATTTACAAAGTACGCGCAAATTCAAACTGGACCTTACTTCACGTCCTACACTAACATCGAATGTTCAATTTAAATATGTTGCTAAAATGGACTATTATTTCTGTCTTTATGCACATTTGTGTATAATTTTTAAGTAAGGAAATCAAAAAATTAAATTTCCGATTATACAGAAAAACAATAGACAATTTCATTTTTTTCATAAATACTTTTTAGGCATACATATTTTAAAATTGACGTTAGGTACCGACGACGAATACAGACAATTTGTATACAAGTCTGCACGAAATAAGGTCCAGTTTATCATTATACTTACACTAGAAATCGAATAGCCCGCCTCTAATAACTAGTCCAGAATTAATTTCTCGATGAGATGATGATTCCGAGACTGTGACTGATAGATAGATCTGACGAAACCGTGTCTGACAGATACAGAGAGACCGCGTGTGACAGGCAGATACGGAGAAACTGCGTGTGACAGGCAGATACGGACATATCGCGTGTGACGGGCAGATAGGGAGAGACGGCGTGTGACGGGCAGATAGGGAGAGACGGCGTGTGACGGGCAGATAGGGAGAGACGGCGTGTGACGGGCAGATAGGGAGAGACGGCGTGTGACGGGCAGATAGGGAGAGACGGCGTGTGACGGGCAGATAGGGAGAGACGGCGTGTGACGGGCAGATACGGAGAGACGGCGTGTGACGGGCAGATACGGAGAGACGGCGTGTGACGGGCAGATACGGAGAGACGGCGTGTGACGGGCAGATACGGAGAAACTGCGTGTGACAGGCAGATACGGACATATCGCTTGTGACGGGCAGATACGGAGAGACGGCGTGTGACGGGCAGATACGGAGAGACGGCGTGTGACGGGCAGATACGGAGAAACTGCGTGTGACGGGCAGATACGGAGAGACGGCGTGTGACGGGCAGATACGGAGAGACGGCGTGTGACGGGCAGATACGGAGAGACGGCGTGTGACGGGCAGATACGGAGAGAGCGTGACTGACAGACAGATCTTTGGAGATTGACATAGATAGATCCGACGAGACTGTGACTTATAAATGGAACTTCTAACAGGCAAGATTTGACGTGGTTACATTTTAAGAATAACACAGCTTCAAAGCAAATCTTAATAGCTGACTTGCTGCTTAGAAAAGCATACTATGTTTGTCTTCCAGCGGGTCCATTCATGCCACGCAGTAGGAGCGCTGTGGAGGCGTTAGAGGTCAGAGGTGAACGAAATTTAAATAGTTATCGCCTTCTTTGACGCATTT
The DNA here is from genome assembly GCA_964036315.1 of Acanthosepion esculentum. Lineage (NCBI taxonomy): Eukaryota > Metazoa > Mollusca > Cephalopoda > Sepiida > Sepiidae > Acanthosepion > Acanthosepion esculentum. The sequence continues at coordinate 28,243,929 of OZ038520.1, forward strand.
TACTCTCCCCTTACCTATTCCCTAGATAGACTATCATGGTCTTTGCTTACCCTACTTTGGACTTAGGGTTTATTTGTCTTCTGTCCATTATTTGGAAACATGCCTCTCCATCTACTGAGATACTATACTATTCACAGTAGTATTATGTTTATTTTATTTGATGAAGCATTGTCACTGTTAATTAATTCTTTATTTTACTTGCCTATTTTATTTTACAACTTGAATTCCAAGTTGTGAATGGAATTCAGAAACTGAGGACAAGCTTTCGGTGAGATCCAAACTCGCGTTACTTTTACTTCAGAGTAGCCTAGTTGAACGCAACAGCTGCATTAATTGCTATGTTAGATATATTGACCGTTTTGGAGAAGAACAAATTTAGCCTTTCTCATCATTCTATTCCACATTTTGTATCAGCACATTAAGTAGTAATTGTAGCAGTAGTATTATCGTTTTGTTCCTTTTTATTAGTAGTATAGCGATCTAGCTTGGTAACCCATTAACGTTTCCTAATTTTAATTAGTCTTGTGAAATGCAAAAAAATATTATGCACTAAGTGATGATCAAACTCATAAAAATAACTTCAGCTTGAGCAACCTAGTTCTCCGGTTGTGTTTATGCCCAAGTATCTATATACGGATAAAAAAAAAGTTGCCTTAATCGCCTAATCAATCAAATTAAATAAATCCTCTACACGCGGCCATGATGTTCCCTCACTATTCCCGTTCATGACTAGAGGTGCATAATACATATACCATCTTTATTCCCTAAGACAAAATATGTTAACAAAACCCAATCAATTAAAATTTAGAATTCAAAAGATATAAAAGTTATATCTGGTGTATCATCGGGGCATTTATTATTATTGTTATTGAAACTATTACATTGACGGTTTTAAACCTCGGGAATAATTTAAATTAACACTCTATCAAGTCTCAAGACCTCACACTGCAAGCTCTTTCCGCACGATATTTGCTGTTTCTAAGCTAGTTTTTTTTTTTTTTTTTTTTAATTTTGCAATTATGTTGAATGCGATTCCGATGGTATCAAAATGTTTCTGGCGATTCTTTGGCGTCGATCCAAGAACTCCAGTGACAAATGGCACAACCTTGGCATCTACATTCCAATTAGATCCTTTGGGCCGACTCCAAAGAATCTCCAGAAACACGTTGATACTACCGAAATTCAATGAAAGTAAAAATCTCCAGCACCTTTCTGATCATTCTGAAAAATTTCAGCACCACATTGATTTGAAAAGTTTCAACTCTTCCTTGAATTCGTGATCTATTTAATTCTAACACCTTTGATATAATTGCAAGTGCATCAGTTATTATTTACAGGAAACTAACATCCATAGTCATCATTTTCCTTTCGGTCAAATTCCTAGTATTTCCTCAATTTTTCACTTTTTATCGCCTTTAACCTGTGTTCCATTGACACAGTCACGCCGATGATTTGATTTGTCCTATGTTATTTGTTTACAACAGATCCAGTCTTCTTGTTCATCTATATGCCCATAATCATATTTCGCCCGGTTATACTTGTATTTTCAGATGGTTTGTCTTCTCTAGCTTTATGATGCAATTTTTCCGCACAATTAATAGCGAATCACACTTCTCTTCTTAATAGGGAAGAGGGGGAATATGATAACGTCTATTATCTTTTTCGCTCTTCAAGTCTTTCAATTAATAACATCATTTCGTCTTAATAATGAAATAACAGGAGTAACTTTTTAACTAGCTTAATAAATTACCATAATATTTATTCTGTGATGTATAAGACATTGTATTAATGGAGTTTTAATTACGTGCGGATATTGTGTGTATGTACATTTTCGTCAAGAATGTTTTGATTCAGTCATAAACGCCAAAAGAAACCGTAATTCTCTGCGAAAATGTGCTAGGATATAGCTAGCACTTCTTTCAAGAATGAAGACGGAAGTAAAGATTGCCCATGGTACTTGGAAAATCACGAAAATGAATTTATATACATCAGTTTAATAGAAGTGAAATGACATGTTATGGCTAAAGGAAGCAAGAAAATTGAGACTGTTTTGAGGTGATGACATGAAATGTTTGGAACCACTTCAATTTTTATAGAATGGTTACGACTGAACGGAAGATACAAAACCATTTTTTTCAATTAGTTTGCTTTAGAGGTTCTTCAACAATCAACAAAGGCATTTACAAGTTTGTGGTCTGTGAGGGTCTCTAATGTCAATATTTGTCGTAAAATGGTTTTTTACGTTGACTTTAACAGTAAGTGAAAGGCAGGAGCCTCTCAAAACCAGATGCAAGAAACACTTGAGTTGGTTTAGGGAAACACATGGCTTGTTCCGCTATGTACAGTTCCATACCCCACACGTAAATCATTTGTTTATCTTTCTTCTAATATATTTTACTTTTCTTGTTAGCCTTATAAACTTCTTTGTTTAACAAAAGGCAAATGGATTGCTTCATTGTTTGTAACAAACTTGGTTTTAGCGAAATAATTTCATAAGTCTGGTTGATCCTTTTGTAATTGCCACAGCTTAATCTGTGAATAAATCAAATTGCTTTCGCATGTTTAGTTTTGTTTCATGCCTGTAAATAAATTTATATCACAGGAAGAGATTTTCAGGGAACATTGCAGTTAGACGAGATATGAATAATTTACTTTAAATCACAGCATTTATTCCAAAATGGATTAAAATATTTTTATTTTGTTTTAAGTTTTGCCGGAAAGTGTAATGTGCATGAAACAAAAGAATGCGACTCAAATAGCAGAACTCATTTCCATTAGGGTTTCTTTTTGCTTTAATCTGAACGAAACAATGCTATTTAAACAAAACAAATAAAAAACAGAGCATATCCTCGAATAAAGTCTTTAATCAAACAAATATTAAAATAATGGCATAGTTATTAATATATTTCCTGCTTTTCAGTTCACAGATAAAAAAATCATTTGCTTGATGTTTTCACCATTTCCATGTAATTTTGCTGTATTTGGAAGAATTTCAAACGGATCCAATTGTACTTAAGATCGGATTGGCCTAAATCTGAAAACATCAAATATTCGTCCACAATATTCTCCCCATTTTTCCTTAAAGCTAGATTAGATGAAAACGGATTAGGTTAATTCGCTGTGAAGTTTCCAAGTGATACCAATAATTTCTTTATTTCTTTAATCATTTATTTTATTATGAGTAATATTTGGATGGATTGAATAATGTTGCATTATTTTTAGTCGTTAAGAATTTCTGAAAACAGATTAAAGAATGATAGCTTATTATTATTATTATTATTATTCACTTAGTTTATTTTTACACTATCACTTAAGTAAATATTTCTTGGCAATCACGTAATAAGCATTCGCATAATTCCATTTCTCTTTAATACGTTTGTCGAATTCAATAATTTTCTTTTGATGGTTTTAATTAATTTCCAGCATTCTAATTCATCTACTCCTTTTGAAGTGTTTCAAGTGCTCTAATAATGATGAGCACAGCTGTCTTTTTTTATATTCAGTAATATTTTCTTGGTTGAGCTTATAACTTTTCAGCACCCTTCGTATTGGGAAACATACGAAAATTTAGTCATCACCATCATAATCATTATTTGGTTGATGTAATAATTCTCAGCGTCATCTTCTGCATATGATTAAAGAACATAAAGTATCTTTGAAATTTATTCAAGTGTTTGTATATGCCAGTAATTCCTTTTAAGAAATTTGCTGAAAAGTGATGTTGGAAATTATCACTGAATTTTCGAAACTATTTACTTTAATAGAAGAAAGAATGCACTTAAAGTTAGGTAATGAATGAATCTTATAATAATGAAAAGGTGCAAGCATTCATCAGGAAGGATTTGCAAAATTTAAAAAAAAGGAGGTTCTAAGTTAATTTACAAAGAATACTCTGAAATGCTACAAAACTCAAAAAGCAATGAACACAAGTAATTTTAAATACAAATAAAATACAAACAAGTAAACCTAAAAGAAAAAAAATGTAAATCTATGAACTCGTATGAATGATATTTGAACAGAAAACATCTCATCAAAAAGAAAAAAAGGAAATCAAGAGAATTTTACTTCATGACAATACTTGTTTTCTTGTTACAAATAATTTGAGGTAAAGACTAGGAATTTCTTTAAAATACGCCGTATTCTCTACATCTGCCTATATTTAGAATATCATTTGTGTTCCTCCATAGAACGCTCGCTGTCTGGGTTTTAGTTCCGACAATTTTAAGATATTGAAAGTTTCTTTGAAAATTGACCTAATGAAAAGTGGGGTTATTATTTTACAATGGTTATAAACAATTCAGTTGAAAGATAACTGAAAGTCATTGAAAGACCGTGAAAATACGTTAAATACTGATGAGTGATATCAGAGATATATATATATATATATATATATATATATATATATATATTATTTTTCTGAAAAAATGTTACAAACTTTTGCATCAGCTTAATAATCTATCAAAGCTGTTATCATTTCGTTTGATCTTCTGTCACGCTAAAGAGGTAGGAAGTCGGTACTAAGAAGACATACCGTGTTCTCTGGGAGTAGACATCTAATGCGTGTAGTATAATTACCACGACTGATGAGGATGTCTATTTTTTGGGAATTTTGTTTAAAAATGATATATGTATGCATACAGTGATTAGAACATTCATTTTCCAACCATGAAATCCAGGTTCGAATCTCACCATGGTCGATTTGTCAGAAAGGAGATAATTTAGTCTATCAAGGTGATTCTAGCCAACGGCAACTTTGGAAAGTGCTTGAAAACAATGTCATGCGTTGCCCCAAACCTTGTGACTGAAACTTGGTAGACGAAAATATTTGTCGGTGGTTGTAATAGCACGAAGTCATCGTGACCGATAGTGTGAGTGTACTGGCCTTGTTCAAAATGTTGATCACGCCAAGTAATGAATGTATTCCCTCTCTCCCATAAACTGTAGCTAATGTCCGCTCAGCATAGTTGCAGTATAAACCACATATAAACCTCTAGAGGGTTCTTGAAACTCAAATGTGTCTGAGCAGGTGTCTGCAAGAGGGATTGGCTAATTGTTGTACGTTAACATTGACATTGACTTAACGATAAAAGTCCTTAACATTCAAATATTTGTTTTGCATCTGTTTTCTATTTCTTTGCTTGTGTTCTTTAATTTTTTTAAATTATTTTAAGACGCTGATGCATTTTTAAAACGTAAGAATATGATCAAGTTGGCTACAGCATTATCATTAATTTAACTGGGTCTGATATTATCTATTTTCCTTAATATCTTGACGACGGATTTTTTCCTAAGATGTACAAAAAAGTATATTTCAGCGTTTCAAATTACAGTAAGACAACAACAACATTATTATGTGGAAAAATAATAGCTATGTTGAGCTCGGGGGGGGGGGGGTCTGAAGATGAACGCACTTTTCACGCGCGCAGACCCTCACGAATTTCAATTTGCTTTCGGTCATTTTTCGAAAACTGTCACTTTCCTTCATTTGTCGTTCGTGCATATTTAGAAATGACGGATCCTGTAATTGTGGCACCATTAAAATTGTTGCACTGTGAGTTACGCTTCCTCATCTTAGTTCTTTCTCGTCCTCAACTCTTTTACGAATTTTTTTTATAGCATCCACTGAATTCTATTCTATTAAGACTTACTCCTTTGCCCTTCTAACAACTGCCAATTTGTACTGACCATTCATGCCAATTAGTCTCAGGCTTTACAGCAACTTGTTAGTAAAAATATGTTCCGTTACTTTGAGTCGGAAAAAAAACGAGATTGTATTAATTTATCAGCGTTTATTATCAGTGTATATCAAATTTAGTTTGGCACAGGTCTACAAATGGGATATACACACTAAAGAACGGTTTCGCTATTGAAGTATTATTATCCGAGGTTAGCATTCTAATTTTTCCATAAATGAATCGCTTCTGATAATTAGCAAGTTCCGTTTAGTCCTGTGCAAGGGCATAAAAATAGAAATACGCAGTGAGGATCGAATTCGTTACAGCAGTAATATGTCTAATTTAAAGACCGCATTAATAGCTATTTTAACAAGGTTAATTTATTATGACACAAAACCAAAAGTGAATATCAAACACACAAGTAATAGTCTTCTGTTGCTCCACCGTCAGACCTCTTTTATTATTGTGGTTTTCTTAAGTGTATTCTTAACAAAGAATATATATATATCTTAACTCAAGGACTTATTTCCTTTGATTCTAAAGAGTTTGATGAACACAGTCTCTCTGTTTACAGTGAGATAGTATTGAACCTACTGCATTTATCCAGAGAAGAGTTCTTAATTTAAAAAAAAACCCAAAACAAACAATCGATATGCTTTTTGACATCGCTCTAGTGTGCGTTTTAAACTGGTAACTTTTGAATGTCATTCAGTATTTTCTTCCTTTGCAAAATCTGTATTAAAAAATCTTGGAGAGAAAATGAAAAAATAAGTATTGGATGATTACTTGGAGCGTGTATTTGAGGAAGGCCAATAATCACATTGATCAAAACGTGATAATTAAGAAGCTAAATAATAATAATAAACAAGGGTTAAGGTAATTCCTAGAATAATGGCAATGTTTCATTACAATTTCAGCAAGCATTGAACCACTTGGCCGATCCTTTTTAGAACATTAACCAAAACATGACTGTAAGAAGGGATTTGTTTGGAAGCTTTTAATGCTTATAAAATAATTAAATATTTTTATTATGGTTTTGTATCACATTACAACCATAAAAATATTAACCAGTGCTGAATTTTAAAAAAAAAATCAGTTAAAGTATATATAGTTGGCCACTCGTATTCGAGAATACCTGTCTACTAGAGTGGCTAACCAATCCCTATTGCAGATGCTTGCTCAGACGTATTTGAGTTTATTCAATATTATTTATGCTGCAACTATACTGAGCAGGCCTTAGTTACAGTTTCTGTGTAAGAGCGTGTTATCTAGTTCTGATCAACAATTTGAACAAGGCCAGCATGCTCAAGCCCTCGACCACGATGACTTGTGGCTTCGTGCTAGCGCAGCTATCGATGGCCTCAATCGACCGATAGCATCAGAAAGACTCTTTCCTGGTAAATTGACCATGGTGAGATTCGAACCGGGATCTCACGGTCAATTTTTCAGCAAGAAGGGGTCGATTCCAGCGTGCGGCACCTTTTGATAGTGCCTGGAAACCATACCATGGGTTAACCCAAACCTTGTGAGTGAAATTGGGTAGACGGACTCTTGATAGCTGTGCTAGCCCGAAGTGACAACTCAACGTGGTCGAGGGCTTGAATGTGCTGGCTTTGTTCAAATTGTTGATCACAACTAGATAACACGCTCTCTCTCTCTCTCTCTCTATATATATATATATACACACATATCTCTCTCTCTCTCTTTCTCTCTCTCTCTCTCTATATATATATATATATATATATATATATATATATATATATATATATATATATATATATATATATTTCCCGACAACAGCATTTGCATTTATTCTCCAAGTAGCAAGATGCTGAGTCGGTTAAATCATGTTTTTAAGGAAAAAATCTGGCTTTTCATTTAACTCAAACACCGAAAAGGAAAAACTTATCAATAAGGAAGTTAGTATCTTGGGTAGAACATTTTTTAAGAACAGAAGAAATATATATTTGTCATAAGATCGTTTTTTTTCATTTAATTGAAAGCATTATACATTACATTATGTGAGTGGATACTGAAAAGTTTTCGGTTCAACACATTTATCAAAATTAGTATTATGATCTTTGCTCATATATATATATATATATATATATATATATATATATATATATATATATATATATATAGTCTTGTGTGTGTGCATTTACGAAGTTGGCGATCATGGCTCATCACATTTGCCTGTCATTTGTAGCTCTTAATAAATGTTGTCTTTTTGTTACCTCTCCTAAACCTTGCTCCGCCACCCATTTACTCAAGTTCTCTAGGGAGGTTATGCGTTATTTTCCTCTGACCCTTTTGTAGTACATTAATAAGACCGTAGTCTGATAATAAAAACAATATTTTCCGTAAAAAATATTTATTTTCAGCATAATATTCTTCCTCATGTACACAAATACATACACACACACACACACACACGCACCAAATTGTGTGTATGCGTATATATTATGAGTGCGCATCTTTAATTCGATTCATGCGCTTCTATATATTTTTTACTTTGTATGTTGCATGATTTGAACATTGAAAATCATGATATGAGAAAGAAAAAATAATGAAATAACAATTATTGCATTTCATAAGAAAGACTAGAAAAGTGACATTTATTATTAAATGTTAGTTTTTCTTATAAAATAACGCTTTATTATCTACTGTATCAGCTTATTTTACGACACTTTTATACATTTTATAACTTTGACCTGAACTCGCTGTTTCCGCAGCTAACTGATATAATCTAATTTCGCCAATTCATTTTTTCTTTGCCTTAAATTAATTCCACCTTAAAAGTAGATTGCTTGTAAGTATGTCAAGTAAGGCGTATGATAGTCACATATTCGTTAATGCTATTTTGAATATTTTAAGTTAGAATTTTATTGCACTTTGTAAGAACATACATTAAAAAACATGCAGCATATATGATTGCTGTCTCGCGCATTTGTGCATCTATCTTGGCTATCTTTCATTCATTTTCTCTGCATTATTTTCCTATTTACCCTTCTTTATTATACAGCTTACAATTTGCTATGTTTATGACAGAAGAGGGCTCGGTATGAGAGATAGAGCGTTTGTAGGCATAGACAGTGTGGACATAGCAACCAAAACTACATGGTGACTGTCAGTGTTGATTCTTTTGTCCATTTACATATACTCTTTCTCTTACATATAAAAGAATTTACTGAAATATATAAACAGTATGCTATAAAAATTTCGTAAAATATAAACAGTGAACCGGATGTAGAATGGAATTTTGATTTAAAACTATGAAAAATATACACTGGATCACTTACGCCTAAGGGATCTACTTCAAAGGAAACAATGCAAAATAGGTCGAGTTTATTAATTTAGAAACATTTTTGTGATCGAATTGCTTTGTACGCATATATACATAAACGCGCGTACACACACACACAAACCTAAAAAAAGAAACGGGTTTTCGTCATACTCTGTTAAGCAAAACCTTGACAGTGAATGAGTGAGTAAATTTATCTTAGATATTCGTAAAAATGGGTTGATCTGCTGTGTGATTTCAAGAGTGAAGAATGAAAGTCTTGTAAAAACGCCTTAGCACATTGCATTGTAAGATGCCGTGCTTCCCTAAGAGTTTTATTAGGTAGGCCTACTATACGGATACAAGAGATAGTTGATTGATAAAAGATACATTATTGAATAACTTTGTGGTTGGAGTAACATAGAAATTAAGAAATAATGTAGAGGAAATTAAATAGACATATTTTTTTCATTCAGTAGACTCTGGCTCATTAACCATTACAGCAGGTTCTTAACAAATTTGGATCGCTTTAATGAATATTTTAAAGTATTAACTTTTATTTATTCTCAAGAGCATAAGAAATACTAATTCCGTTGTTTACATCTTTGTCGAAAATATTCATTTCATTTATATTGGTTCTATACAGGAGGGTGCTGAAAAGCTGTCGATCTGATCCACTTCTCAAAATGAATAAATGACCAAGCATAATTGTTTTAGTAACTTTTTTTATTTAATTATTTTTTTTTTTTTTACATTTATTTTATTTTTGGGGTGACTTGATTAGGCCAACAACTTTTCAGCTCACACTCAGACACGTGTCGAATTTAAATTTGGTGAAAAATCCACGTATTTAGCTTGGAGACCGCCCCTTAAAATACGCCAGAATTTAAGAAACCCTTCATCCCAAACCATAACAATAATTCTGAAATTATTAAAGGTCACTACAGATTTTGAAACTCTATATGACCCTCAAATAAGTCAGCTTACTAAAATTATAATTGAATAATAATTATACTAATTACTAGTTTCTTCCTTGTTGACATTGTTTTTAACATTTATTTTGTCCTATTTGATCACGAAGTATCTATCATATATGTGATTAAAATTATAAAAATAACAAAAATTACACTATTAAAATGCACAGTTACTAATAATCGCAATAGATTGACAGGATAATAATAACAATAATATTGGTAGTAATAGCAGTAATAATAGTAGTAGTAGTAAAGGAGAGCAGCACAAAAATAAGCTAGATACTGAGGAGAGTACTATTATAGTATTGAGCTTGCTGTGAATTGATTTCCAGTGGAAACCAACAGATACTTTTAAAAATTCATAATAATCAATGAGGCATCAATTAACTTCAACAATTACTAAACAGTCTTGGTTGCTTTTCGTCTAGTAAAAAATTGGAAGTGAAAGAAGGATGAAGAGGAGGAGGAGAGCAACAACAGCAACAACAATAAATGTAATAATGATTGAAAAATCAAAGAATCCTTGACAACGTCCAGATGACAGCATTACCAAAAGTCAGTAAGAATGTTGTTGAAGTTATAAAAATATTTGCTGTTATTTGATCTTCAGCGAAAATCGCCTAATATCATTGATATGAAACTCAGTGTATATCTAAGAGATGATTGTCAATCAAACTTCATCAATAACACCATATAAATGGTGTAAACATACAAATGCATGGACAACGAATAACATTCTGCTAACTTTTTTGCCTGATACATTAAAATAATATCCTACTAATAATACTACTTCCAGTAATACTAATGTATTACATACTAATGTATTACATACTAATGTATTACATACTAATGTATTACATACTAATGTATTACATACTAATGTATTACATACTAATGTATTACATACTAATGTATTACATACTAATGTATTACATACTAATGTATTACATACTAATGTATTATTTACTAAAATTTTTTATCTATACTAAATTGTTTTATATGTACTAAAATGTTTTATATGTACTAAAATGTTTTATATGTACTAAAATGTATTACTATAAATAATACACTACTACTATTGATAATAATAATGATAATAATGATAATAATAATAATAGTAATAATAATAATACTTACAGCCTGTACAAAACCAGTGTTAAACATTGGGAAAAAAACTTATCCTTACATTTCATTTTTATTTCTCTTTCATTTTTATTTCTCTTTCATTTTTATTTCTCTTTCATTTTTATTTCTCTTTCAATACATAATCTCTCTTTTTCTCTCTCTCTCTCATCATTCAGGCTGACTTGCATCTTTTTTTCTTTCACTCTTGTTTCCCTTTTATTTTGTTTTTTTCATCACTATTACCAACATTTTCCATCCAAATCATTTTCTGCGAAAAATATTTGGTCTGCAAATTTCTTTTTTTACCCAGTATTTTTGGGTTTTTCTTTCAGTATCTTTTATTTTTCTTTATTGTTTCTTTATTTCTTTTATTACTTTAATTCCTTTTTCTTTATTCCATTTTTACGTCTCTGTAGCAGATCCGATCTGCTTGCATGGTATCAATGAGTCACTACTGTTGAAAGTGATACATAGCCCAATCTTGGTTTGAGTAACATGTGAAGAAACTACCATTACTGTTGCAACCACCACCACCACTACTACTATTAGTACTACTGATACCAATTATGACAATTTTCATGGTATTGGTAACCTTTCTCTTTTGTGATATAAACTGAAGCCATTATAACAGATACATAGAAAAGTCAGGATCTTTTGTTTTACACGTATCCAGAAAACGTGATGGTTTATATATATATATATATACATATATATATATATATATAATGTGTATATGTGTGTGTGTATATATATATATATATATATATATATATATATATATATATATATATGTGTGTGTGTGTGTGTATATATATATATATGTATATATATATGTATAGAGAGAGCGAGAGTTTCGAAGGTAATGCTTCCTACTTTTATGTTGGCTTATATCAGAAGCGGATGCTGATGTTATGGCAGCAGAGGGTGGACCTTTCCGCCAATAATCTATTTCTTTTTGCCTGGATAGGAATAGCAAATGAACAGAAGTTAGGCAAAGTGCTGTCTGACAGTAAAATGCGTAATAAGTAATTTAAAAAACATGTTGTCCGTTAACATTTATCGGGGCTTCATGAACGCTTACCGAGACCAAACGGAGGATATGAACACAGGCGGTAGCGATTGTAATGTTTATGACAAGCCGCATTCCAGAGGTCTTCGACAGCTGTCAATCCAGGAACAGAAAAACGCCTCGAAAATACCCAATTCTGGTGACTGTGGGTGAATTTTTTTTAGCTTAAAATTTATTGCATTCATCAGTGCTTTTTCTGCTCTCTGTTGAAGTTTCCATAGAAATAGAAGACATTGCTTTCAGAGCATCTTTTCCGCCTGAACATGTGTGCGTACACGAAAACCACATTGAAGTGTGGAACTGAGACTTCACTGAGTGTTGGTTTTTAGCACTCTCGCTCTCTCTCATATATCTTGTGCATACGTAGATATGAATTTCACCTTAGTTTTAGTATGAAAACTGCATGTTGCCGATTTTACTTCAGTAAAAAAATATAGTGTACTAAATGAATACGGTATTTAAAGAAAATGCTAGTGTAACTACTCAATTGGCGCATTATTTTAATCGTTATCAAAGCCGCCAGCGTCTCATTCTGTGTATAATTTTTTATCCTTCCATTCTCTCGAGCCTGCCTTTTAAAATACAGTCATTATCTGTAATAGCCATATTAGGGAATAGATAACTTTTAATTTTTATTCCACTTGCAACAAACGCGATTATTTCAAAATGGCTTTCCTAATTACTAACCTTATCTATAACTGCAAAGTTTTCAAACGAGAGCCTACACAGATTGTGTCTACGAATCTACGTTCAATATCGTTATTTACGGCAGATTAATTTTACAAATGTGAATGAAGGTCAGAACATATGACGTTATTAACTGGTGTCTTTTCTTTATCATTCGTTTTCTGTCATATAGATTTACGAAAAATAGGAAAAATCATATTTACGGAAATTAAAGTGTGTATAGCTCTAATAAAAAAAAAAAAATAGAAACCATTTTGGGGCGGGAAGAGGTAAATATGTTTATGGAACTCTTTTACATTCTAATTTTAAATAAATTGACCCAAGAAATTATGTAAAATTATTTTTATCAGTTAATCAAAAGGCTTAACTAACTCCTGTAAAACAAAAAATCATATTTTATCTAAAAGCAGCTTTTATAATAGACTTGAGGCAAGCCATATTTTTAAGCGCTTAGCCCAGAACACTAAGGAAGCCATAGTTTTTACCTATAGTTGTTGCATTAAGAACAGTGTCTGTCAATAGTCACTAATATAACATTACAGTCTAGTAAGAAGCAGTGTTACTGATATGATTGAGTCATAGTAAATCTATTCAGAACATTTTGACATTCCCCTACCTAATAAAAAATGAATTTCTAATCACATTGAGGCAATAGTTGCCAGTAACTTCTTTTACTCAATGGTATGAAAATCTTGAAAATGTCTTTGATATTTACTCAGTTCATTATTATTATTTATACAAATATTTAACTCCGAAACTTCGTTCAAAAGCATTAGAAATGAAACCAAGATTGGTCAGCATTTATGCTCTTCTCGACACTGAAAAAAATAAAACAATCACTGGTAATAAGAAATGGCTTTATTAATAATAATCCAAAGGAAAGTAAATTTTATATATATTCAGGATAATTCTTAGCAATTTAGCTTTAATGAAGTCTGATGGAGGAAGGAATAGCTTTTCTCGATATTCTTAGAGATTCAAATGGAATACTTTATTACGAATTGTTGGAATCTGAACAAAATATAACGGCACAATGCTACATTGTGCAATCGACTTATTTGAATGATTCAATAAAACAATTTTTTCCTGAGAAACGACATCCACCGGTGATTTTTGTTCCATAACAACGCCAATACTCATGATGTAAATATGGCGCAACGAAAGATTATCGGAGTTGTGATAAAAATTCTCGACATAGCAAGATGACCTGCCGTCTTCGAAATCTCATTAATCACGTTCCAATTGACCCTTTTTGTCTGGTGAGCAGTCTCAACGGGTTTAGAATACAGAGAAACTCATCAAATTTGGATCATAAAACATCCAGTGGAAATATATTTATGACTTGATAATAATGCTGTGAATTTATATAAATAAAAGATTTCAAAGGTCAAAAAATTCGGGAATCTTTTGCATCAGACTAATATCCGCAAGGTGACACAAGTTTATAAGAAATCCAGAAAATATATTTTGATGACTTAATAATGCCGCAATGAATTAGAGCAACAGCTTCGCAAGTTACTCTGACAAACTTAATTTTATGATGTCAATCTTCATAGCTGCTCCAATGAATGTAACTTTGTGCGAAATAAAGCTAACTGTAATAAAATAGTATATTAATAAATACATGTGTGTGCGTATATATATATATATATATATATATATATATATATATATATATGGAGAAAATTGTCAGATGTAGTTTTAGGATAAGGTGCATAATTCTAACTGATGTTGCATACCGAAATTTATTTTTCATCTGATGAATGAAGTTGGCTATTTTTTTTATCTTTATTTAAATTTCTGCAAACATAAGGTAACCAGTTTTCAAATGCCAAAAATTTTAACATCGACGTGGTTTTTCTCTTAAACTCCACCTCATCTTTTTATCATAATGTAAAACCTATTCAAATTTTCTTGTTTTCGCATCATTCTCTTAATCACATATTTATCGGTTTCTAAATCGAGAGTAAGGCTTCAACACCGGATGCCTAGTTATGAGTTTCAAATTGAGAAACAGTTATCTGCTCTTGACTATGATTCAATAATAAGACACTTTGCTTGTCGTTTGACTGCAAAGTCGTTTCTAACGAGTTGGTTACTGATTACATTTTGTTTTTACGTTGTTTAATGATCAATGCATTAATAATTACTGTGCAGTTCCAACCGCAGAAATGTACAGATTCAAGAGTCACTGAAACCTACATGAGTTGAGGAAGGATTTTTTAAATATTTGCAGTCGATTTAAGTTTAACTTGTCCAGCAGCAGCATTTACCTCACAGTATCTCTCTAATGCTAATATTAATATAGCGCTTAATGGAGCTCATTTTTTTAACATATTTGTCCTAATAACAACATAAACAATTTCAACATATATATTCATTCACACGAGGTTGTACTGAAAAGTTATTTACTTGGCCTACTTCCTAAAACCTAATCAAATAAACAAAAACGGATCTTGTTTTTCCAGAAAGGGCTTCTTGGTCAGAAGGTGAACTTTTCAACTGACCACACACACACACACACACACACACACACACACACACACACACTTTCATTTTCATGCTTTAAACTTTGTTCATATATGACATGATTTTCAGATATGGTTGGGAAATAACTTGAGGCATGAAAATTCCAGTCACTATGTTGTGTTGATTCATATGTCCATAGTGTATATAGCTACAAACACTCTCTTTCCACCTAAATATGTCAAATTTTAAACAATATAATTAAATAATACACATATAAAAATTAAATGATCATTTGTTTATTATTTTTATTTATCATTATCGTTAATATTTATAATGTCATTTAATTTTATTTATTTTAATGCTTTATCTCCTGATCTCGAGCACGTCAATTACAAAGACTGCTTGCCTTATAAACGGTATATTCCAGAAATATCTCCGTTGACCGTTTTGAGGCAAAATTCAATATACTTCTCTAAATAAATTAAATGTTACTGTCAAGACACCTGATGGATGGATACTATATCCACGAAAGACAAATAACTTGAATATATGCATCACATTTCCAGAAGATGTTTCATCATCAGAACATATGATTTTGTTTTAATTTTTAATATGAGTTGTTATACACAGATGCATAATCATATGATGGATTTCACGGAGTAGTGTCCTCGTCTTGATTGTTATCAAACTTTTAAGCCATTTTAATTTCTTAGATTACAAAAGTTAAAAGCTAATTCAATATTAAAGTAAAGGTCATTGTCGCTTTAGTTACGTAGACAAAATTTGTTAGTTCTTAAAGAAATTCAGTGGATATATCTTGAAATATTAACATCGAATATAATCGTCAAAGGAAAAGGTTACTCAATTGGAACATTGTTTTTTAAATTTTTTGTGGCATCGTTTGTCAGAAACTCAAGAGTCACGATGATTGATAATAGGACATGAATCAGAGACAGTTCATTTTAGCCATGGTTTTCCGACAGGTTTGAAATCGAGGCATCTTTTCTATAGCATCTTTGGTAGTGGTATCAATACAATTTTCATTGCTCATTTCCCCAAGGCATCGATGGTAAATGGCTGTTAGATTTGAAAAGCACAAGTTCTGAATATCATCAGTTTCGCTTACTCTCTTGTCATGTTTATTCTCTCTGCAAAATTCTCATTTTCTCTCCCTTTCACTCACTCTTTACCTGTTTTTACTGATGATCTATGACGTTTCCTAATCCACATAACTCGATTCTCTCAGTAGCTCTCTCTTTCTTCTTTGATCCTCTTTCTCTTCCCCTCTCTACTTTTCAAAACTCTTTCTCCACCTTCCTCTTTCTTTGATTCTCTTTATTTGTACTTTCATGAACATCTCATTATTCTTACCACCTTACCATTCTCTCACCCCAAACGATCCTAACTTTACCTCCTTTCTTAACCTCTCCTCCTTTATCTATCTTTAATCTCTTCTAATCTATTAAATTCCATCTCTCTGCTTCCCTTCACCAACGAAGCTTCCATTCTATTTTCTTTTTACTTTCTTTCGGTGATCATAATCATAATATTCTGTTCATTTTTCTTCTTCATCCTCCTATTTCAATACACCACTTTCTTCGCTTGTTCATCTAATTCTTTTCACGGTATTATACAATATGCCTAATTTACTTTTCCTTTTTATCCTCTTTCTTATCCGCAGAACTTTTTTATTTTCTACTTTCACTTTTGCTGATATCTTTATTATCTTCCTTTCGCTGTCTCCCTTCATGCCTCCCTTTCGCTGTCTCCCCTCATGCCTCCCTTTTGCTGTCTCCCTTCATGCCTCCCTTTCGCTGTCTCCCTTCATGCCTCCCTTTCGCTGTCTCCCTTCATGCTTCTCTTTCGCTGTCTCTCCTCATCCCTCCCTCTTGCTATTATTTTTTCTCCTCTCTGTTATTTTTTCCTACTCCTTTTTTGTTTTCTTTGTAATGCTATATTTATTCAATTCATGGAAAGGATAATTTGCTGATAAAATTGTGTACATATAAATCTAGTTTGTGGGTGCTAGACTATTTTCAGCATAAAGTGACCATTTTATCGTCGGTTTGAACGTCCTTAAAATCTCACCAGATTATCTCATTCTCCCGCAGGTGGCGTTCTTGTTCCCTTCATACAGCTAGGCCTATGACTTAGGATTATTAGCCTGAAGCTTCCCCTGCTTTTCTTTTATGCCCATCAACGGAGCTGGATAATTTAAGATTTGACTTATTCAAGTCGTCGAGTAACGGTGGTGCTAAAAATTCAGCAGTTATGGTAATTCCCTTTAACCCTGCTAATAGTCTTCATTGTGTGCATTCAATCTATTTTCAAATGTATGCACGGAGAACAAAAGGTGCCGTGGGGCCGTATACACAGACCCACAATGCAAACAATGAGAATGGCTGTGGAGTCTTCATTCATCCATTCATACTTTTATTCTTCTCTTCCTCCGTTGTTTTATTTTTACTCCTCCTTTTTGCTGTTTCTCATTCTTTTTATTTCTTCGTTTTCTTTTTTGCAATTCACATTTTAATCTTTTTCCTCTTGTTTTATTTCATTTATTGAGTTTTTATTTTTAAAATATTTTCTCTTTTCCTTACATTTCTTTTCACTCGTTATTACTCTGTTCATTTCTATTCGCTTATTCTACCACTGCTCATTTTTATTCACCAATTTACCCTTGTACATTACACTTCGCCCATTTTCACCTGCTCATTTCACTTCACACATTTTCTCGTTGTTCATTTCAGTTCACCCGTTTTTTCCCACCTGATCATTTCAGTTCAGCTGGTTTTTTCCGACGCTATTATAGTTTTGCACCCAATTATCCTTAAAACACCACATTTAATTCCCACGCATTAAAATTTGCATTATGACACTTAAATTGATCATCTGAAAAAACTATTATATTGTCAATCAAGAAAATCAAAACCAATAATATTAAACGGGATGTAAATTTGTAATTTTGATACAAAAAATGATAGCATTTTGAGCCTTTGATTTCACATAAACTCAGCAAAGTAATCATCCATCACAGTTTGATGGTCTATACATTGCTTTGCTTTTTGATTTGCATCTTTGCCGCTCAGGTTCCACGGAGAGTGCAAAAGTATAATTGCATCGCTTTTCTAACCCTGCTCATTTGGGTTTACGCATATTCACACATTCGCTTCATTTGTACTTTTTTTTTTTTTGACCCGACTCATTTGTGTTTACATTTTTTTCTCAGCTCTGCTCATCTGTGTTTATTCAGTCCTACTCATCTGTGTTTATGCACTCCCCCAGCTCAGGCTCATCTGTGTTTATACACGTTCTCGCGACATGCTCGTCTGTGTTACGCATTCCCCCTTGCCCCTCTCATCTGTGTTTATGCGCCCCCTTCGCTAGTCATTTGTGTTTAAACCCACCACCTGATCCGAACATTTGTCTACTCATATTCCCGGCCCAGCTCATTATTGTTTATTCATTTTCCCGGCATCACCTACTTGTGATTACTCATTTTCCCGGCATCACCTACTTGTGATTACTCATTTTCCCGGCATCACCTACTTGTGATTACTCATTTTCCCGGCATCACCTACTTGTGATTACTCATTTTCCCGGCATCACCTACTTGTGATTACTCATTTTCCCGGTCCCACCAATTTATGCTTACACATTTTCCCGGTCCCACTCATTTGTGCATACTCATTTTCCCGGTCCCACTCATTTGTGCATACTCATTTTCCCGGCCCCACTCATTTGTGCATACTCATTTTCCCGGCCCCACTCATTTGTGCATACTCATTTTCCCGGCCCCACTCATTTGTGCCTACTCATTTTCCCGGTCCCGTCCATTTGTGCCTACTCATTTTCCCGGTCCCGTCTATTTGTGTCTACTCATTTTTCCGGTCCCACTCATTTGTGTCAACTCATTCCCCCCTCATTTGTGTCTACTCCTTTTCCCGGCTCCACTCATTTGTGTTTACTCATTTTCCCGGTCCCGACCATTTGTGCTTACTCGTTTTCCCGGTCTCGTTCATTTGTGTCTATTCGTTTTCCCCACCATATTCATTTATATCTAATCGTCTCAACAACACTGTTCATTTGTGTCTACTCATTTTATTGTGTTTATTTCCCCGTTTTTTATTTGTCTTCCTACTGATCGTTTAAATGTTTCAGCTCTTTCCTACTTCTAATGTTTTACTTGTATTTTACTCTGTTGATTTAATTAACATTGTTTCACGCTGTGTAATTTTTACTTGTTTGTTCCTAATTTTCTTAACTTCATTACTCGTTTTCCTGTACTCATTTCCTCCATGTTTCTGTAGACGTTTTCCTCGAGGTTTTTGTTCTCCGTGTCGATTTTTTTGTTTATTTTTTCCTCGTTTTTTCTCCATGTCTATTTTTCCTTGGTTTTTCTCCATGTCTATTGTCTCCTCGTTTTTTCTCCATGTCTATTGTCTCCTCGTTTTTTCTCCATGTCTATTGTCTCCTCGTTTTTTCTCCATGTCTATTGTCTCCTCGTTTTTTCTCCATGTCTATTGTCTCCTCGTTTTTCCTCCATGTCTATTGTCTCCTCGTTTTTTCTCTGTCTATTTTTTCCTCCTTTTTTCTCCATGTCTATTTTTTCCTCCTTTTTTCTCCATGTCTATTTTTTCCTCCTTTTTTCTCCATGTCTATTTTTTCCTCCTTTTTTCTCCATGTCTATTTTTTCCTCCTTTTATCTCCATGTCTATTTTTTCCTCCTTTTATCTCCATGTCTATTTTTTTAACTTTTGTCTTCGTCTATTTTTTACTCGCTTATTCCTTGTTTGTTTTTTTACTCGTTTTTTTCTTTATTTTTTTACTCGTTTTTTTTCTTTATTTTTTTACTCGTTTTTTTTCTTTATTTTTTTACTCGTTTTTTTTTCTTTATTTTTTTACTCGTTTTTTTTTCTTTATTTTTTTACTCGTTTTTTTTCTTTATTTTTTTACTCGTTTTTTTTTCTTTATTTTTTTACTCGTTTTTTTTTCTTTATTTTTTTACTCGTTTTTTTCTTTATTTTTTTAATAGTTTTTTTCTCTTGTTTTTTCCTCGTGTTTTTTTTTCTTTATTTTTTTCCTCGTGTTTTTTTTCTTTATTTTTTTACTCGTGTTTTTTTATTTTTTTACTCGTGTTTTTCTTTTTTTTTTACTCGTTTTTTTTTTCTTTATTTTCCTTGTCTGTTTTTTTTTTACTCGTTTTTTCTCATGTCCATTTTTTAATCGTTTTTCTTTTTACATGTTCATTCTTTTTTTACATGTTCATTTGTTTACTCGTTTTTCTCCATGATGATCTTTACTCGTTTTTGTTCATTTTCATATTTTTTTAATCGTTTTATATATAGAGATTTTTAAATTGTTCTTCTGCCATGTTAATTTTTTGTTTTACTCGTTTTTCACTCTCATAATAATCTCCCTGTCTACCTCTGTTTTATTTTTACCTATTTTTATTTTTTTTAACCTTTATTTTTCCATCTGTTCATTGTTCTCAAAATTTTCTTTTGCTCGTTTATCCTACCCCTGTCTATTTTCTTTAACATCCACACTTCTATTACGACCCCCCTCTATTTTCTTTCTTCCTACCTTTTTCCACATTTGTCTGATTCCTAGTTCGCAATTCATCTTTTGTTCGCTACTTCGTTCGTAGTTCCTCTTTTGTCCGCTTCTTCGTTTGTTGTCTCTTTTTTGTCCGCTTCTTCGTGCGCTGTCCCCTATTGTCCGCGTCTTCGTGTGCTGTCCCCTATTGTCCGCGTCTTCGTGTGCTGTCCCCTATTGTCCGCGTCTTCGTGTGCTGTCCCCTATTGTCCTCTTCTTCGTGCGCTGTCCTTTTTTGTCCGCTCCGCCCGTTGTCCTTTTTTGTCTGCTTCTTCGACCGTTGTCCTTTTTTTGTCCGCTTCTTCGTTCGCTGCCCCCTTTTGTTTCGTACTTTCCTTACTATTTCTCCTCTATCGTATTTGTTTTATTTTCTCTCTTTATTGTTTCTCTCGAAAAACAGGAAAAACGTAATAGAGGAGAACCTCTATCGGTTTCTCTTTCTTTGCGAATTTTATTCAATATATATTTTTTCTCCGATTTATTCAATATTAGTTTTTCTTTTATTAGTTTGTCAGATTTAAATTATTCTTTCGTTTTTCTCATGTTTCACTATTTAATCCCTTTTAACTTGTTTTAGGATGTATTTTTTCTCTTGTGAAAAAGCGAAAAATTATTAAACTGACAAAACATTCATTGTTTCTTTTTTTCTTGTTTATTTTATTTATTCGTCCTATTTATTGTATTTTTTCAGTTTGTCCTTGTGTTATTTTTTCTTGCGTTATTTTTTGTGTTATTTTTTCTTGTGTTATTTTTTCTTGTAATAGTTTTTCTTCTTTCTCGTTTATCGTGTTTTCCTTTTAATACAATAAAAGGAAAAAGATAAAAAGGCATGAGAATTAAACTTTTAATTTTTCTTTTTCCATTTTATTCGTCTTTTGCTTTGTTCTTTGCGCTTTTCCTTTTTCACATTTTTATTGCGATATAAAAGAGAAAAATAACATTTTCTTTCTCTCTTTTTTATTCGTTTTTGCTTTCTCTCCTTTCATGCAATAAAAAGAAAAAGAATAAAAATTAATTATTCTTTCGCTTTTTGTATTTTTCTCTTACGCTTTTTTTCATAAAAGAGAAAAAAGAATAAAAAGTTATTCCTTTTTCTCGTTTTCTTTTTCGCTATTTTTTCTGTTTTTACCAAAAAAAGAAAATGAAAGCATTACTCATTTTCTCTTTTTTCTTATTTTGCTTTAGCTTCCGCTTTCTCTTTTATGCAACAAAAGAGAATAAAAGGGAATACTCTTTTTCTCTCTTTCGTTTGTTTTCTTATATTTTATACAATAAAAGAGAAAAACATACTTTTTTCTTTTCACTTTGTATTAAGTTTTCGCTTTTACTATTTTACTTTTACGCAATAAAAAAAGAGGAAAAATAAATATTTTATTAATTCCTCTTTTTTCCTAGTATATTTTTCTTTTCGTATATTTTTGTTTTATCTCTGTTATTTTGCCTTTATTCTTTTGTATTTCTTTTTCAAGTTTCATTTTTAATTACTTTGAGCATTTTGTTCTCATTTGAAATTCTCAAGCTTTTATAAGATTTTAATGTTTATAAACTAATAATAGTAAATAATAATAATTGTTCTTTTTCTAATATATCATTACTGCAAGCCAGTTATTAGTCATTGTGGAGAGAGGAAAGGGCAGAGACTGTTATATTGCAGTAGTGAAGAGAATATTGCCAAATTTACAAATTATTTCTACTTACCCGAACTGTCGTATTGAGAACAGCACTTTTCCCTGCGAAAGTAAAGATCAAAGATTTTATCAAGATATAAAAAAGTAGCTTAAAGATATGGATAAATTCTATTTTACTAGAATGGATAGTAATAGAATGTAGGATATATTTGAAAAAATTATATATTGTTTCTTTAATTCACGTTCGAACAAACAGATTCCTGACCATAAATGCTTTAAAAATATATGATGATCAAGGATCCGATTCTCAGACATACCTTACCATTGTACTAAAAGGGAGAAGGTTGAAGGTTGAAGGAACACTTTAATTTCGACAGTGATACCGAAGTATTTCAGGTATTTTGTAAGGTCAAGGAAGCAACTTTTCTCACTCTAAACACATACAATTGTGTTATATTACGCCTTCGTGGATTTTAAAATAAATATCGTTTTCGAATAAATCTATACCGCTGATTCTGTATGCAAATTTTGGGCTTATATTTAAACGCACAAATCATCAATGGGTCAAATTTCCTTTGTTTCAGAATCATAAATTGTTAACTATTATTATATATCATCAATAGAAAAATGGTATTATAATTTTTACATAAAAATATCAACTGTCCCTTCAAAAAAATAAACAAATGACGACAAACTTTTTTTATACAAGTGAACAAAAATTTGAGTAGATATTTCGATTAACTCGTACACGTCTTCTATGTACCGTGTCCCTTCAGGATATGGGCGACCATGGCTTTCCACAATATTCTGTATTTTGTAGTTCTTAGTAAGTTTTGTGTTTTGCTATTTCTCCTAATTCCTGTTCAGCCAACCATTTGCACAAGCTTGATCGGTAGGTTATTCACTGCTTTCCTTTGTCCATCATAACTTCTATAGGTCTTATCAAATGTCAATTTCTTCAAGTGTTATTTCCTCATTATATACCCTAGAAATTATATCTTTCTGGTTCTAAGTGTCATTTCTTATTTCATTTTCCCTAAAACTTAGTTACTCACATGTTCTGTTCATTGTATTCTCGCATCCTACCGTAGAAATATATTTCTGTTGCCTTAAGTTCCTTCTTCATCTGTAAGTCCAGCATTCACTTCCATATAGGATGACAGGTATCTTTCTGTTTTTTTAATACTTTCTCTGGCATTTGGAAGGAATATTTTGCTATTTCAATGCACCTTCGGATTTCGGTGCCGCATTTTACCTTCTGTTAAAATATTTCGTAGAAATGTTTGTATTGCTTGATTTTGGTTTCCTTAATTTGTAGTTCACATCTGAGCTCTTCCTTTTGCTGGCAACTATATAATCTCTCTTACAATTGATGTTTATCCTTTCTTCTCGCTCCCCTTTCCTAAAAGTTTTTCTAGTTTCCTTTCTATGTCTATTTTAAAACACGAAAAATTGAACCTATTTGCTGAAATACCAAAATAAGTTATTTCCTTGTTTTAAAAAAGTCAGCTTTGGTACGTTACCTATAACATAATTATAATATATTCTTATTTTAAATTAGTTTCATTTGTTTAGAATTTTTTAAGTGGTCGTCTCTTTGCTGCACTTTTTAATTTGAATAAAGATGCCGACAGCTGTTAGTAATTCACTTTCTTGATCTCCAAATTAAATGCCCTAAGTATCAAAACAAATACATAAAATTCGCAACGCAAATAAACTTTTGTTTAATCCAAAAGGAATCGAGAAATAATTATACAGTGTACAGTTTAAGAAAAGGGAGAAATATTGCTTGCGGATATGCAATTGTTTAGTCACAAAGGGATCGAGACCTCATTTGAAAAAAGAAGTCGGTTTCGTATATATAATTCCAGAATTTGACGAAGAGGAATGTGCGTATATAAGATAATGCCTATCTTTATTTTTACTTCCCACTGCATATTTTTTCTACTTTACATTTTAAATTGTTACATCTTTAAATCAGCATAGAGAACAAGTAGTTGTAATATATTTTTGCATATGTTTAAATAAGATAAGTACGATATCGAGCTAACATTATATATATATATATATATATATATATATATATATATATATGTATGTATATATATATATATGTATTCAGCATCTTTACTGTTTCGTAAGTACATTACACTCATTACCTTGGGTTTCTGTCTTCATAAATGGAATCAACGAAGCTAATTCAAATTTTGCCCAGATATGCTACATTCACTGCTTTTACTTAGGACAGGTATGAATCCATCTTTTTCACCCACTGTTATGGGTTAAATAATTAAATGAAATTTTTAATAATATATTTAAAAGAAAACGGAAAACCACTACCATTATCTTTCTAACAAAATCATGGAAATTCACAAATAATTAATAAAGGAATTTGAGAAGCCATGCTTGCCTACGTCCTGAGTGGTATTTTAAGAAATTATACTCTCAGGTAACTGATTATTTCATAATTCCAACTTCTGAGGTAGGATAATATTATGTTATACGTATGAAATATATTTCCATTATACGAAGGATTGCTGAAAGTCACTTCCCATAATTAAAGATAAGATTACTAAACTGATCAAAGATAAGATTCTTTTTAAAAATCCTCCCTTGATTATGCAGAGAAATTTTCAGCATTTCCTATATTTTAGGAGGAAAAAAGTTTCTTAAAAAAAGTAATATTTTGTATGTAACACATTGTTTCGTATATGAAGAATGTGTGCTTTATTTCAAGATTCATCAAACATTCCAGCAGAAACTAACTGTTACTCATCTCTTTTTTTGAGAAACAGAGATGTGCAAGCGTTGATGTATTTTAATGCATTTGAAAATGCTTTCCTGCGGATATCGATCTTATTTTTTCACCTTGATCAACGTAATTTTTCTTCACTTTTCATCTTTTGCTACATTGTTTTCTTTAAATTGATTTTATCTTTGTTAATTGTTCTTTCTTTCTTTCTTTCTTTCTTTCTTCGACACCTTTATTTTCACTTTTTCGTTTTTCTTTCCCCAATCTTAGATCAGTTCTCTTTTTCTTTTTCTCAATCTCCTCCGTCACTTTTAAGTTTTTTCTTCTTTATTATATCTTTTTCGTTCTTCCCTACTTCGTTCCTTCTCCATTTTTATTCTCTCTCTCGCTTTAACTCTTATATTTTGTTGGTGTTTCCGCCTGTCAGATTATTATTGTTTTTCAGTTCACATTAGATAATCCTATATTCATTGCCCATATTCATCGGACAGGTAGCTGATAACATTCTTTTTCCCTACTCGCTCAATACAATTGTTCTTTATACTAACCATATGAGTTCTGAAGTATAGCTTTTAAGTCTCTCTGTCTTATTTTTTACCAGTCAGTCAGTCTCTTTTCTTTGAACCTGTCGCAATTAATAAGTCATATCAGGTCAAGCGTTTCTCATATTTCCTCCATTTTGAATGGAAATATTCGCGATTTTTTTAATTTGTTAACGTTCAAATATACTTTTCTTCAGCGTACAAAACATGCTTAAATTGTAAAATAATGACATGAAAATACTCTATAGCAAGTTAGAAATGCGCATATATATATATATATATATATATATATATACACACACACACATATATATATATATATATATATATATATATATATATAGTAGTGACCATAAAAAGAAACGCATTCGTTGAAACGTTACCACTTCCAATGTTTTCAGTTTGGGCGCTTCTCTATAGGACAATAATTATGAAGTTTGTCTAGCTGACCATAAATATTGTGTAGTTCGATCCTCACTGAGTGTGCTTTATTTCCAATATCGCTTCAGGCTAAGTCCTTCACAGTAAAACAACTAAGTGTTATGATGATTATTGATAATGAATACATTTTCGCCGATTATACAATATTATTAAATTGAATAGTATTGTAATACCTAACATTAAATCTTGCAAGTAATCTTTCTCGCAAAATTCACAATCTGCATTTCATCAGGTCTGTTTCAATAAATAACCTGCCTTAGTAATCGCAATATAACAAAAATGTCTTCTGGAATTTTTGTTTTTTATTATTTATTAGAAATAAATATTCAAAATTTTTATAAAAATAAAACTTCATCTGGCGAATTTATATAATACTACTATAGGGAATACTTAATTATTTAACTGTTAGTTTTTAATCTAATATCTTTTATATTTCTAACTGTAAAATCGTATAAAATAGGAACCATTCATATAACGAGAATCCACTTCTCGTAAAACTGATTACGAATGATAATGAAAAGAGTTTTTTCAACCAAAAAGAAATTAAAATATAATTTTAGGATAAAAACATATTTAGAGATTTAAAATCTTTTAAATAATGTCATTGTTCGAATGTAAATTAATTCCCAACTCAATCATTACAGCTTTTTTGCGGAGAGGGAGTTCCATAATCTATCTCAGTCACTGAAATTTGCATACGTATGCGTTTTGTTGTTTTTTTCATATACGTTACAACTTAGTTTTGAAATTATCCCAAAAAGTATGCCACGTTCTGCCTAGTCAGCTCAAAATGGATAATTACTTCAAAAACGCAGGTGCTGTAAGATATTTTAAAACCCAAGTACTACTAGATAATCCCCTTATTTGGTAGTCCAAAAGTGTGTTTATAAAACATTCATGTTTTCTTTTTTGTATTAGCTGTTACATAAAACATTTGTGTTTAGAAATTACAAGCGTGCTGGTAGAAATATTTGAAATGCGTGATCCTTTAAAAGTGCCAAAACGCGTGGCCTTATTCAAGATTACTTATTGCTAATAATAAACTAAGGGTAGAATAAATTTATATTTGTATATCATTTAGTTTCCCTCACTGGTAGAAAAAAAAACATGCTAAAAGTAATATTTATCAAAGACAATGAATGTAAGTGTTAAACTCCGTCTTGCCGACAATTGCGTTTTTACTATCACGTTTATCTGAGAAAAGCTTGCATTTAGAGCTATTTTCTGACTTAACTGAATTAAAATGGGATGAAAATGGATTTTTCTTAGCTACTATGAAAAGTATATGTCCAACGAATTGATAACCAGTTGGATGAATTGCCTAAAAATGATATTAACAAACCTCACCCTTTAGTTTACTCAATTTCTGTCTGAATTTTGTGGGTTAGAAGTTATTTACATTACTTATTGTTATTGTTTTCATTATCTTTGTTCAACGTTTCTTCTAGTGCTTGTCAATCTTCAGAGAATTTCGACCTGAACGTTTTAATTAATATTTGGGCATATATTATTATTGTTATTCTTGTTCTGCTGATCATGTCCAAGGATGTCTCCTTTTGTTCTTATTTAGTTCTGCTCATTCAATGCTTGCTGTTTCCATTGAGTGGAAATCAGCTCTACTCACCTAGAATTAATACGTCAACAAATTCACGAACCAACGCTTTAATACACTATTTAGTAACAGGTGTGAATGGACAAACAGGTAGGATAAAGCTAACTTGATAATAACGTAATAAAACTTTCTATCAATTACTTGACCTGTCCAATCATATCTAGAAGCCTTAAACACAATTAAATATTATGTAATATATCTAACCTTGAAGGTAGATATTTATAAAATTCTAATCCTATAGATTGCAAAATCTTTTTTATTTTTTTAATGAATATTTTATAAATAAAGATATATGACTAAGGGTAAATCAAAATTTATATTATTTTGGAGTCTAATATAGATTCATGTTTTGGTAAACAGTGGTGTAAAATTCAGCAAATCCTTACAGCAGGTAAAACAAAAATATTTGTAGTATTACATATATTAATTAGATTTTCTACAGGTCTGTGAAACGAAATTCTGTAAAATTAAGAAAAAGAACTATTAACCATAATCTAAAAATATGGAGGAGTTGGGAAAAGATATGGAACTTTTCATTTTTTTCTTTTTTTATGGGATCGAGTAGTTGAAATACGGATGAAAAAGAAATCATTTACTTACTTTTCATCCTACCCTTTTTTTAATAATAATAATAAAGATTTAGTTGATTGCTTATTAATAAAGTCCGTTAGGCAGAGGAGGGTTTTTCTCTTCTAAATCCTACAATCATACAAATACTGAGTATATTATTTGTATTTCTACTTGGCGTATCCATGCATATCTATCCACAGGCATCAATAGATAACATCTGAACAAAAGTAAAAACGAAATGCAAATTCTCAAAGCACATAGACAAATCACTCTCCCACCAATACTATGCCACTCATGGTATGATAATAATACTAACAATGAAAAATGATTGCCTAGGTTATCAACCTAAACAAGTATATTAGTAATCCGTATGGTTGTATCCTCGCTCTTATAAATTAAAGAATACTATTAAATAAATAACAACTGTCGCACAATTAACGTTTGTTTACATTCACTTTAAAGAAAAGTTACATCAGTTAAGTAGGTATAAAAGTTTAAAAAAATATCTACAATGGATTCAGACGTAAGAGACATGTGAGAATTTTTATAGTTTTATTCTTTTGCCCCATTGTGTGATGGTATTTAGTAAACAAGTCTTACACGCCGTTATTATTTTGTTCAGGTTAATTGTCAGTGTGACCCAAATTTGTAACCTTGTGCCAGACTTAGCTAGGCCTAGGAAATATTATATACCCTAATTCTAAACACAAACATTTAAATAAAGTCGGATCTTATCTCTGTAGCTTATCCTATACAAGATAAATTCCTTGTTCCAAATTAATATTCGGACAATATTGCATTAACCAACAGTTATGAAATGGATAATCATTTTCCTTTTTTATCGCTACCAAATATATATTCCAAAAATGAAAATACGCTGGCTAAATATCCTGAATTAAATATTTTTTGTTGCTAAGTTGGTGTTTATAAACTTAAACTATTGTGACTTTCTGCCGACTTCCAGAATTGTTGTTCACTTAGGACAATTCACCAACATATTTATTTGCAACATAGTTTGAATTTGTAATTTAAAAAAGAAAAAAATGCGATAAAACGTTTTAAATCTTATTTTACATTGACTTGAATAAATTATTTCAAAAATTAATTTCATATTTAAAAATTTAATTTATTTCCTAAATTTTTCAAAACTTTTTTACGTTGGTATTATTTAACTTCCCTATCTTTACAGAAATTATTTTCATAGGATATTGTGTGTAAATATTTTATCTCTTGGTGAATTGATCCTAGCAACAATCCATAATGTCAAATCAGCAGCGGCTTATTGGCCCATCTCGTTTGCATATATCAGGTAGTTGATCATATATATATATATATATATATATACATATACATACATATATATATATATATATATATATATATATATATATATATATATATATATATATGAGGAGTGTTGAAAAGTTCTCGGCCCGACCACGAAAGGATTCACAAATAAATTCTGATGTTTGGTCAAAGTTTGAGTAGTGGATGGAACCAAGAAATTTTCTGCACTCCCTTATATATATATATATATATATATATATATATATATATATAAAGCTAAAATTATTCTGAGCTTCTCCGTGTTGTTAATATGCACACATATTATGAAATGCTCAGCGTTCACCTGTTTTTTTCTTAATCTTGATTTAAATGTAATTATTTTTACTCAAAAAAAGCGTAAAAACAGAATATCAAATCTGTTTTTAATTTTTATTCAGATGCGACCCAAATGCATAATTTCACCAATATGCACAGTCGTCCATATCACCATATATATCCGGGTAGGTATACGGGTATGCGCAGTATACAGTCATACACATTCATTATATGTTGTGTATTAAATGAAAGTAATTTAAAAAGTATATATAGTCTATTTGTTTTTTGTTTTTGTTATGTCATTTCTCACACGAAGAGCCATGTTTTGTTGAATATTTTATTGTTTAATTTCTTAGTCCATTTATTTTTGCTATTTTGTTGTTTATTTATTTATAAAAGAAAAGATGAAGTCATATAAATCACACGTGTTATAATAACTGAACCATTTAACTAGTTCACTCTATCTGAAGATAAGGAGCCTTGATATTTTCACGTGTTCATGTCTTTTAACGTTCCGCTCAGTTTTTCTGAATAGCTGTCACCCGCCGCTACTACGACATAAATGTTCAGTGTTTTGCAACCTACCCCACCTTTTAGTTTGTGTTTTTCTCTATTTTCGACATAGTTTTGGCCAAAATCATCTACAAAGCTAACAATTGAAACTGTTGAAAATTATTTTCTTGGTAACTAACTGGTAGAACTATATAAATTTAACATGATTGGTATCTATCAAAGAAATTTGAGACCCTTTTTATCCTTTCTATCCATGACTCTCCCTTTTTACACTGACTCCCCAAATTAGCCTCTCTTATGCGCCTCACTTTTATTTTGGGCTTTCCCCGCATGCCTCTCATTTTTTTAACTTCATTCATCCGCCTCATTTTTTACCTTCCCTTAATGCGGCACAACTTATTGGCCTTTTCCCAATTTGCCTCACATTTTTGGCATTTCCTCAATTTGCCTCACTATTTTGGCCTTTCCTCCATGCGCCTCACATTTTTGACTTTTCCTCCATGCGCCTCACATTTTTGACCTTTTGTCCATGCGCCTCACATTTTTGACCTTTCCTCCATGCGCCTCACATTTTTGACCTTTCCTCCATGCGCCTCACATTTTTGACCTTTCCTCCATGCGCCTCACATTTTTGACCTTTCCTCCATGCGCCTCACATTTTTGACCTTTCCTCCATGCGCCTCACATTTTTGACCTTTCCTCAAAGCGCCTCACATTTTTGACCTTTCCTCAATGCGCCTCACATTTTTGACCTTTCCTCAATGCGCCTCACATTTTTGACCTTTCCTCAATGCGCCTCACATTTTTGACCTTTCCTCAATGCGCCTCACATTTTTGACCTTTCCTCAATGCGCCTCACATTTTTGACCTTTCCTCAATGCGCCTCACATTTTTGACCTTTCCTCAATGCGCCTCACATTTTTGACCTTTCCTCAATGCGCCTCACATTTTTGACCTTTCCTCAATGCGCCTCACATTTTTGACCTTTCCTCAATGCGCCTCACATTTTTGACCTTTCCTCAATGCGCCTCACATTTTTGACCTTTCCTCAATGCGCCTCACATTTTTGACCTTTCCTCAATGCGTATAATTTTTTTGGCTTTTCCTCTACGCGGTCTCATTTTTTGTCTTTCCTCCATGCGCCTCACTTTATTTTTTACTTTTCCTCCATGCACCTCAATCTTTCTTTTCCCTTTCCTCCATGCGCCTCACTTTTTCTATTCCTCCATGCGCCTCACTTTTTCTTTTCCTCCATGCGCGTCTTTCTTACTTTCATTCATCTCTTCATGTTTCCACCTCATCCATTTCTCCCTCCCTCTTATTTCCTGTCTCTCTTAATCTTTTTGTTAGTATTACTTTCTTCGTTTTTCCTTTCTACTTATTTCCGTTTGTGAATAGATATTCGTTAATTTATGAAAAGTTTCTTCTAATGTAATTCTGAAAGAACAGTCAACTCCTACCCTCGTATTCTATGTGTACTGTTTAATTTTATCGCAAATGTTACATTACACATTATGGTACTTGTATGTCACATAATAAATATTATAATACGTATGCCATCTTTTACTAATTAGTGCTTTGTAACATCTACTAGGTCGTTCCCACTTAGAAAAAAGTAAATCAGTGATCGATTGCCTTCATAATTATTATATTTTTCTAAGTATCATTACAGAAATGGATTATCAATACGAATTGTTCCAATATTTAGCATATCTTTTGTTTTTGCTGTTTATTTTTGTGAAGTTTTTTCTTCGATTGTGTCTTTTTAGGTTAGATTAATGTTTTTGATTTCAGTTAATTTTTATTTTTGTACGTGTTTCTTTCGTTAGAACTTATTTTAGCGGCAGAGTTTCTTAAAATGTTTATCTTTTACAGTAATGTCATTGTAAAAGGTAAACAATTTGGTTTTAACCTTCAGTTTATGTACGTATAATTGCTGATTCTAATACTAGAGCAAAATAGATAAAGGAACATATCTTTTGATTATATTATTGCATAATATATCTCTCCTTAATTTTAAGATAACGAACATTTGTTTCGCAAATTTAGAGAAGCTACTTTGAAAGAATGAATTCGGCTGGTGTTGAAAATAAATGTGTTTGTCCTCCACACATCATTTGTGTAATTTAACTTTAATAGTTTAATCGATTTAGATTTTATTTTGATTGCACAAAAATTACTGGTGGTAATAATTTATTACCACCTTTAATGTTGTTATTTTGTTGCACTTCTATTGTTGGTAGCTGATCATTGGTTTCAAAATAGATGTTTATAGAATATCTTGTTTGTGCATGGTCAGTTCTATTTACTGTCCCTTTTTAATTATTGCACGTTGTATATATGTAAATTATATTTATGTATATCAAAAATATTTTAACAAAAGTAATATTTTACCGATTAAAAAAATTCTAAAAATAAGTTTAGAATAAGAATGAATGTGTGAAAAAGTTGTTGAAATATAACCAAAGTTAGGAGACAGGGATTGGTGCAACACCACAGAAGGTAGTATTGTGTAATCGAGATCGAATTCCGACTGGTGGTGTTTTTGTTTAGCTCGCATTTCTGAGCCTGGAAAAGACAGATTCACCTCCATTTGCGCCTTATCTCAACATCATCAGTTCTCTCAATGACCTGTCATGATAACTGCACAAAAAAAGAAAGATTTTTCCTACTCTTGGTAATCTGTAATTCAGTACTACATGTGGTAGTTGGTGGACACCTAAGTAACTATTTATTATACATGTTCCATGAAGAATATTGTATTGAATCTAAATGAGCTTCTGAATGATGGAAGCAACCAATACAATCAACAAATTAAAATTGATGAATCTACGATCTTTTCATTTGGCGACTGTCTTTTTTCACACCTTTTACCAAATATTAAAATTAGAAAGCGACTATATAATTTTTTAATTTCTTTTACTTCACTAGAGAGATAATATTTTTAGAAAAGGTTTAGGAAAAACGATTATAATGCTATACGATTAAAAATTTTTATGTATATTTATAACTTCGTTGGCTGTATAATAGAAAATGAGCAAGACTAAACGAAAAGAAAAGTTTTACTAGCCTTTCTATGAAGGCTAAAGAAATATGCACTGGTATAACAACATATATGTTATGCTTGCTTGTTATGCCTTTCTTCTTGCGTGCTAAAGAACGTCTTACCCTACCTGGCTAGCGTGCTAATTCATGCATTGTGTGCATAAAAGCAGAACTGCAAACTTCTGTCAGTAAGTGAACTATAATGCTGATATACATATGTATACTTTATTCTCTCAAATCTGGATAGTCAAGAATTTGTTCAGAGCATTAGTACACACGTTTATAGCTGACTACTATGTGAATCGAACGTTTCCATGTATTGATACATTTTACGAATTTTAGACAGATATGTAAAACTGAACTGATAGGGTTAGTTTAATTTACACCTGGCAAGTAGGAGCATTTACGAATAATATTAACTTACTTGAATTAATATAGATTATTAGATAAGTATTTATTAACTTATTACCTTCTTAAGGCGTCAAATATAATTCATTTAATGGATCATGGCCTCCCTGTTGTGAACAAGTGGATTTGTTACGTCTGTTATTTGATTTGTGTTTAATTATGTATTGAATATTATATAAACAGGGTGGTCCAAAAGTAAATTAACACATTGAAGTTTATTTTAATGTATTATTTGGTATATTATTTGGATTATTTTCGTTCTTTTTTATTTCATTTTATTAATAAAAAGTTTCGGTTGTTGCATTATTCGGTCTTGTGAGTTTTCTTTTACTCTTTGTTAAAAAAAAGTTTAAGTGAGAAATAAAGCAAGTACTAAGCTATTTTTAAAGACCACGTGCAAAACCGACAGAAACATTGTATTGAAA
This sequence comes from Acanthosepion esculentum, assembly GCA_964036315.1. Classification (NCBI taxonomy): domain Eukaryota; kingdom Metazoa; phylum Mollusca; class Cephalopoda; order Sepiida; family Sepiidae; genus Acanthosepion; species Acanthosepion esculentum. The sequence goes on from OZ038520.1 coordinate 28,278,347, forward strand.
ACAAAGATTAAGAAAATGTTCCAAAAATTAATTTCGGAACTTCAAAAATCACTTTTTAAAATGTTCTTTATTAAGTAATAAAAAGTAAGTATTTTTAGATATTTTCTTAAGATATAATTTAAAAAAGGGAGAACGATCATTTAATCAGGTACATTTTCGAATTGTTTCCAATTATGACTCATATTCTTATTCTAGAGGACATCCAATAATAAATCATTAAACAAAATGTTGATCTACTTTTGGGCCAACTTCTATGTACCGCATTTCATGGCTATTTTATCCTTGAAGTATGTTTAGAAAATTTGCTCGAGTATTTTCATTTTACTTAACCCTTTCGATCCACCTTTTTAAATTTCTTTAAAAATCTACATACTTGAGGGTGTCGAAAATGTCTCGGACCTGATTTTTAATCATTGCTGAAGTATATCGACCAAGAAATTTTCTGCACCTCGTCATACCGAATTTTTTCATAAAATTCTTTATATCTGGTATATATTTTAGTGGTGGGGTAAAAATAACCCAGTGTCATGCAACAGACCGCTAGTATGACTTCCGGAAATTTACAACTGATGTTATAAAAGATTTTCTTCGGACTATATATATATATATATATATATATATATATATATATATATATATATATATATATATATATATATATATATAAAGATCGAAAGGGTTAGTTTTATGTGTATTTCTTTTATTTTCTTCGTAAATTTTGGAAGTCTAAAAAATTCGTCTTTGAGGCAATTATCTATTTGCGTTAGGAAATCGTTTTTCACAAAATTCAACTCTTATTTATATTCATTATACATAAAATATGCTGTAAAACGATACATTTTCGCAGCAGTTAAAATATACCGTCACTGCTCTTGATAACATAAGTTATATATATATATATATTTCCTTCCATCCAGAGACTATGCAAATATGATAGTGTAGAAATAGGTGGGCCTGCAGTATTTCAAGTTCTAGTCTTATAAGTATTTACTAAATATAGCATATATTATAGTACGAAGTGAAATATGATTGGAGCTTGTATTGCACCAATATCAAGAATCAGCCCGCTTTGAAAATCAGCAATACAAATTCTGGCATTTAATTGAACTCGAACACTTACTATTGGTGTTGGAGTGTAAGTCTTAACCTATTAACTGAGATTATATCTTTAAAGAAAGCTTTTTTCTTTTTGTTATTTCATTTATTTTTGTAGATATCTATTTAGTTAATTCCATGTAGTTTTAGAGATCTGTATAATTTTTGAGTCAGAATTCTGGAAATCTTTATCAAATGAATTCTACAAAGGTTCAATAACAAGTATCAAGGACTTCGAATTATGTTATGAAGGAACTTAGAGCCTAAGTAAGATATTCAATTTAATAATTGTTGCCATATATATAAAATAAATTTGACAAATCTTTAAGTAAAGATGTCGGGATTTTATAAAAAAGAATTTAAGATAATTTTGTAAAAAAGAAAGTGGCAATGTCTAATTGAAAAATATAGCTTCAGTCATGTTTAGCTGTCTACATCTAATAACAGCTTAGTACAACATAAGGTCAAATATCATAGAGTGGTATTAGGAAGATTATTTTGAGCAAAATTTCCCAACAGAAAGAGTCTTCCCCCAACGTTTATTAAGCATGGTTTAATATGACATAAAGCCAAAATGGTGGGAGGATACTGTTTAGGAAGATGATGCTGCACGAATCTTTTAAGTAGCAAGAGCTTTTTATCCAAATAAGTCAGTATTTGAAATGTTTGCTTATTTCTAAACGAAAACAACAATGTCTAACAGGAGTGGGATATACGTAACCAGCTATCCACAAGGTACACTCGTATTTGATTATAATGTATTTATTGGTATCCATTCGGAAGCATAAACACAGACTTTATAAATTTGCAAACTTTTAATCTCTAAATATGTTATGAAAAGACATATCAATATTTGGTACAAAACAAAGTGGAATAATATATTTGTTTTATTTTCTCATAGGTTACTTGGTCATAGTTTATATGTATAGTTCATATTTTAATTTAAATAACATGTTAGAATAAGATACCTTGCAGGAATCTCTCACTAATTTATATCTCTACCAATTTTATATATAATTGAATTGATGTAGGTAAATCGGATACTTATTGATAATCAGACAAGTGTTGAGGAAGTTTAAGTATATTTGGGGAGACATTTTTACCAGATCCCCCGGGATAAACACCAGACATCTGATGTGAATAGGTAAGATTGCATAAAATATAAGGATTATTATCATAATGCAGTGAGAGTAATAAATAAAATTGACCAACCTGTTGGGCACTGTGAGGATAGTGAGGAAGATGCTGGAGATTTAAATTTTGTTTTACTCAGTTACTAGCATAACCACCTTAATTTTCCATTACTTTGTATGAATAACTCTAAAGCCAGTACAAATATTACTATTGCCAGTATACAGTCTTTCACTTTCCTCGTTTTTCTTTTTTTAAATAATAAATGCAATGATTACTGATTCTGTTAATTTTATTTTATGCCATCAAATATCTACCTGTTGGATTTCAGGTGATGGTCTTGACAACAGTATTGGTTCAGGTGAAGGAACTGCAGATGAAGATTCCGAAGACCGTAATCCAAAAAGACAGAAGAAAAGAGGAATATTTCCAAAAGTTGCAACCAATATAATGAGAGCTTGGCTGTTTCAGCATTTAACCGTAAGCAAACACATTTTTTTCATTTATAAAACCACGAAACCATATGCAATATTGTTTGGACACTTGAATTTTACTTGGATTTGTTCCTTACGAAAGAAAAATCTGACAAGTTGCATATATGATTTGTATATGTAATAACTTGTGCAAGGGAAGCCAGGTATCCTCTTAAAATTAGAGTTGAGGAACACGAGGAAATTATATCCAAATGTGAGTTGGAAATTCTGATATAACATAGTATAACAAAGTTCAAATAATTGACAAGAAGCATTACGAGTTGCGGAAATTAGGCTCGTATGATTTGGTATTCTTTGCTTAGGCAATTCGATATATTTTAGGATTACCTGGATACTTTTGTACCTGAAAATATGACATACTATGGTTTAGCTAGAAGGTATATTAATAAACAATTTCGGTACTAGTTTTTTTGTTTTTGTTTTTTAAGGTATTTTCCATTGTTGTTACGGATTGCACCTGACAGATTAAATAATGGATCAACCAAAATGTGTTAACAACAGCAAGCCTAAATGGAGAGATTATTCAAGTATCCAAACCATATTCGGAATTACAGGCAACATACCACGAAATCGTGTTTTCTCTTTTCTTCTCTCAATTGGATTTTTTAAAATGCTGATTAAAGAAAAGTTCACTTTGCATTGATAATTTTTGCATAAAAATAAATTAAGCTTGAGATATATAATCACGCAAATAAATGTATACTTATCTGTCCTTACTGGGTTTTCACTCGCAAGTGGTTTGATTATAAACTTCGACCGCTTTCCTTATCGAAAATTTTATACGAATATATAGTTAGCAGATGTGGACTTCAAAAGATAGGTAATTGAACCATGCTTCTTGGCTGAGCGATCTTAAGACACACCAGGCATACAGTGATTTCCCTCCTACATAATCGGGACTCAGGTTCTAACTCTGCCGAAGAGCACATTTTATTACAGATTCTTGAAAAGTTCAAGCCGTTAAACGAAAATTATAGTGTTAAAAAAAACATATCTACTCAAACTTATATCTAACAATCCATTTTTTTCTCGGCGACATGATTTAAAAAAAATATTAAACTTTCTTTTATGTAATTAAATATGATTTTTTTCTTACTAAATCTTTTTTGTTTTTATTTTGGATATCTGCTGTAATGGAGAAATAATAGTTACCTAGTTTACTACAGCACAACGCCAAATGTTAGGAGGAAAATTGTATTTCGCCAATGCTTTAAGTGGAGAAATATCTAACCGTACTGAAAAATCACCTAATTCGATATTCTGAATTTTATAGGGGTTGGAATACTTGCATTAGTGAAAGATATGCAACTGGCTAACCTGTCAAGAATGTTTCGAAAATAATATTAAAAAAAACAATTGAATTTTCAATGTTGGCACAGTTTTCTTCAAGATCGGAGATTCTCACAAGAGCAAGAAAAATTCCGAATCAGTTTTAGTTGATTCACCCCCTCAGCCCCTGCCCATACACACTGCCGTTTGATTTTAATGTGAAATTCGTCATAAGATGGAGCACTTTCATATTTTTAATTTTAATTTTCTTTCTCTCTCCTTAGCCCTATCTTTCTCTCCCCTTAGCCCTATCTTTCTCTCCCCACGATATGATGGCCCTTTAAGAAATACTGTGCATTTTCCAAACGTATTTGAACTGAGCATAGTTATTTTTGCGAAGAAATTGGTTTGATTTCCTGATGCCTACTCCAGTGTTTTGAATTTGTAGTAATTCTTTTTTTAAACTGCTTGTTGAACAAAATATATAAGAAACCCAGCCTATCCTGCTATTTCCCCCATATTTAGAATCGGGGGTAAATAGAGAGATTCATACCTTGCCCAGAAGCATTAATGTGAAGTGAACACAAATTGTTTCTGCTGGAATTTGAAGGCTCTCTAATTTTATTTTTTGTGCTGTTTACCGTTACTCCACCCACACCTCCTGCAAAGAATAACTTCACAAAAATGAAACTTAAAAAAAATCATATTAAAATTATGTGAATATAAACTTTTTAATCGGTATAAAATGTTTTATTTACACTATTTGCATTGTTCGGACTGTTATCCTCATCTTTGTTGCCATATTCATGTTGTTTCGGTCGTTGTACGGTCCGGCCTTCTTTAGGTGATTGGAATTTAGAACTGAGCCCTTTATGTCCTCCACCAGGGTAGATTGTTCTAGTTCCACGTGCCATGCCTCTTCCTCGTCTCTGTATCGGTTATCTCACTTTAACTCAACTGTACAAGTTTTTTGTTCACCTGAGCTGAACGTAGATATGGAACTCGGAACTCTTTGGGTTAAGGAAATGGATTCACCCAACGTTTTTATCCAGTGGACTGTGTGTTCTCAAGGACACATGGCCCAATGGGTAAAGGATTCAGTTTGAAATTCCAATCATCTGAGGAAGGCCGGAGCGTACAACGGCCGAAACGTATTGAATATGGCAACAAAGATGCGGACAACAATCTGAACAGTGTAAATAAATTACAATACCTCATCTCAGAAATATAGACAGATATTGATATAATGTTTTATTTCTTTAACGTCATAGTGAGCAGTGAAGCAGAACCTTCATAAAATTGTATTCTTCGATGAAGAATGTATGTTTCAATTGTGCACAGCCAAATAAACGAAACTTTTTTACGTGAAATTTGTAATTATAAAATCTATAATGCACGTGTTAATGAAGAAAGTTAATTTGGGGGTTGACATAAATATTTATCAATTTTCTTTAAACGAAAAACCAGTGGATTTTCAGAATTCAGTTAAGTTAAAATTATTTGAATTTTGTCAAACTGCAGTTGACTTAATTGATTATGTTCTCTGACTTATATTTAATTTACTAATGTAAACTTGCCTTAAAAAAAACGACAGTATATTTGCCAAACACTTACTATTTCATTAAATTTTACTGATTCTGTCTGATTAATTGTGTTTTCTGATTTTCGAATGAGTTGATGCACATTTGGGACAATTTTTTTTTTTTTTTCGATTACTTTTCCTTATCTCGGTCATTATCAGGAACTAAATGTCGTCCCTATTGCAAAACAAGAGTTTTTATTAGTTCATTTTGACATTTTTGGAACGTTACAATCCACATTCAAATATACGTGTATCATATAAATTATGTCACTTGTAGAACAGTTTCACAAAATTTAACGTCAGAAATGAAAATTTTAAACATTTTATACAAGTTATAATTTTAAAAAGGTATTTTGATTAATGTGAATTGTATCTTTTGCACAATTATCGCTTCGTTTATTTTGCGTCTTTATTTAGCGTCTGCTGAATAATATTTTGGTATTATCTAATATTTATGGTCTGATAATAGTTGTAATTTTATTGTTTGTGATGTGATGATCAATATATGCATGAATTGTACTAAGTTTCAGTAAGTGACATGTTAACCTTCTATGGACTGTCGTGCTTGTATAACCAATGTAAGAATTAAGTCTTGTGATTATTTATATTTATTTTTACCGAAATATATCACAGAGAAAGAATGCTTTAACCATGCTGTAAGTCACAGAAAATGTTACTGGGTTTTGGGGTCAGTGTATCCCTGTGAATTGTTTTCTTGGTAGAGGAGATTGGGTCACTGACGGTAAAAAAATGTTGCAAAATTTCATGTTGCGTAATACACTAGTATCGGGTACAGTAAATGTGTTAGTACATCGGTGGTTCAGATCGTGTCTTGGAAAATTCGTCAGTGACCGTGCTGTAAAAGTTTCTGGGTGTTATATACTTATATATTCTCTTTTTTTCGTCTACTCGATTTTGAAACTTTTGTATAATTTTCGTAGATCAATCAGCAAAACTCAAAATGTATCCTGATATTTTCAGTTTGACCCCCATCGAATCTCCGAAGGTTATCTCTTTTAGTGCGTAAATTCAGAATATTCCTGGATGACAAGTATATGGCTGTTGGGGGCAGAGTGACTGCTATCAAGGTCTTAAGCTTACTGAGCTGGTGCTTTTGACGACTAGTAATTGGATGGGAAGGGGTCAGCAGTTAGGGAGTGATCCACAGACAAGGCGCCGGAACAACTGGCACAACTGCGCATGCGTGCACGTTGCAGAAAGTGACAGAAAGACTGTAGGAGTAAGTGAATAGAAGAGAGAAGTGAACTCTCTTGCACATTACTTGAATTTTTACATGAGAATAGTTACTAGATTCAAAACAACGGGCCAGGCAGAAGAGACGTGGGATCTAGGAAGTATTAGGATGCTGTATAAAACAGTTGAAGGGGCCAGTGGGGCATGGAAGGGTAAGAAATTTATGCATTAAAGAACAGATTGGTTGTTGGCTTAGAACTGAAAAGTGAATGCGGACGACGAAAAAAAAGAGGAGGAGTCACTGTTAATTTATGCGTATCAAGGATGATTCGATCAGATCTACCGAAGAGGATAACTTTGTTGAAGACGTGGACTTGATTCTATTTAACCTATTTATTTCTTTTAACATCTGAAGTTGCTAAAATATATTTCAAAAACAAATTTAGTTTGCATCAGGATTTTCTCACCTGATCAATTAAATTTTTTCTTGCATAAATTTATTAAATATTTACTACTCTCTCACTGATAATGGCCATATTTAAATTTTAAAAATATATGAACCCTGTTTTTTTATTTTATTTTTAACACAAAAATTATGTCAAAGTATGTATTTTACCTGATATTGATACTCATTATTATTTAGTTACTTTCACTGGATACCAAGTTTCTATAATTCTTCAGTACTATCGCTAGTATTATTTATTAAAATTATTTTATTGAATTTTCACACCAAAAAATTATTGGCTTCTAATTGAGATGTTGCGACGAAAGTCTCAATACTCACGCTGGGTATTATTACTAATTTTAATGACGCTGTCTTCTGTATAAATTCGATTCTACCAATATTTTTGTGAGGCTTTTCAGGGTTGTTACATGCACACCAATAATAATAGACAAAACTATTAAATTTGTTCATTTATTTATCTCTTTCTCTCTAACATTTTCTCACTTTCCAACCTTTTTTCATTTTCATTCCTATCTCTTTTTTCGTGCCTTTGTCTCTCTCTTTTTTCGTGCCTTTGTCTCTCTCTTTTTTCGTGCCTTTGTCTCTCTCTTTTTTCGTGCCTTTGTCTCTCTCTTTTTTCGTGCCTTTGTCTCTCTCTTTTTTCGTGCCTTTGTCTCTCTCTTTTTTCGTGCCTTTGTCACTCTCTTTTTTTCGTGCCTTTGTCTCTCTCTTTTTTTCGTGCCTTTGTCTCTCTCTCTTTTTCGTGCCTTTGTCTCTCTCTCTCTCTTTCGTGTCTCTCTCTCTCTCTTTCGTGTGTCTCTCTCTCTCTTTCGTGTGTCTCTCTCTCTCTTTCGTGTGTCTCTCTCTCTCTTTCGTGTCTCTCTCTCTCTTTCGTGTCTCTCTCTCTCTTTCGTGTGTCTCTCTCTCTCTTTCGTGTGTCTCTCTCTCTCTTTCGTGTCTCTCTCTCTCTCTTTCGTGTCTCTCTCTCTCTCTTTCGTGTCTGTCTCTCTCTCTCTCTTTCGTGTCTGTCTCTCTCTCTTTCGTGTCTCTCTCTCTCTCTTTCGTGTCTCTCTCTCTCTCTCTTTCGTATCTCTCTCTCTCTCTCTTTCGTATCTCTCTCTCTCTCTTTCGTATCTCTCTCTCTCTCTCTCTTTCGTATCTCTCTCTCTCTCTTTCGTATCTCTCTCTCTCTCTTTCGTATCTCTCTCTCTCTCTCTTTCGTATCTCTCTCTCTCTCTTTCGTATCTCTCTCTCTCTCTTTCGTATCTCTCTCTCTCTCTTTCGTATCTCTCTCTCTCTTTCGTATCTCTCTCTCTCTCTCTCTTTCGTATCTCTCTCTCTCTCTCTCTTTCGTATCTCTCTCTCTCTCTCTCTTTCGTATCTCTCTCTCTCTCTCTCTTTCGTATCTCTCTCTCTCTCTCTCTTTCGTATCTCTCTTTCTCTCTCTCTTTCGTATCTCTCTCTCTCTCTCTTTCGTATCTCTCTCTCTCTCTCTTTCGTATCTCTCTCTCTCTCTCTTTCGTATCTCTCTCTCTCTCTCTCTTTCGTATCTCTCTCTCTCTCTCTCTTTCGTATCTCTCTCTCTCTCTCTTTCGTATCTCTCTCTCTCTCTTTCGTATCTCTCTCTCTCTCTTTCGTATCTCTCTCTCTCTCTTTCGTATCTCTCTCTCTCTCTCTTTCGTATCTCTCTCTCTCTCTCTTTCGTATCTCTCTCTCTCTCTTTCGTATCTCTCTCTCTCTCTCTTTCGTATCTCTCTCTCTCTCTCTTTCGTATCTCTCTCTCTCTCTCTTTCGTATCTCTCTCTCTTTCGTATCTCTCTCTCTCTCTCTTTCGTATCTCTCTCTCTCTCTCTTTCGTATCTCTCTCTCTCTCTTTCGTATCTCTCTATACATTACATTTTACTTTTCTTGCTCTTTTCCCCGTTATCTCTTTCTTTCTTTCTCTTCTCCTCTATTTTGTCTCTCTGTATTTCTCTTCCTTCCTATTTTGCCTTTCTTTTATGTCCTCTCTTCCATAATATCTTGTTTTTCTTTTTTCGTGCTCTCTTCTGCTTTTATTAGTCTCTTTTTCTCGCCTTTATTCTCCTTTTTCTCACTTTCTTCTTTTCACATATAGCTTGTTATTGCTGGATCTTGACTGTCAATAAGTCTCCTCAGATCTCCAGCACCTTACTCAGCGTCCTCCAATATATTCTTTGAAATTCTATATTTGGTCACATGGAACAACATTAATGTCTTCATTTCTCGCATTTTTTGTGCTTTCACTGATAAATTGCTGTTACCCCATAAAGACCAAATCATTAAATAGAATTTATTATAATAATCAATAAACCTAATTGATAATCTTTTTAATGCTTTCCTGTGCATTTACAACTGTTGTTTAAATTTACGTAATCGTCAAAATGGACTATCTTATCACCAGTATAATTGAGAACATTAAGAAATGAACACGTTCATGAGATAGAATTATCGATAGCAATATCCATGAGATCGATAAGAAGGCCATTGTATTTTAGTACTGACCGCTTACATGATCCCACTTCACTTTTCTCATAGAAAGAGATAGAAATGAACTGAACGTACTTCTGTAGCCTAAATGTACCGAATCTACTGATCATTCTTCGTTTTATTGGAGTCAATGCGTTCGTTCGACCGATCGATGGGGGTAATAATATATTGCACGCAATTACAAATATAAAGAAGTACATTAAAATCTCCAGCTTTTAGTCGTATAGATAATTTTTGGTATTATCAGTGCAGATTTCACGAATGAGAAATTGTCATGAGATGATAGTACCTTGTTAGAGTATTACTGCATACTCTACAGATATTATTTTAATCTTTTATGGTTCTTTTCTGAAATACGTTAATACTATATTGGGATATTTAGAATAGAATGAAAAAAACTTTTAATGACTCCATTTTTCATCTGCGCAATTTCGTAACAGGCTTTTTTCTTTTAATCATATCTTTCTATTTATATATTCCACCACCACTTAACTAAAGGTTTATCATTTTTTCTTTCTGTCAATTTCGTTGATATCTCTCTCTCTCTCTCTGTCAATTTCGTTGATATCTCTGTCTGTCAATTTTGTTGATATCTCTGTCTGTCAATTTCGTTGATATCTCTCTGTCTGTCAATTTCGTCGATATCTCTCTCTCTCTCTTTCAATTTCGTCGATATCTCTCTCTCTCTCTCTCTTTCAATTTCGTCGATATCTCTCTCTCTCTCTTTCAATTTCGTCGATATCTCTCTCTCTCTTTCAATTTCGTCGATATCTCTCTCTCTCTTTCAATTTCGTCGATATCTCTCTCTCTCTTTCAATTTCGTCGATATCTCTCTCTCTCTTTCAATTTCGTCGATATCTCTCTCTCTCTTTCAATTTCGTCGATATCTCTCTCTCTCTCTCTTTCAATTTCGTCGATATCTCTCTCTCTCTCTTTCAATTTCGTCGATATCTCTCTCTCTCTCTTTCAATTTCGTCGATATCTCTCTCTCTCTTTCAATTTCGTCGATATCTCTCTCTCTCTCTTTCAATTTCGTCGATATCTCTCTCTCTCTCTTTCAATTTCGTCGATATCTCTCTCTCTCTCTTTCAATTTCGTCGATATCTCTCTCTCTCTCTTTCAATTTCGTCGATATCTCTCTCTCTCTTTCAATTTCGTCGATATCTCTCTCTCTCTTTCAATTTCGTCGATATCTCTCTCTCTCTCTTTCAATTTCGTCGATATCTCTCTCTCTCTCTTTCAATTTCGTCGATATCTCTCTCTCTCTCTTTCAATTTCGTCGATATCTCTCTCTCTCTCTTTCAATTTCGTCGATATCTCTCTCTCTCTCTTTCAATTTCGTCGATATCTCTCTCTCTTTCAATTTCGTCGATATCTCTCTCTCGCTCTTTCAATTTCGTCGATATCTCTCTCTCTCTCTTTCAATTTCGTCGATATCTCTCTCTCTCTCTTTCAATTTCGTCGATATCTCTCTCTCTCTCTTTCAATTTCGTCGATATCTCTCTCTCTCTCTTTCAATTTCGTCGATATCTCTCTCTCTCTCTTTCAATTTCGTCGATATCTCTCTCTCTCTCTTTCAATTTCGTCGATATCTCTCTCTCTCTCTTTCAATTTCGTCGATATCTCTCTCTCTCTCTTTCAATTTCGTCGATATCTCTCTCTCTCTCTTTCAATTTCGTCGATATCTCTCTCTCTCTCTCTCTTTCAATTTCGTCGATATCTCTCTCTCTCTCTTTCAATTTCGTCGATATCTCTCTCTCTCTCTTTCAATTTCGTCGATATCTCTCTCTCTCTCTTTCAATTTCGTCGATATCTCTCTCTCTCTCTTTCAATTTCGTCGATATCTCGCCGATTGTCTTCTCTCTCTCTTTCAATTTCGTCGATATCTCGCCGATTGTCTTCTCTCTCTCTGTCTATTTCGCTCTTGCTCTAGATTTTCACTTTTTTCTTGCTTTTTCTCTCCCTCCTATTTTACCCTTCTCTCTCTCTTGCTTTACCTCTCTCTCTTGCTTTACCTCTCTCTCTTGCTTTACCTCTCTCTCTTGCTCGCACCTCTCTCTCTTGCTCGCACCTCTCTCTCTCTTGCTCGCACCTCTCTCTCTCTTGCTCGCACCTCTCTCTCTCTTGCTCGCACCTCTCTCTCTCTTGCTCGCACCTCTCTCTCTCTTGCTCGCACCTCTCTCTCTCTTGCTCGCACCTCTCTCTCTCTTGCTCGCACCTCTCTCTCTCTTGCTCGCACCTCTCTCTCTCTTGCTCGCACCTCTCTCTCTCTTGCTCGCACCTCTCTCTCTCTTGCTCGCACCTCTCTCTCTCTTGCTCGCACCTCTCTCTCTCTTGCCCGCTTTACTACCTCTTTCCTGCCTTTACAGCTCTTTTTCTTACTCTTTTTCTTACTCTGCAATTTTTCTGCTCTTTATGACATATTTTTGCTTCTGTTTCCTCTTCGTTATTGTCATTATCGACTGTATAGCCACTGTCCCTCATTTTTCTCTTTCTTTTTATTATTCAAAATAATAAATTTAATAATATACGTGGTCAGATTTTCTAAAAGCTATTCGTTCATAAAGTGCCATTTTCATGTAAATTTAGAAAATAAAGGAGAAAATGAATTCTTATTTTTGTTTGCCATACTTTCTCACTAAGCTGTAAGAAAAATCCGTGCAATCTTCTTATAGTTTTGAAAGAAAATTACTGTGGAGGGAAAGACAGTTCCAGAGTTTCTTCTAATCACTGACTAACCAGCTACAAAATTTAAAATAAAAAAAATTTTATTTTTATTTTTTAAATCGATATGGAAATAGTTGTCTCTGAACTGTCCCTATGATCGCATCTGTTGGTGATCTTAGACCAAAATTACCTGTCAGTTTGAGATGCAACGCCATCTTTCTCCCGCCACCCTGCATCAGCTATATCACCCATCCACCCTCGACTTGTTCTGTCTTCAGTGCTGTCTTCCCAGTTGCAAAGTTGTCTCCTCTCCCCCACAACTACCTAGCCTCTCTGTCTTACATCTCGTCTTGGTGCCTGAGTGCATAAACCAAAAATGGCTATCGGATTAGACCACCTCTGAGTCACTTCTTCTCCTTTCGTTGATTGATGAATGAGTGGCGGGAGAGTGGCGATATCCTGAAAAGAGAGTGGCAGTGATTGTGGCGCGAAATCTTTTGTACTACGAGTACGATTGGTTGGTTGGTTGCTTGTAATAAGTATTAGTAATGGTAGGTGATACTAATATTTTTTACTATCACCGGCACAGCTCATTATTTTGTTAATAATAAAGTTAACTATAATAATATAATTTAAGCCAGTTTAGAATTATATCCGTAACAATTTCTTTTGTATTTTTAAAATATTTAATTTTCGAAACGTTTCTTGTCTCTCTCTCTCTCTCTCTCCACACACACACGCACGCACACATACACACACACGTGTGTCTGAACCAGTGTCAGTATCATTGTGCACAAACCATGTCAGTGTATGTCTATTTGAAGCTGAAAAAAAAAGAATTCTTATTTTCATAGAAATTAGAAGGCAATATAAAGTAGCTAAAGATAGTGTTCAATAAAGTGAACATCAGCAAACATAATTGTAGAGAAATGCACATCGTTGGGCCGTTTTGTGGTTTACTCCGATTTTTTTAGAACCTCTTTAATAATAAATAGGTTAATAATCAGAGAGAGTAAGACATTATTAAACATTAATTTCCCTCCATGTTTTCGCGAATAAATATTTGACTACAACGACAGCATTAAATCTTTCCATACATGTTTAGATTGTTAACGCAACTAGAATCAAATCTATCATATCGTCGCTAAGTGGACAAATATTATATACCTATAAGTACGACATGGGATACATAAAAAAACAAGTTTCAATTTTGTTTCACAGGATAATTTAGCACCAGCAATTAATGTGGTATATTTTTTGTTTTTCATTTAACTAATTGTCTTAACTCCTTAACTACGATTGACAGAAATTTCTGTCGAAGTTACCGGGTTAAAAATTATTTTGATTAAAGAAAAAAATTTAAAAACATTTAACCAAAACATTGTGGCAGCAACAGCAAAAATAGAAGAGTGAACTTTGACAAACTCAATCAAATATATAGTTCTACCCACCATTACTACAAATGAAAGAAATTATCGTAGCTTAACATAAAATGTGTTAAAACTACTTTTAAAACAATCAAAGACTCAATACAAAACACAATAATAAGCCAAAATTTGAAGGAGGAATTTACTCTATCACCTGTAATAACTATCAGAAGAAATACATAGGAGAAACCACAGGAAATTTAAATAAAAGATTATATGAACACGAAAGGGATATTTTGCAAAACAACACACTAAATGCATGAGCTGTTCACGGTAATGAGTCTGACCATATGTTTGATTTAAAAAAAAGGTATTTTAATTAAGTGAAAGCAATTTATTATGAGAAAAATGTATTTAATCGCTGGTTCATCCGCAAACAAATTACCTACAGGTTCTAGTAACATTTCACTTTTCATGGCATCATATTTATCAATATTATATAACAAATGTGACGGAAATATAAACAAAAAGGAACTCAAAATGAAATTGGCTAAATTGTCTAATATACGTAGTTGCATCTACGTAAACATCATTTTAGTTCGATGAAGTCTTCAAGGACGTAACGCGTCACACGAAAACATTTTCTATTTTCTCATTTTTTCGTTAAAATTATTCTTTATAAAAATTTATATATCATTTTCTCATATATATATATATATATATATATATATATATATATATATATACACACACACACAAATATATTTCAGTTTTTGCTACTTTTTATTTTTGATGAGATACTAAAATGTTATTAGCTCAATCAATAATTTTTAAATTTCTGTTTGGTTAGATTTTATTATGTGGATCGTGTCGAGAACTTTTCAACAACCCCTTCTATCTTCTATTATGTGCCGTTGTCTATCATGGCTCTCCACAATTTCTTGTTCTTTATGGTTCTTGGTAAATTTTGTCTTTTTGTTATCTTTCCTAAACCTTGTTCTGCCATCCGTTTACTTAAGCTTGCCAGGTAGGTCATGCGTTGTTTCCCTCTGTCCTGTGAATATCAAATTCCCCAAGCCCTCTTTCCTCATTATGTGCTCTAGAAATGTCAACTGTCTGTTTCTGTTTTTAAATATAAGTGTCCTTTTTGTTTCCATTGTCTCTAGAACTTCGTCGTTGCTCACATGTTCGGTCCATGTTATTCTCAGCATCCTTCTGAAGAATCATATTTCTGTTGCTTCAAGTCTCTTCTTCATCTGAGAAGATTGTCCAGTATTCACTGCCATATAGGAGGACTGATATTACATAACAGTTCAGTACTCTTTCCTTTATTTTAAAATTTTTCTGTTTCTTAATACTTTTTTTTATTTTACCCTATGTATATTATATTTTTCATATTTAGGAAATAATAATGCATGAAGAATGTTGTTTATGTGTCCATCCTGAATCTTCTCCAAAATTTCTATGAAACTGAAGAAATTAATAAATCTTTCTACTTACAATTTAATTCGATATGTTATACATCGTCTTCCGTGTTTCACGGGATATTCCACATGTCTTTTGGAATCACTTCACAGTAAATAACCTAATTTTCTATCATTTGACGAATTCAGTTTACACCTTAAATTCTCCGAAATGTTTGTATTTCCTACCGAAGCAATTACTGATATTTGAACTTTCTAATGGGGCAATCACTGATGTTTCAATATTTCATGACGGGTTTGTCTAAATACAAGTTTCTGTTAAAAGCAGATAGTGACGTAAATTCACCAAATTTAGCGAACAGCCATTTTCATGGAGTTCCCATTGAAAAAGGAAAATATCAACTGTGAGTAATAGCTTTAACCATGATACCATCGCAAGAATCATAAATTTTGAACAAATTTTTCACAACTGTCAATCATTGATTTTTCCTTCTTTTACATTTAGTAGCACGATTGTTTGTAAAGAAATTTTAATATATTTATTCTTATATTTAATAAAATACCAAACATTACTTTTGTAGTTTTTTGTAGTGCGTTTCTGTGAAAAGTTTAATAATCAATGATAATATGCTTTGGCAATCAGTATTTCAATCTTTAGGGCGTGGGGATGGTTTGGTGGAATTTTGAAACTCGTTTTAAATTCCTTTACTTTTTTTTCTTCTGTTATGATAAACTGGGGGCATGTAATGATTTGTGGTCGCATATCAGAAGTCGATCTATAAAATGATAGACCTATATATTATTACATATGAAATCAAGACCCTTTTAAGAAGGAAAATATTTACTATTTGCTATTAAATTAGACCAAAAATGTGTGTGTGTGTATTCTTTTCAGACAACAAAAATCTGTTTACAGATCCTATCGGTAAAACCAAGGTTATGCCGATTTTTATTATCATTTTATATATATATATATATATATATATATATATATATATATATATATATACGCACATACACAAGTTCTTGGACTGACTAACTTCCAGAATCGTCATTAAACAATTTTTCAGCTTTTTTTTGTTGAGCTAAGAACTTTTCAGCATTACTAGTATAATTGCCTTATTACGTCGTTAGCTATACATTTTTTGATCGAAGTTATATCAATTACTGACAGATACAAAAAACAACCGTTGTTTATGTTGTATCATTAACAGTAAGAATTCTTGTGATTTCTATTTTGTGTTAATATCTATGTCCCTCCTTTATGGCGCCACTTCTGATAGGAGCATTTTATACGGTATATATATCGAGACATTTAAGCTCTCCAGTGTTGACGAGTCTATATCTCTTGTGTGATCCATATGATGTCACGCTTTTATTTCAAGTTCTCCACCCTCATCTGTATACTCCTGCTTATTTCCTCTTCATGGACTTCTCGTTCCTTAATAATCAGACATCAACAGTGACGTTAAAGTCGAGAAACCCTAAGATATCCAAAGCTCGTTCTTCCCCTTCACTTCCTCCTCCTCCTTCCCCACCAGCAACTGATTAAATCTTTTTCCTCGGCTTCAGTCCACAGAACGCCTGCTTCTATCTCTTCCAAGTCCAAGTGTTTAACAAAGGATGTCACTCACTTCATCAAATCCAGATTGAAATGACCATAAAGCCAAGTCGAAATTGTTCCATTTCTTAACCGCCCTGCCCACTCTTCTTGCGGCACGTAATGTCAAAAAGGAGTTTTTGATAGATCCTTCTTGCCCGCAATGTGATTGGCACTAAGCCCCAAAACTAACACACACCATCTGTAGTATTTGGAATGTCATTCAAACACAAATTGCTCATCGCTTGTCATCGAAAGTTAATACATGCTCTGATTGCAAGGATGATGGCGCCGAAGAGGAAAACTTTCACAAGATCCAGAGACCTGGGTAGTTCCAATTGATAGGTCTTACTTCAAATCCCCAATTTGTATGAAGTGTGCGTCAACTGGTGTCTCAACGTCGAATTGGTATGCATTGGTAGACAACAACCAATTATATGTAATAAAACCATCTCGGCTTTATCTAACTTCATCTCATTTCCACTCAACTACATTTTTTCTTTTTTATCTTATTTTCCTTCTACAGTCAATGATCAATTCTCAGTGCGATTTTGGTTTCATTCTATTTTTACCCCTTCAATGTTTATTATAATTCAACTGATGTTGTAAATGTTGAACTCGATAAAATAAAACGCCATTGCCATATGGATTTATTTAATTTAATCATATTGTGTTATTTTTTTAAATTAAGCTTTCTTCTGACATTTCCGTTCTTATTTTTCTTTCTCCTTTGTCTCTTTCTTCAACCTTGCATTTACTAGCATACTGACATCGACATTCTTTTGGACAAGACATTTACGTGAACATATAAACATTCGTTAGAGTACAAGCCAAAACTAGATATATTAGACTGTAACTTCACAAATGGTTGCTTACTTGTACCTCACAGATAAGAGGGATTTCTTTTTAAACAAATAATTTATTACATTATTAATTTATCTGTACCGTTAGAATATTATTTTAAAGTAATTTTGCAATTACAGTGTATTTATATAACATTAAATGGTTGTTGTTCTGTGGTTTCATGTTTGTTTCATATTCCCTGGAAATTAAAGTAAAAGTAAATAAATTGTACACATTCTATTTTGCGCACATCCTATAAATTGAAAAAGTTATAATAAATAAAACTTACACACATATGGTAAAATACACCTGATTTAAATGTTGGTTCGATTCCAGATGAGAAGTCTTCCATGTGCCATGTCCTGTAAGGACGTAGGTGATCATGACTGTCCTCAATTTCTTGTCCTTTGTAGTTATTAATGATTTTTTTTATCTTTTTCTTTTCTTCTAAACCTTGTTCCGCTATTCATTTACTCAAGCTCGCCAGGTAGGTTATGCGTTGTTTTCGTTTGTGCTTCTTGCCTTCAATATGTCCTGTGAGCATCAACATTTCCAATCCCCCTTCCTCATTATCTTCCCTAGAAATTTCAACTGAATCTTTCAGATGCTAAGAATGTGTCCTTTTTGTTTCCATTTTCTCGAAAACTTCGTCGTTGCTCACATGTTCGGTCCATGATATTCTCAGCATCCTTCTGTAGAACCATATTTCTGTTGCTTCATCTGTGAGGAAATATATATGTATGAAAGAATGAGATGTAAAATAGGAAAATAAAAATGCAGCAACTTCACTGTTCTACTTTATTCAAGATTAAACGTTAAAATAAAATAAAAAGTAGCTGGAATACAGGGAGTTATCACCTGTAGCTCAATATGTGAATAGGTTCCAAAATAATTTTATAAAGTACAGGGAATGGGGGGATAGTAAAACAACCATTGCTAAAAGAGTTACAAATTATAGGAAGTTGTGGAGAGTCATGATAAGTCACATCGTGGACGGACATTGACACGCAATAAACAACTGTTCCATAGTTCATAAACAGATAGATGAAAAATGACATTTACAATGTAGCTGCATAATTTTGTTATGCTTAAAAAAATGTTCACAAAAATATTTTTGCATACGTAGTTGGTACATTTTTTTTATTAGGTAAAAAATACTTAGTATAAAAAGGTCTGAAAATATTTTTTTAACAATTCCAAGAAGCAGAATAGTTCCCTTGCTTGTTGGAGGGAGGGGGCTATGAAACTTGAAATAGACTCTCCTATCCTTGCCGGTCAGTATAACTGACAGCGTCTTACTGATTATATTACTAAAAACAACCAAATTTAGTCACATGGGATTTTTTTTCACTTTTCGATTTTTATTTTGTGCAATACTGTGATTAGTTAACTATCCTAGAATAAAATAAAAAGAAAATAAACAAATCGACCCGAGCATTTTGATAATATCCTACAAAAATAAAATTGGAAAAAATAGTCATGTATTAAGGATAACAATTCTTCGAACAACTTATGCATCCACTGGTCGTTTAATGTTTTAAATATAATCGCAGTAATTACTTCCATTTAGCTAGCATAAAAAACAACATAAAAAGTATTGTAAAAATTGGATAATGTATAATTTGTTTTGATAAAACCAAAAGGCCGTCTCACAGGGATTTCTTTTTCATTTATTTTGTTTTAAAATTGATGATCAGCTTAGTGATTGGAAAATTGGCTAAATTAATTTTCCGACAATTAATTTTTTCGAATCATTGCTTTAATATTTTAACTATCATTTTTTTAAAATTAGTTTTATCTGAAACAGTACCGCCCCTAACCCTGAGTCCCTTCACACAAACGTAATTATCAAAGGCAACGTTTTTTAACATAGCTAGCATGGTTGATTGTATCCAAGCGGCTCAAGTTAGGTAACTCTAATCGGGTCATTCTCAACTGCAACAAGACAAATAAATAAATAAAAATATGTATATCTGTAGTAAATCAAAGTAGTCACAAATTTCTATTACGGCAACATTCAACTTATAGCTAAATGATGGAATAGTTCATTGAAATTAGAAATACTTAACGATATCTCTTATATCGTTGGGTTAGAACGTTAATTGCATTTCTAACAGCAATACTGATGAAATGGCTGGAAATATTTTAAGAAACGAAAAATATGCTGTTCTTCAGTATCATTTCTGATTGTTTGATTGCGTAGCAAATAGTGCTGTTCCTTTCATATTTCTAATTTTATTTTTGCTTCATTTTAAAATTTATTATAGTTGTTTATGTACAAGCTTCTTTTACCCATCATGTTTCATTTTTCTCTCTGTCTCTCTCTCTTCAATTTCATGATCAGCGTTTTTCCAGTTTTGATTAAAATTTCTCAACCAACACTGCTAATGACTGATTTGCACTCTTTTTACATTCATGTCTTAGTAAAAGTATCTGTGAATAAATTAATTATAATTTATGTAGATGTAAATGCGCTTAGAATTCCTTCCTCTTTTTTTTCTTTAAAAAATAACCGTGGCATATGATGTAAAATGTTCAAGCGCTGCATTATCCCGAGAGACAAAAAGAAAAATCTTTTATTTTTAAGACTGCCTGCCAGCCAAGGCTAATGATTACAATCCATGCTACTATTTAACCCATAATTGTTGTACGGGGCAGGGAGTGAAGCTCACATCTAG
>OZ038520.1:28303643-28321143 GCA_964036315.1 Acanthosepion esculentum
GTACACTATTTACATTATTCGGACTATTGTAAATGTGATAAATTTGGCGACAGAGATGAGGACAATAGTCCGAATAATATAAATATTGTACACATTTTCTTATTGTGAAAGTTTACCTTTTTAAAATATTAAAAATATAAATATCTAAGTAAAGTTATTTATCCTTCATTCATATCTCTACTTTCATTCACCATCAAAATAATTTAATTCTATTTCATCAGTTTAAGGAGTGATTTACGATTCTCTCTTTCATTCGTCATGACTGAAATATATTCACTTAGTGCAAATGCCAGACTGGCTGATATGCTTTTATCTTTTTGCGTGTCATATTCGGTATATTCAGTTCAAACTGTCTTTGATTATTGTACTGTGTTATGGTCTTGGCGAAACACTTTGATGTTAAGCAAGATGCACAAGCCAAGAAAGGAGGAGCAATTACTTATTTTCAAATGTATAAAAATAATGTAAAATAGAAATGCTATTAGGCTTTAAAAATTATGTGGAATTTGGTGCCGCCTTGTTAGCTTTCACGTATGGACAACCTCTTGATGTCTACGTGTAAACATTTGTTTGTGATAATGATAGTACTTTGTTTAAGAACATTTTGTAACTCTGTTTGATAAGAACGAGTTATATTTGTTTATTTTATTTATTATTTTTCTTACAATGAAAATATCAAAATATATTTATTAATTTTCTTTCATTTTCCCCCCAGCACCCATATCCTTCAGAAGAACAGAAAAAGCAACTTGCTCAAGATACTGGACTTACAATATTACAAGTCAACAATTGGTAAGAAAAGATTACTTTACCTTCAATTCTATGTTCTTAAAAGTAAGACTGTCTAGTAAAAAGGAAAGTCGAGTATTTCGCCTCATGGTTGAAGCAGTTAAGTCTTTTTCAACAGTACTAATGAACAAGTGTTCTATCAGAAGTAAAAAGAAACATTTTGAATGTTGAATTTCTAAGCATGCAGCAACTTTCCACTTAGAATTCTGGCCTAATATAATCTTCCTATCCCTATTTTGATCTTCCGTTGTTAAGCTTGGTAAATATAAGTTATGGCACAGGAAACAGAATCGACGAACATAGAATTTCGTTTGAGGATAGATATATTTACTCTACATTAATGTTCTTTGGAATAACAAATCCACTTCTCCCTGTGCTATTTAATCTATCTCTTTCATACAGGGATAAACGTCGAAAGAAAGACAAGATATCTCTAGATATCTTGAAAAAAAAATGTATCGTTACTAGCATGTTACGATTTTTGAAAGAGGAATAGGTGATTGGATAAACAATTCCCTTTTAAGAATATTTACTGATTTGTCATTTGTGGCAAATATGCTGTTACATTCTTAGTCGACATTGTCAGGAGTCCACTCAATGGTCGAGGTTTTCATTTACTCTGAAAGAATTCAGTAGAGTGGTGGTAGTGTGTGTGATAGGGGTAAACTTGTTAACTTTTATGAGTTTTTATTTTATACGGTCTTGTTACTCTACTCTCTATTGGGCATTGCATTTTAAAAGAAGCTCGAAAGGTTAATGGATTGAGTATTATAAAGATTTATTGCTTTGGACTCGCAGAACTGGAAGGGCTATAAATTCACTCGAACGTATTAAAAAGAAATTGCATTTTATTTATTTACATTTTTCCCTATATTTATTAATATTTTTAATTTTTTACTGCCATTTTTGCTGTGCTAGTACAACTTTAAATTTTTCTATAGTTAAATATATAATTTAAAAAATATATAAACATTTATATTCTCCCATATTTATTATTTGTATTTATTGTTACATCTGTTTTTTCTGCGTCATCACAGGCTGTGAATCGTGGCATAACACTTAGTAAGCTCGTCTTGTATGCCAATTCATTAATTTCGATTCTCACTTGGTGATAATATCGTGAGCCAAGCTAAATAAAAAAATTCTACGCCACCTTTATCCTATGTATTAATAATTTGCAAAGAGAAAACGTTGAGAAATATACATGAAGTGTATTTCTTGATTATTTTGGTAAAAAATATACATGATTGCAAACTAACTAGTTTCGTTGTGATGGTGGAAATACTAAACCAGAAATAAACAGGAGTCAAACATACGCCACCCTCCCACAAAAAAATAACGAACATCGCTTAAAAACTTTATCAAAATGATTTCTAACTTTTCTTGTTAGAAATACACATGGCTGATAGTTTAAACCTTGTTGGAACCACAATGGTAGCAAAGACACTGGAACGAAAACAGATAAAATAATAGTATATACATACACACCACAATTTCCTATCCATTTTAGCTTTTAGTAAAGTTATTCAAATACTTAAAAGAAACTAAATAAGTAAATCTGTGAAGAGACATCGAAATTGATTTACTTCGTGATTCCAGATTCCATTGTCCATTTATTTAGATTATATAAATTTATTTAAAATATATAAATAAACAATGTGTATATACGAAGACCTTTTAATTACTTTTGGTTTAAATTTCGATGGTCATGTAAAATGTAGTATACATTACGTCAGTAAATCCACCTACTAGTCCTTTCGACTTAGGTTAGACCGATGTTACTATTGAGATTTGTATAGGCGGGTACTCAGTCTTAAATATATCGCCAAAGAATAAAATATATTTTCTTTCTTTATCTAATCTTTTGACACGTAACACGGCTTATAACAGTCAGGAAAGGCGAGGACAAAATAAAGTTAGTTTATTTGTGTTTTCTTCGTTTCGACTATCATTATTCATATTGCTCACTCATCTTTCTCTCTCACTCACTCAACTTTCTCTCACTCACTCACTCAACTTTCTCTCTCTCACTCACTCAACTTTCTCTCTCTCACTCACTCAACTTTCTCTCTCTCACTCACTCAACTTTCTCTCTCTCACTCACTCAACTTTCTCTCTCTCACTCACTCAACTTTCTCTCTCTCTCTCACTCACTCAACTTTCTCTCTCTCACTCACTCACTCAACTTTCTCTCTCTCACTCACTCACTCAACTTTCTCTCTCTCACTCACTCACTCAACTTTCTCTCTCTCACTCACTCACTCAACTTTCTCTCTCTCACTCACTCACTCAACTTTCTCTCTCTCACTCACTCACTCAACTTTCTCTCTCTCACTCACTCACTCAACTTTCTCTCTCTCACTCACTCACTCAACTTTCTCTCTCTCACTCACTCACTCAACTTTCTCTCTCTCACTCACTCACTCAACTTTCTCTCTCTCACTCACTCAACTTTCTCTCTCTCACTCACTCACTCAACTTTCTCTCTCTCACTCACTCACTCAACTTTCTCTCTCTCACTCACTCACTCAACTTTCTCTCTCTCACTCACTCACTCAACTTTCTCTCTCTCACTCACTCACTCAACTTTCTCTCTCTCACTCACTCACTCAACTTTCTCTCTCTCACTCACTCACTCAACTTTCTCTCTCTCACTCACTCACTCAACTTTCTCTCTCTCACTCACTCACTCAACTTTCTCTCTCTCACTCACTCACTCAACTTTCTCTCTCTCACTCACTCACTCAACTTTCTCTCTCTCACTCACTCACTCAACTTTCTCTCTCTCACTCACTCACTCAACTTTCTCTCTCTCACTCACTCATCTTTCGTCTATGAAATAGCTATTGATTTAAATATTTAAATTTATAAAATGAAACTAGAATAAAAATTTCTGATATTTTAAAATCCTGAAATACATTAGTGTTTTTATATTACATTGCTATATTCTTGTATGTGAACAATAGACTCGGACTATTATTTGGACAATTTTCGTACGAGTATCCTAATTTTAGTTGTTTCAATCAAGATATTATTGATGGTGGACTCTCCATCATTCGTTACAGTATATCCGATAATTTCCATATATATATATATATATATATATATATATATATATATATATATATATATATATATTCTTTCTTATTTATCACTTTCTTATTTCTCAAATGACAAATCATAATATCACGTGGCATATTTCAAATAAGGCAATTCCTTTCAATTTACCATAAAAACAAAAAAGTATCTTCTATTTCATCTGATTCTGGGACAAATTTAAGATAAATCTACATACGCTACCACAGTTTTTTGTATTTTTAAAAATTGTGATATAATTTGATACCTTTAAAACATTTCCTGTATGACAATTTAAGATAATACATCAGTATTTGGAGTTTGTGGCCAGGTAAAATCTAGGATATAAATGTTTTTGTATATGATTTTCAAGGCTGGTATACAAAATTGGATCAACGAAATACCATTTACTTCCACACTGTCTTCAACTTGGGTTTTGGCTGGATTAAATGCAAGTTAGAAAATATCTAAAATATGTGGTGTTTATATATGAACTTTGATCTAAAAAATGCTATACTTATGAAAAGTGAAAATAACTTACTTAGACGAAACATTTTTTTAAATGTTAACTTACACACGTTTTTTTTTTAAATATCTTCTTTGTTATTAGAAAAATCCAGCATAAAGTTCATAGATTTCTTTTTAATTAAAAGAAAATAGTTAACTTTAAATCCTTAAATATTTTAAATAAATTAATACATAAATAATTTAACAAAATAAAGTAATAAATACTAATTATATGGAAAAAAATTATAAATAAATAAAAATTCAACAGTATTTACTCACTTTTCTTTATTAGACAATAAGTTATATCACTTAGTGTTCGTAGTTTACATTTTCTTACATAGCTAGATTTAACAATGCTTTATAGCGTTCACAAGTTAAAAATTTAATATTTTCCCGCTACTTATGTGTGCAAATGAAAATTACCAAATATAATTTTCGTATTTACCTTGTTAAAGTTCCTCAGAGGAAGAAACGTTGTTAAATATGTTTCCATTTGTCTTTTATTTTACCTTTACAAATATATTTTAGTTATATCTAAATGTTTTCACAAGCACACACACGCACACATTTATATATAATATAATATATATATATATATATATATATATATATATATATATAATGAGAGAAAGAGAGACTTGAGAGTAAGTTAAACTATCTTAGAATGAGAGGGTGGAGTATTCGGCGTCATTTCCATTTGCTAAAATTATTGAGGCTTAGCAACTACAATACCTAACGCAATGAGACAGCAATCACTGTTATACCATCCGAAAGTTATAAAAAATAATTCGCCCCCTTCCTTACCATACTGAGTTGGCATTCGTAGCTAAACTTCTTACTGAAGCGTACACTAATATTCCTTATAGGGACACAAAATTCGTCATCCATGTCCTCAACGACTAAGGACGTTATACTGCATTTTTTTCCTCCCAGTGACAAGCATTTAAGGGAATAAAAGTCGGCGAAAAATGTTTCAGCAATGAAGGCCTCATATTTCAACCAGGACAGACGTCTTCAAATCTCACACCACAGATTCCTCTCTTGGGAAAACTAATTTTCAGTGATACGTTCTCTTCTGCTATGGTGGAGCGGATGTGAGGAATCATTGTGGACGTTTGTTGCAATTCGACGTCTTTTAAATACGGCTGAATTACTGGTTTTCTTCACTTTTATTGTAAAGAGAATTTATATTTTAAGGAATTGTTTTAAGTCTACCATCAATGCAGTCTAAAAACAAAACACGATGCTATCTATAAATTATATTTTACAATGCTCAGCTTAGTTTGGCACAGGGTCTAATTTGGGAAAATGACATGAGGAAGATTGTGTTATGTTAATCTTCCATCTGGTGAGATATTTCTGCATAACATGAGCGCGTAACGAAATGACTTTTAGCACTAGCCCTTGTAACTCTGTTTTTAACTATAAGTTACGCTTTTCATTATAGTGATTTTGTAGAATTCATATTTCTCATTTACCGTACAAAACTATATTTCATGTCATAAAATCCATATTTGCAAGAAAATTGAGTAGAAACATTAAGAATGATGATACTAAGAAGGAATTGTGAAGAAAATAGTAAAGAATTTATTATACTTGACATTACTTAATGCTAAAATCAGAAAAGTATAAAATTTTATATTAATCATTTTAAAAAATTTAATCATAAAAAGTGATTTTCTTTTTGTCATAACAAAATTTCTAATAAAAATCATCTGACTCTTTTTTAACCATCTATAATAATTTTCTCTTATTTAAAGTACAAATCAGCTACCTTTGGGGCCAATTCAAAAAATTACCATGTATGATCTCAAACCTTTGAACTGTTGTGTGTATATATATATATATATATATATATATATATATATATATATATACACACACACACACACACAGTATTATAGACAAATTGTCTAAATTAAAATTTCAAAAAATGAAATTAACATTGATTGATATCTCATTTTAATAGATATATTTCCCAAAATATCTTCAAATACTAATGAGTATACTTATCCAATTAAATCGCTATTGGTTTCAACCACAGCTTCCAGACGACTTATGAACCTCCTGCATCTCTTTTGGACGGTCTCCTTGTTTAAGTTTGTGAATGCTGCTATAATCCTTGCCTTCAGTTCATCTTTGGTGTTACAAGCAGTTTTGTTGGTCTCTCGCTCAACTGCTCACAACACACAAGAATCAAGTAGTTGCTGTCTGGAGAGTTGGGTGGACAAATTTAAAGAGTGATGTGGTCGCAAATATTGTCTGACAGCCATGACTGGTTTCTCTTGTGTGTGTGGCATGATGAAGGAGTCCTTTTGTTGTGCTCTTTTTCTCACAGCCGAGGCCCAACCTTACTATACTGTGCAGTCGACAAAATCAAAAACAAACAAAGCGTATGCGCGAAATTAAAATATAATATCGCAACAATTTAGCCATCGCACCTTATATATATATATATATATATATATATATATATATATATAATCAACAGAATTTAGAAAAATATAACAAACTGGAAAATTTCTTGTGACGTGTTTCATCCGGTGAAACGCGTCACAAGAAATTTTCCAGTTGTCATAATTTTATATATATATATATATATATATATATATATATATATATATATATATATATATATATATATATATATCTCCTTATAAAAATGTTTGGGTAGTATCGGATTTTATCCTAAAATATGCAGCATAATCTTCTATAAACAATTCATAAAATATACAAGCCAAAGAAGTCTTGATTAGCACAAAAATTCAGTGTATTGGAACTATTTTTTATCTCATTATTTTACGTTTTAATATGGGCTCCTTGATATTCTATAACTTTGATTTTAATTTTTTTGCTGTTTCGCCTGATGTTATATGCAGAAATTCACAATCTTTACCACTCTCATACATATGATAATTTTGATAATTTTTTTAATGACAATCTGCAAATTTCTTGTTGGATTAATATTTGGAGAATCTGTCATTTTATTAATTTGGTGTCTTTGAAACCATTTTACTAAAGTATGAATAGTCAGCTTTTCAGAATGTGAAAGACTATTGTCTTGCAGAAATATACTTTTTAGTTTAATGCTACCTGGTTGTGATCTGTACTGCTGAAGATAATTTGTCCAAAAACTTAGAATGCTATTACAGAATATTATTCTACTTTTCTTTTGTTATTTTTATGGTGTGTTAGGTGTGACTATTTTCACAAACAACCCAACCATCAGGTCTGTTCTATGTAGCTCTACATTAATCACTAAAAGTACGGTTGAGAATTCAGTTTTCATGTATTATTTTATTTGTGCATTTTTCTTTGCGGTCTTTATTTAAGATGGTAATTCGGTTGCTTTCCTATTTTAGTTCTTTATCTTTTACTTTTTAATATTCTTCATATTTTCTGTTTGTATTAGTAATATTAGACTTTTGCAAATATCTTTTTGATCGTTAATCTACTTTTCTTGCTCATTACTTTTTTCTCAGTTGTCTTTTGATGATTTTGCTTATATTTCCAGTTGCTTTTTTGCGACTCACGGCTATCTTCATGTATCTGAAATGAAAACAAAAATATTATCTATACTATTTATATTTATTTATAATCTGATGAACAAACTTAAAGCTACATAATAAAATCGGACAACACCAAACAAGTTATTGTAAATATTTAAAAGAAAAAACACTGCAAGCTGAAATTTACATATTTCTTAATCATAAGTCCTGAAAAGATTAGCAATATCTGTTGGTTAATATCAACTTTACGGCGAAAATATTGACCTTTATATAATAGAATCTGTCCTCATGTAAAATCAGCTTGTTTACTGAGAAAACATGAAGACCATTGTAAACCACCAGATAGGAGTTGTGAGCAAAGAAGAAATAAAGCAAAAGAGATATATTGGTATTAATGCAAGTTTAAGATAATTCTCACTATTGATACAAATATCTTTTTTCCTCTTTTCCGTCAATAATGACGAATTTACATATAATACTAAATTCAGTACGATTTGTTTAATCATGGATACGTCTCAAATATATGTAAATTGTTTAAGATTTATTGCATTTATAGGAGAAGGGTGATCAATATCAGGGATATTGCATTTATAGATATGGTTTAATGATCGCATAAGGCGGGAAATTGCCCGTCACAATGCAGTGCTAATTTCTATATCCTCACTTATATGGTCATTTATAATACAGTCTCTATTATTTTTCTGTTCACTTAATGATAAATTGTCTATCACTATCATCACTGACGTGGCTATAGGAAAAATTATTTAATAATGATTTTGAAGCGTTAAGACTGTTTCTGAGTCTTTTTGATGAAATTTAAACAATAAAATTGACGATATTGTCAAATGAAATAGCATTGGTGTTGAAACTTGGCAGAATACTTCTGATGGGGCTGGAGTATTTTGGAGACATTGTTATTTGATTCTTAGAAATTACTATCAAATAGCTCCAGTGTACTTTTTAATGATGAAAATACATAATAAAGGACATTTTTATCGATATTATTAATATCAGGAACGTCGTTTGTTATTAAGCACAGATAAACTGATATTTAAAAAAACATTTAGAAGACAAGTAAAATTATAATATTTTTTATAACTTTTCATTTTTTTGAAGTTTTGCTCTAGAAATTCGATATTAGTCTCGCTCAAAACTACTTTGAAATGTCCGCTGTTTTGAATAAATAACTGAAAAAATCAGCTGAAGATCTATGGTTGGAAGAAGTAACAAAATAATTACAGAATAGAATGCCCCACACCTATGTTATGACAACGGAATATCTCATTTTTAAATCGTTGAAGACATTAATACTTCACTGTCCCTTTTGAACTGTTAAACTTCGTTGGAAAAGTTTTATTTTACTAATTTAAAAGCATATTTTTTCCCCCTTTTTTTTACAAGCGACAATAATTCATTATAAAATTCAGAGATTGCTATAACAGTAAATATAATAAATGTAATTGCAGTTACTTGAGCCTAAAAAATATTTTTGACGGCACGATTGAACAATCTTTCGAATAATTTTACAGTATAACTACTAATATAAGAGTTAATTTATACTCATTTTAATAGTTAAAGAAGATCGGTTAAGGCAAGAAAAGTACAACAATAAAATCTAATATGTGCAGATTCTAAAATCAACTTAGGAATATTAAAATTATAATTCTTTTGAAAAGTTTAGTGTTGAATCAGCTAGTTTAGCCTGTTTGGTATCTCAATGACGTAAACTGTCATGCCCTCACCTCACCCCAAACTACCTTTTATCGTTCTCAGTATTACTTTCTCCTATATAGTAAACTGGCAAATTGATATGATAAAATACAGAGATGCTGCATTACGCAGTATGTGCTTTACCTTTTAGTGAGAGATGATTTTTTGGGATCAGAGAATAAAAGATGAAAGTGAATGACATCCAGAAATTAATTCTTGTGCAACATTACGCCAAACTGTCTGTGCAGAACTTCGTATTTTGGATTTGCAGTGTGGCAATGGTACAACCCAGCCCAATTCACCCATACCCCTATGCGCACCGTGCACAACCAACCGATTCCTAAGAGGCGGGAAGTACTGGGTAGGGTGTATCATTCAAGTCGGTATACCAGCTGACATTTCCAAGAAAATAACATAAATTAAATTTGTACGATGGCGTGTTTAACAGTCGGTTACCACCGAGAAATGAGTCGTTATGCGTCAGTTGATCCGAATGCTAAGCTTAACGATCTGTACCCTCGGGTGTTAATCCGTTTCGTCCCTAGCCCAGGCAGATTAACGCCAAATGCCAGACAACGATCTTGTTCATACCTACAGACTTCATTTCTCAGCCTCGTCTCAATCTCTTTCGTTTTAATGTTTATTGCAAGAAGCTAGACTAACTTTTTCCCCTCGCTTTTATTTTCTGGAGTTTTCACCAAGTTATGAACTAGTTTTCTATAAAGTATTCTGTATTCTCAGGGAAAACTTGGGCTTACGCATAGTCACACTGAAGACACCGGTTTCCATTAGATCACTAGTTAAGCAGCAATGAGGTAGCTCAATACATAGAT
The DNA here is from genome assembly GCA_964036315.1 of Acanthosepion esculentum. Taxonomy (NCBI): domain Eukaryota; kingdom Metazoa; phylum Mollusca; class Cephalopoda; order Sepiida; family Sepiidae; genus Acanthosepion; species Acanthosepion esculentum. The sequence goes on from OZ038520.1 coordinate 28,314,067, forward strand.
GGGTGACCATTTGGGACCACATGCTCTATAAGCAACTTGAAGATTTCTCTAATTAAACAAATTCTATTCAACAAAGGGAGAACTATAGATTATGGAAATATCACGCTGAAGATGCCGGTTTCCATTAGATCACTTGAGGTGAGCAATGATGTAGCGCAATACATAGATGGGTGACCATTTGGGAACATCAGTCACTAAAAGCAATTTGAGCTTTACGGAAATGTCACGCTGAAGATACCGATTTCTATCAGGTTATTGTGGTTTCGCAGCAGATGAGCGACCACTTAAAGTCTGTACTTTAAGTAAGAATATTAGTTTGCCATCAGCAAGCTAGTCTAGTTGATTGTTACAACTGGATATTGATTTCGATCCTCACTGAATTTCTCATAGCTGTACAAAAACTAAATTAAGTTTACTAAATGAAAAATGCATCACTTTGGCGCATTAGTTACCGAGCTAATCTCATAAGACATTATTATTGAATAGTAACTGCGTTATTCACATAGTATCCCATACATGTGGCCTTGTGGTAAACTTCAGTAAAGAATCTGACGTTTATCTGCGAGACTGTGCCATTCTCTGGGAAAATCCTTTAATTCACCAATTTTATATCTCTCCCCCATTTCAGATATGTTCTAAAGAGGGATTAGCTTGGTACAAGGCCAAATTGTAAGAAAAATAGGAAAACTGTGTTGTGCTGTACACCTGTTTAGATATTTAATAAGTTTAGCTTAGTCTGGCATAAGGCCACATGATTGGAGAAACCCTTGAGAATGAAACTCTCTATTCAAACGAATGCTCCAGCGAGATTGACTTGTGAGCCATTGCTTTACAGTAGGTACCAAATATTGGTACCTCTTTCTATTTCTAATATGGCTCTTTTACTTATAAGAATATAAGTATGAAATAAAAACAGATGAGAAAAGGAAAAAATGCTTTTACTTTATCAATTATACTTTTTGTATGAGAATATTAATTTTTATTGCATTTATTAGTATGTACTTGGGATCATTTTTGTTTGCTTTTTTTATAATAAACATCTTTCATCAATGTTTATTCTAGCTTGATTTTAGCTTACACCAAGTGATTAGGATGAAGAAAAAAACAATTTAAAATTTATAATAGTTGACAACACGAAAAACATAGTATAATATTAATATTAATACTATTCATGTAGGAAAAGGAACAAAAATAGCGTCCAAGTTCAAAGTTAATAATGATTATCAAGGTTTCATTTAAAGTTAAGAAAAATTGAAAATACGATTGTATATAAAGGAAACGTCAAATGTGAGAACAGCAAATATTCTGTGAAATTAAGGAGTAAGTTTTAATCATTTGACATTCTTATAACTGAAGCATTAGAAAAAGTATTACACTAAGACAATCAAAGCAAAACTAATGCAAATTCATGTCTTCTTACCATCGTCCTTATTCTTTATTTTCACCCTGCACTGTTTGATTATGGTCCCGGAATGACGATCTGAATAGACAGGGAGTGAAACAAGTAAAATGAAAATGAATGTAGTATTAATCAAAAATTGATAATGCTTGTCATGTAATAAAAATTTAATGTAATACTTATTTTATTTCTTTTTATTCGGTCGACCGACTTCGGACATTCATGAGTCTATCACACTAAGCATCACGGTTTTGCATCAAGGTAGAAAGCTAATTAGTGTGGCATTCTGTGTCATAACAGCTGGTCAATGTAGGCGGTTGCTGGGCGACCAACACGTCTTGCACCATGGCTAAATGTCCAGAGATGTAGATCACTCCCGTGTTCTTGTTTTGCACGCCAGTAGTGTCCTGCAAAGCGCATTCTGCATTCGCGTAAGATTGTAAAAATATCAGGATAGGCCTGTTGAGCTGTGATTGAGTTGGATGTTGTCTTTAAGAGATATTAAGTATAGCTACCAGGATCCGATTGTAGGTTCTATCTAATTTAGACTCAAGGGTTTTTAATGTCCAAGTCTAAAGTGGCGCGAAGAATCTCTGTTTGATATTTCTAGTAGACCAGATTTCCAGATTATATCCATTTTATTCAAAGAGACGTGAATCTAATACTGCTAATAATCATACCAATAGAAAATAAGTGGAAGAACTAGTCACTATACACTCTTTCATTTAATAAAAATATATCTTGTGAGCTGAAAGCATTATTTCTGCATTTGACGCTATTTTAATGAGTTAAATTGGTAATTTTTTTGCAGAATGACCAGTAAATTGAAATTTTAGATCATTTTTAATGATTTCGATCCTACTGGCCTTGTGCCAGAACTTATCGCGGCTCAGTAAATAACTTTTTTTACAGTAAGGTTAATGAAATTTCGACTGTATCTAAAAATCTTTTAACGTTTGGCTTCTGTAAAAAAAACTTTATTTTTCATTTTTCTTCAAAACGTTTTCTTACTTGTAAATAAAGCCAATCGATTTAATACTTAATTTTACGCTATTTTCGAAGTTCAGAAAATGGGTACTCAAATGACTTTAATGGATGAATACACCAATACGTCTTGCCATTTTCCTATTCACTTTAAATTCCGTCTAATTTTTAAAGATTATATATAATGTATGTTAAATGAGTATGACTATCGCTGACAAGTTTGATCAATTTTTTAAAAGTTATCTTGAGAACGACAATGGCTTGTGAAGACATTTCACGACTTCCAAAACTTATAACAGATGTTGCAAATTAATTTGTTCTAGGAAAGAACCTCACTTGTTCTGTAAAGTCTGTTCAACTTGCTCATGGGTTTCCATGTGACGTATAAGACTGTTCTGTAGGTTTTCTGACAAACTACATATGTTATTTCCAGAGAATTATTGATTGTAATTTATCAAAGATTTATCAATGACACTTTTTTGGCTAACGAGGCCTGCATTAGATAGACCTACCCTGCTGCATTCATCACGTGTAAATTGATAAATTGCTTGATAAAAAATGTGCCCTTTCCTAACTGTACACTCAACATTTACCCAACTCACTGCATATTCTTGGAAGGTCTTAGTGCTTTTATGAATTGTACGTCACTTATTCCGATGACAAATAACAGGCTATATGGCAGAATTCAAGAGACTCTTTTAAACAGTAAAAGCACTTCCTTGGCTTATGGTGGGAGGAACTTGCTCTACAGCATTTGCTTGGTCATTTTTGCTGTGGACGAGAAGAATAGTATGGACTACACAGTATGCCATTCACCTTGAGATATATATATATATATATATATATATATATATATATACATACGCACATGTATGTATATGTATTTTCGGCTTGGAAATTATTCTTGCATTATATTGGTTATTCAGTGTGTAATTATATAATTATATTTAGTTTTGTGTGTAAATGTATTTTTGGGAGAGTTTAGGTTTCGTGGCACACAGAAAAAAATGAAAATTACCGAAGTTTTGTTGTGACTGATTCGTGAAAAAGATTTTGAGTGAGTTAGATAATGTTACCCTAGCCATAAATATTTAACTTTTTAGTACAATACATTGAAAATCGAATTTAAAATACCAATTCGTCTTCTATGTGTCATGTACCTTCTGAATGAACAAGATCCTGTACCTTCATAAATTCCTGTCCTTTGTAGCTCTTAATAAATTTCGTCTTTTTGCTATCTCCCCTAATCCCTGTTCTGCCAACCATTTACATGAGCTGGTTAGGTAGGTTATGCGTTATTTTCCTCTGTCCTCCTTGCTTTCAATATGTCCTGTGAGTTTAAAATTTTCTAAGCCCTCTTTCCTCTTTATGTGTCCTAGAAATGTCAACTCTTTTTAATGTTAAGTATAAGTTTCTTTTTTGTTTCATTTTCTCTAAAATTTCGTCGTTCAGTCCATGGTATTCTTAGCATCCTTGTATAGAATCACATTTCAGCTACTTTACGTCTTTCTTCATCTGTGAGGATGCTGTTCTGTACTTATTCCACAATTTTAAAAATCAATTCACGCTAAGCAAGGTGATAATGCCACTAAGATGCAAACGGCTATTGAGAGTTAAGCAGAATGTAGACTGTAGACAGTACCGTAAACCCGATCATAAACAGGGAGCATGGAATACACTTCTACTTCTGTTCAAAAGACTGGAGAGGAGTTTGAGCCGGACGATATGCGAACCCATCTTCTATTAAATTATATGAACTGAAGATGCAGTACGAGATAACTAAATCCATTTAACTTAGACATCTATCTGAAAGCGATGGTTAAAAAGTAATTATGACAGATCATAAGCTTGAGTAGTCAGTTCATTCTTTACGGGTGTCTCCATTATCGTAAACATAAGTCAGACTAAGCTATGTAAATATCTACTAGATCTACCCATAGATGTTATATTTAGTGTACGAAATATATACGCTTATATCGTGCTTATAAGTGGAGTTTTAAGAGCAAACTTTCAGGATGAACATTTTGGGTCGCTTGTACATGTTAATCTCGTTCGGTTGTAATCCGTGCTTGAAAATAAATAATGTTACCTAAGCAGAACAAAAATCGCCAGTTATTACACCTAAATTATTCGCGTATAACATTTATCAAATAGTAGTGAAAAACTATGCAGTGCAATCAACATATTAAGTTGAATGTTATGGTAGACTAACTTACTGTTCAATTTTTCTTAGTGTGTAAGCACAGATATGTTTTTATAACATGTGACATCGCAGTAACTATAAAACTAGAGAAAACTAAAACTATTTCGCTATTTTCCCGTTTCATATTTTAATCCTTGTCAACATAGTAATTGATTACAGCCAACATACAACGAATACAGTCAGCTGTTGTATGCTGGCTCTATTGCCAGGGAAATCTCCAGACTTATGGAAATCCATGACAGCTAAATAATAATAGAAATAAAAGTTTTAATTTAATAAATATATAGAATATAATTGTAATTATTTAATAAGTTTTAACTCAATTAATAATAATAAATACATAGAACTTTTATTTAATAAATATACAGAACGTTTAACTTAATGTTTCGTTATCCAGAGTAGACAGAAATACACGGTTGGGTCTTTTGCTACAGACTGGAAATGCATCCAATTTACTTTAGTCGTGTCATATATAACAGCCTGTTGAAACATACACCCAACATACATACGTACAACATACACATCGCAAGTTTTACATATAAGAGCAACGATTTTTAACATTTTTTCTGGATTCTTAAAAAGTTGCTGAATTTTGTGATACTGTTTATGTTCCTATTCTTATTTTGTTATTTGAATTCAGTATGTTAATTATTGAAAATAATAATGTATTTTTCTGAAAATTTTTGAAAGGACAAATAACTATAAGTATACGTGTAACAGCTTCGATTAAGCCTTTGTCTGTGAATGTAGGTCCCTTCAAAATGTGTTTTCAATTGAGTCTCACAGTATGTTTAATTACTTGACCAGAGATTATGGGTCAGTCTCTACATGCAGATATTTACTAAACTTAATTAAATCTGACATAAAGTTACAATAGAATGAGCATTCATCATTGATAAACTTCATTACATTATGGGGTAAGAATCATTGTCTCTGTGAATAGCTTGATTAAACGTCGCTTAATGTTAATCATGAAAATAAGTTTCAAATCTGGCTACAATATGAAAGCAGATAGTGAGGATAGAAACTAGAAATAGCTTACAAGATTACCTCACCTCGCTTAACCTCAGATCTGTGAGGGTACGTACTCAAACACAAATGAGGTTAAATAATGCAAGCAACATGACACACATAGATGTTGCATCGTATCGTGTTTATGAGCGGTGTCATATTTGAATTAACTTATCTACAACATTTAACTCTCAATATACATTTGGCTGAAAACACCTGAAAAAATTGTTTTGATTATCTGCTATTTTTGTGTGTTGATCAGTGGGAACACCTGTAATGTTCCTGTTAATGAGTTTATTATTTACTTGAAACGAATTTCGGAAATGTTTCGTGTGTATAAGATGGGTAAAACAAATAAATACGTCTATAAATTTCATTAAGAATATACGTGTTATAAAAATTAATCTTAATTATCATATCGAAATTTTACGTTACATATTACATATCAAGTAGAAAAATGTATATTCATATACGTTTAAATATTTAAAATAGAAAAAAAATATATATTTATAAGTTTTTATAACCAGACACGTGTTCCCTTGTAAATAAATCACAAAATTTTAAAATAATAATAATAAAGTTTGGTTAAAAACAATACTTGAATTTATATTGTACGTGTGTGCATATAAATTATTCGTTCATTTGAATCTTTGGGGATTAAGTATGTTATTTTTATGAATAACAGGATGATTTTACGAATTATTTACGTGAAACAATCATCTCGCAGATTTTTAAAAAGTGGCAATATTTAAAAGGCACTTTATATTTAGAATTTGTTAACTCCTTCTTTTGCTGACCGGCATTAAAGTTTACATCAAATTTGTTATACTTCTGTGAGACTTTAGGTGTTTTAAAATGTAGTTTTTGTCATTTGATAAAATTTCCCCTCGTAAAGTACAACAATGTTAAAAACTGACTTTAAAATGTCAACTAAAATCTCCACTAACATACATACATACACACACACACACACACACATATATATATATATATATATATATATATATATATATATATATATATATACACACACATTTAGAACTTCTCTAATTAAAAGATTGGTACCTAACTAGCCTCAAATAATTTAGATGAGTAGTGGTCTTTTAATGTTGGTAATACATTTTTACCATTATCAGTAATAACAGATTTTGTTATTTTTTTGGTCATCTATACTTCAGCTACTTCATTAGGAGCTTGCAAATTTAAGAATCACTTAAGGGTAAGGGGAAGTAGAAATAGCATGACATATTTTGCGTCTTACAAAAAGTACGGATATTGGCTTATATAAAGTTTTTGACCCAACCAGAAAGCCATTGTAAAACTAAACTCTAAAATTTTGATCAGAATTTGGCAATTGTGTGTTACGGGAACTTTTAACAGCCCCTATTCTTGTGTGTGTGTGTGTGTGTGTGTGTGTGTTGTAATTGTTGGTTGAGATAATTACGTATTTTCCACGAATACTTGCATACGATGTTCGAAC
>OZ038520.1:28326143-28331143 GCA_964036315.1 Acanthosepion esculentum
TTTCGTTTATATTTTTATAAAAATAAATATATAATTGCAAAAATACAAAGCATATATAGGAAAACCAATGTGTAAGTCTGTAGATTTGAAATAATTATGAGCTGTAGTTTTATTTTAAATTTTTACTATAATATTAGTATATAATGACTGATTACTGTTGTGTTATTTGCATCGACAACCAAAAAAATTGGTTGAATGTAATTATACAGTGAAATAAATATTTCCTTCATTATTAAGCAACGAACTTATTGATGTACCTACGTGTTTTTTGTGCAGATAGAATTATCATGAATTTTTTATCATATACATTGCATTTTATTTACATTTTTCCAACATAACTAATGTTATATATATATATATATATAACATCAGAAATTTATTTACAAATTTTGGGACGTAAATGATGTATTAAAACAAACATAATAAAAATGTGTGTGTGTGTGTGTGTGTGTATATATATATATATATATATATATATATATATATATATATATATATATATATACACACACACATTTTATAACAAGCCGGTATATTAGTACTCTCGTTCATTCTAATTAGTGACACAGAAAATATTAAAAGTATATAATGTTTTAGAACGTATTGTGTTGCTAGAGCGGTTTGGGAATGATTTTCACCACCCACAGAAGCGATTTGTGAATGATTTTCACCACCCACAGAAGCGGTTTGGGAATGATTTTCACCACCCACAGAAGCGGTTTGGGAACGATCTTAATATACAGCGACAGGTTAAATGCTAAAATTATAAAGAAATTGAAAATTATAGCAATATAAATATACATTGCTAATTATTTATTTACTATTTATATATCTCGGTAAATGTTATAAAACGAATGCATTAAGACCTACCTGCAGACCTACCTGCACTCTGATGATATAGTTCTAGAGATTAAGTGGGGGTAGGGCAATGATATATTAGTTCTCATTACATTATTTAGATTCAGAATAATGTCCCATCTTGTTACTCTCACAGGATTTCAACCATAACGCCCTTCTTTGAAAATCGTATATTACAAAATGAAGATTTCAGCTTTTCATTTTAATAATCTGCCACTACCAAATGTTGCTTTGATTATTTTATGCATTACAAAAATAAACATTTTTATGATTAAACATTGAAATGTCTAGATTTTGACCTCGATTTTGTTTGAACAAGTTGCATGTTGTGCATTGAAAATTAGAAAGTTGATATTGTTAGGAATAAATTCAAACTTCTCTGAATTATACTTATATTGTAAATTCATTTTTAATGTTTTATTATAGAAGTATATTGAAAAATCAGGAATAAATGTATTGTCAGTGTTCAAGAATTAATACAAACATTACTAAGAGAACAATACAAAGAACTGTAAAATTTATCGCATCATTTTTTATGAAAGAAAAGTAGAAAGTCGTTTGTTATGAACAGTATACTAAAATTTTTTAAAAGCAATTTTGGTTAGTGCATATAAATTTTTGTATGTCTAAATAGATGTCTTAAAAACCATGTGTTTCAAGATTTAGCGCATAAATTCAAAAAGTGATGTCCATAAAGTTTTCACTTACTTTTTTTAAAAAGGAATTGGCAAGAAGAAATAATCATAAGGCAGGAGGATTGAGGTATTGTGTTATTAACGAGAGATGAAGATATTAGTCTCAATATAAATAATGTATTTAAGAATAATGTTTTTCTTTTTTCAATCCTATCGTGATTTTTATGATTTTGTATTACATGAGAATATATAAGAATTAAATGTCTAAATAAGCCTTTCTTCGCCTTTCTCTTTCTCGCGTATTACAATATATCTATATACATGTCAAAATTAAAACCTAATTAGATGTTCTAATGTATATTACTTCTAAGTGCATTTTAATTTTTTGAGTAATTCACGAATATGCTTTCTTTTCATGGAGCAGTTGTAACCAAACTATTCACGCACTGAATTACTTCGGTGGTTTGATTCTATTAGGTTGGTGCAAAAATAATGTCCTTTTCTCACATGAAGTTGAACGTCAAAAAACGACATTATCTTTGCACCAACCTAATATTTAGGTCTTACACACTTCTGCCCTTGTGTAATACTAATCTAAGCTTATTAATATACTTGGTGCAATAGTTAGAAATCTAACCTCACAGGTAATAATTACTTTTGTCATTATGCTGTACTAAACTTAGCTTAGTACATATTGTTCTTCGATGAACTAGTATTTATTTATACGTGGCATTGAAAAAGACAAGAGTCTTTTAACTTTATCCAATTCTATAGAATATTTCTCTTGTTACTTAGATCAGCTCTTCTCAAACTATCTGATTTGTTGTACAGGCACTTTTTTCAATGTGCGAAGGACCAGCGTGCTATTCAGTTGGGGAGGTTTGCGGGGACGCTGTGGTCCACGCCCCATTTTTTTTTCTTTTTTTTGATATATGTCCTATTTCAGTCATTTCGAGACTATATGTACTAAACATGAGGACATGATGTCTTATTCATTCTAAGGCCAGTCATCATCGACATAACAAGTCTTCCTAGTGTGCCAGGGACTGATAGCATATTTGTGCCATATAATTATATAATAACGATCCGAGAAAATATCTGAACATTTGTAGTAATATTCATTTATACCAGAAAAAATATAGTGAATATAATAAAAGTCGCATCATTTTAAAAAAAAATTGTATTGATTTTGTGAACAACCAATTCAATATTCCACTATAAATAAAAAAAAAGTATTAACAAATAAACTAGCAAAGCCTTCTGATAGAAATATATATATATATATATATATATATATATATATATATATATATAATAAAATGAGAAATTATAAAGTAGGTTTAAAAAGTATATATTTCAGTTATTTTAAACCCCAATGAATAAATACGGTAAGACAAAATATTTTGCTGCTCATTACATCGCATTCGTTAGTTGTATAGTAATGACTTTTAACATGAGTTAAAATGCTTAAAACACTGTCAGATATTCCGACAATCCCTCGTGGTGTGGAAGGAGACTATTGTTTCTTTGGAAACTCTCCACCTACCGGCAGACGACGCCTTGCGTGCCGGCACCAGTATGCGTAACACGCTTTGAGTAGCACTGATGTAGATGACATATAATAATAATCATAAGCCACTATTATTTTTTTAATACAATTACTGCCAATAAACAATTATCTTCAAAGAGAATTTGTTCTTTTTAAAAGAGAATTTGTTCTTTTAAAACTTCTTTTCAAGAGAATTTCATCGATTAATTGTGCTAAAGATGGCTCTTCATAATCTTAAAAAATATGTCTAATCAATTCAACGAGTTAGTGTCATTTCTTCATTGAAAATAGGAATTTTTTTAATAATTATTTTGGTTTATGGCTACAGCACGTTTAAACAATTGTTCCTGCATGATCACCAGCGTTAAGCAACGTCGAGCCTGATCAGTACCAAGATAAGTGACAGCTGGTGGTGTAAAGGTTAATGGTTCGATTTTGCTAATCGGAGAGCCGAGTTCCAATTCCACTTAGATTCTTTATATTCACTTATGTGCAAACATAAGTATGAATCTATTCTCCCCCAGTTATGGGTTAATTAGTAAGACTTGTATCACTAAACCGCTATCTCCAAAAATAGAATTAAAATTGCGTACAAAATATTTAGATTTCGGTATTAAATAACCCATACAGGTTTATAATTCGCTAAACAGCCAACAAACATTTTTGCACAAATTTCTTTTGCATATAAAATTCTTTCGCAGAATTTGATTTTAAAATCGGTAACTAAAAGCAATTGTTTTCCCATCCCTATAAAATTCTCAAGTGAAAATATAATATTTTTATAATTAAAAAAATGAAATCATGAAAAAGTATAGCTGTCTAGCTTATTTGTGATTTTTCTTTCAACAGTTTCAGTTACTCTTGGCCAAATCCAGAAAAAAATCTTAAAAATCAAAGTGCAAGAATAATGAAATCTGGCAATTTGGATATACCAAAGAGGAACCATAAGTGAAAAATTCACATTTCTCTACTTAATAAGAAAAGGAAAAAAATTCCATATTGAGGTTGATAAGATCTACAGTTAGAACGAATTCTTACTTGGAGCAAAACTGGGTGGTGAAGGTACTCCAAGATCATACTAGATACTGTAAAGCATTTTACAACTTTTAGGAAATTTTCTCTCCATCACTGAGACCCGTACCTTTTGGCGGGAAACTTTGCGCTTATTGTGAATCGAGGAAAAAAAGCTAACAAGAAAATGAAGATTTCTGAGCCGCCAGACGATGTAACGCTATAGAAAATCCATCAAAAGGTTTTCGGAAAACAGCACAAACAATAAGTCAAGTAGAACGAATATGGCAATGTTCCATCCACGACTTGTTGACCAGTAACTTTCATGTCGTACTTATTGGAGCTAAGCTGAAACTGTATTTGCGTAAATGTCATAAAGTAACCAGTGGGCAGAGATTATCCATAAAGAGCATGCTGATCAACAGTATGTGATTTGGACAGATGAAAAGCGCTTCAGTGTTGTCGGGCCTTAAAATGACAACCTTTTTTTTTAATATGATCTACGATGAGAATCACCGAAAAAGTAGTTTGTAGGCTTGGTGGTGGAGGAATTATGGTCTGGGGTGACATAACTGTAGGCTTAACTGGTTGTTTAGTTACTGTTATTGGAACTTTGACAGCTCCCAAGGACCAAGAGATGCTAGAATATAGCTCGATCCCCAAAATACCAATAAATGGAAGAAAAAGGGAAAACTTATCTTTCACTAAGACAATATGTGTTGCCATTCTGTGAAGACAACTGATCCGTATCTCAGTGATCTATACCTTCTCTCCAGACCTGAAACTTATAGATAATTTTTTAATTGGTGATGGGCAACTAAAACTAAGGAGGTGAGATTAACCATCATGTAAGTATAAGAGAAAAACCTTCCAATATACGCTCGGTTACAAATAGAGCATTCATTAAGTATTCATTTTTTATTAAATGTTTTGTTTAAAAACTACTT
>OZ038520.1:28333643-28341143 GCA_964036315.1 Acanthosepion esculentum
AGGCGATGTATTTGAGAGAAAAAAAAGCACATTTAAAGGAGAGTCACAAAAGTACCAACAATAATGGTAATAACTTAGTACTTATTCCTTCATTTATACTGGACAGCATAGAACAATATATTAATTCTATTTACTATATAATAATAAATAATAGTAATAGCTCTGTAAAAATATTAATAATAAAGAAGCTGGTACTGAAACGCTCGCGTTCTCATCTGCTTCTCCAAATCTGATCAAACGATCAAGCATAATTTTTTTTAAATTATTTCGTAGGACTTTTCAGCATCCCCATGATAATATTAATACACCTAATGTCACTGTTCCACATATAACATAGTAGAATCTAGTGTAAAAGTTGGCAAAATATTATGGTGTTATCAGAACAGTGAAAAAAAATTATGAATTCTTATTTTGACAACTGTACCTATTATTACTGGATATTTGGAACAGCCTTTTGCAAAAAGATTGGAAAACTTGCAAACAAAAGTATGTATTACTACATTCAACTAAAATACTAAAAATAGTAATGGAATATTGAAAATACTTGTTGTCACTTGATCGCCACTGAAAGTCACAAAACACGAATATTGTGGAAATGATACTTATGGGAATACAAGACGCTTGAGTGGAGGTGGTGAATGTAGTCGTAGTAAAAATGATGGTAAAAATACTGTTAATGACAGCACTAATAATAAATTATCAAATACACATGCAGAAGTCCCATTCCATATGCAAATATTCCTGCCCATTACTGATGAGTATATAATATATTCATTCTTAAATTATCGAGTAAAGCAGAAAGAAAAAAATAGACAAACCCGACAATTGTGAAAATTGGAATATAAGAACGCAATCAAATTATTTTAAACATAGACAGAAATATCCTACGTTAAAAATGATGTATTGCTAAATAAATACATACAGCATAATACGAAGTGATGAGCTGAAAAGCTCCTGGCTCGACCAATAATCTCCTAACACACATCAACAACAACACACACACACACATATTCGCGCACGCAAAGAAAAGGAGGAATAAAATATTTGGTCAGATTTTGGGGATTAGTCCGAACCGAGAATTTTTTTCATTCCTTACTCGTAAAACGTTGGTTACTAATGCTAATTCATTTTTATCACTTAACAATCGCGGCCAACATTAGTATTTTTATTGTATCTTTTTACCAGAAATATCTTGTGACTTAAACTGGGGAACAAGTGGCGGTAAGTCCTAAGTCGTCAGAACTATTCTTTCAGTCTTCTTCTCAGATACAAAGTATTATTCTCGACGTTCACAGATTTTAATTGGGTTGTGGTTCAAGTTATCAGTTCTTTCTTGAATCTCTAACTCTATCGACTCTTAACTTAATTATTAGAAATAAATATTATCAATTAATATAAATTTTCGACTAACACTTTTTGTTTTAATTTTACTTGCTTTTTCTTGCGGATCTCAAATTGTCATCAAATGCTTGTTAGGGCCTGCATGGATGTTTGAAATTCTTATTAAAGGGTATTTATTAAGGCAGTATTAGAAACCTTGTGAATGTAATATTATTCCAATTTCTTAGATACATGGAAAATTATTCATTTAACAGTATTTCTTTAAAGATTTAAAAAAAGCAACTGACATTAAAATAGAATAGATACCTGTTGTTGTTGTCGTTATTATTATTATTATTATTATTATTATTATTATTATTATTATTATTATTATTATTATCCACACGCCTGAAATATCTGATTCCTATCACTGAGGACCAAATGACAGTAAATTTCAAATTACCACAAATATTCTCGCCAAAGTTATTTGTAATAACCTCCGAAAATCTTATGATAATAAGTATCTTTTATGTTTACAGCAATTAAGTTGTTGTGCAATGCATCCTTATATATTTCGACCACTATTTCTTTTGTTGAATACGTCGTACAAAGTCGGGAAATATCAGATCACGTCAAATCGATTATTAAATTTCAAACACAACCCTTTTTAGAGAAACTGATATTGGGAAAATCTTCTTTTTTAGATATGAAATTTTAAAGAGATATTTGTAGATAACTATACAGTTAGTCAGACTGTGAAGCAGTTATTGAGCTAATCCTGCAGACTGTTATTATTATCGTTAATGCATTATTTCCAGGTTTCTCCAAAATTGTGGCCCTGTGTCAAATCAAACTAAATTTAGTAAATATTAAAACAAAGTCTACGGAAAATATCACACAATAACAACAATGACCACAAATTAAAAATGAATGAAAACAGAAAACTGGGAGAAACACCTAAAGCCAGAAAAACTGAAAATTTATAATAGTGCTGCCTAAAATTATTAGATCACCTGAAACGGTCCTGAGGTGCCTTGCAAGCCGTTTGGAAGAAGAGAAAAACTAAAAAGAACTGAATTAATCCAGACAACAGCTTTACTAAAATCAGGTAATAGTATATTAATGAAGTTACTGGGTTAACAAGGAGATTTGTTGTTACTTAATCTCCATAGTAACCACATATTACACGTATGAAAAATAAATTAATAGTAACAGCACTCAGAATAAATACCTACAAAATTTCTTAGTATTAACAAACATGTGAAAATAAATTTTAATTAATTCTAACTATCATTTACAAAAACTTTGTTCCATAATAGTTGGTACATTTGCATACATAATTCATACCTTCTAAATGTAACAATTATAATGGGGCAGAGACAATATATTTTTAATTTGTGTAACTAAAAGTTTAGAAAAAAAGGTAAACGTCAACTTTTTTTAATAATGAAGAATTCGTTTGGCGATTAAAAAAATACTTAGTTGCTTTCCAAATATAAAATAATATAAAATAATTTTTAATTTTTTTAACGTGATTAACTCTTTAACATTTTAATATTTAAGACATTCCGTTTAAATAATATTTAAACCTGAAATATTGTCAATATTTTAAGAGTTAGTTTTAAATTTTCTTCTTCAAGCAAAAGTTATGAGAAACATTAGTAAAAATGCTAAAAATAACGCGTTTCTAAATGTCTGAATGTAAGACGATAAATTTCATTTTGAAATATATTTGGAGAAAAATATTTTCTAAAATATAAGAATAAATTAAAGGTTATTAAATAGTGAGATTTTTTAGGAGTTAAGGACTTCATATTTTTGTACTCAATGCATATAACATATCAGAGGAGTATTTTGAAAATAATCCTTTTTCCTATGGGATTATTCCTTTTGAATAATGTATCATCTGCGAAAAACATTGATAAAAGTTCAAAGATTCTGTTCATTATATTTTTATTATTACTATTATCATTGAAATAGTGTTACACATAAAATATATTCATTTTTTATGCATAAAATATTCTTCAATAAACATTTCCTGCGAAAAATAAAAGATCATTTACCAACTTGAAGGATATGGTTTAACTCTTAAATAAATAAATAAAACTATCAAATAACTTTCAGTCCTGCATTTTATTCCGATTTCTTATATAAAGATAATCATAGTCTATTTAAATACTGATATTATTGTGATGTTTTTATCGTTAGTGTAACGCAGAGAACTCAATTCTACAGTTTTTATGATTCCTTTTTTTTTTGTATTCCATCTTTAATCTTGCATTTTCTTTTCTTTTTTTTTCTAAGAACTTGTGTATATTTGCATGTTCGTTCAAATATTCATGTTATGAAGAAACAATTTTCGCTGCTTATTACTCGCTGATTTTTTTTCGGCTCGTTGCGCAACGTAACTTTTCCTCTGTACTTTGTCTATTTTCAATAAATAAATCCTTTCATCTCACAACTCTCCCTTTCTCTGTCCCCACCTTAAGAACATTTTTTCTGCTAAACTGTTAACATTTTCATGTTACAAAAGTGGAAAACGGCTTATAGAAACATTATTACAAGTCACCACCGCGTTAATATTACCACTAATAGGCTAATATTATTATGATTTTTTTCTCCTCTGTTGCCCAGTCTTAGTATCGATGGTTCAGATAGATGAATTATGGACAAATCATTGACCAATCGAAATGATCTGCACATGTACACGTGACAACATATGTGTATACGTACGTTCACACGCGTGTTTGTTCATTAATATTATTGTTGATATGTGAACGGACATTATATTTTCAACATTTAATATAATGTTTCTTCCTTCATTATTTATCACTTTGTTGTTGAAATTTCATGTAGCATTATCCGGCATTTTACACTAGAGAACAAGTGGCAGCAATCAATATTCCAGAACTCTCCACGTTATTCTAGCAGTTTGTAATAGCACCGTCGTCCAAATTATGTCTAGATTTTTTTTTTCAGATACCCAGTTTATTTAGCCTTTTTACTAGGTTTTAGTCGTGATCTTTCCCAGTGCTCCAACAACGGCTGGCACAACTGTCACCTTTACATAATTGCTTTAGTTCTTTAGGGAGTTATAGATAATTGTTTGACTTTTCCCTATCGGCGTGATGAGCGAGAACAGCTGCTATTATTGTTGTTGTTGTATGTTTGTTCCTTCAATTTTATTATTTTCTTACCATATTGTTATCACAGAAGGAAAAGAGAAAATAGAAAAACTGTACTGTAAGAGTGGTAATAATTATTATATTTTCGTGATTGTTTCTTTATATTTTTAATACTTTTTAATGGGGTTACTTTAGTTTTTATTTTGTATTTACTGATAATCTGACAATCTTGTGTATACAATGCAGATATTGATGTTGAGCATTTTATTCTATATTATTCGTACTATCTAATAATATAACTAATAATAATTAGTGATAATATTAGCTTAACAATGAAAATAATGGAACAAATGGGAAATAATAAATGTTAGTATAATTAATATATACAACATCACTTTTTATAAATTTGTTTCTCAGTTTATTATATTAGTACATAATGCGTGAATTGTATATTTACATATTACAATGTTTCGAAATTAATATTTAGTATATACAGGGTTATTATGGTATAGTGTAAATTTACTCTACATTTTAATTTACTACTGTGTTAGATTTTAGTCTTGGAAAGTGAAATAACCTGTATACATTTAAGACGAGTAATTGGAATAATTTAACAAAGAAAGAGTTTGTTATATCACGCATGTTTACGTCATAGATTACAACATAAAACGCGGTCTTTTATGTAAGCATACATGATATATAGAATGTATGCTTCATTGTACAGCAATAACCTCTGTATAAGGTATAATCGAATAAGTTGAATAATTAATATGAAAATATGAAATGCTTTATAGCTTAATTATTTTGTATCCTTCGTTTAACGTTATTAATAAAGCTAATTAACGAATTGGACATTTCCCTGGAAACAAAGGTAAGACAACTGAGTTGCTGAATCAAATCAATTACACCTAGATATAAAACTATTATAGCTTAGAATATATTGTTATATCAGTGAACAACATCATTTTGCCTTTCAACTGTTGGTTACAAACTGGCGAAGCTTGAACTTTTCAAGGTCACCATTGTTGCTAATTTTCGTTTTAGATCTTGCTCTCCCTTTCTTTTTCTCTCTCCCTTTCTCTCTCCCTTTCTTTTTCCCTTTCTTTTTCCCTTTCTTTTTCTCTCCCCCTTTCTTTTTCTCTCTCCCTTTCTTTTTCTCTCTCCCTTTCTATCTCACTTTTTCTCTTGTTTAATTTTACATTATTTTAAGACTGTTAACACCACAACTAATTGTTTTATCTCCAAGTTATATATATATATATATATATATATATATATATACATATATATATAAAACAGAAGGAGAGAAATACAAGCAAAAACATTGTGTTACATAATGTCAACTAAATAAAAAAAATTCAAAAACATTTTTGTAATCTGTAATTTTTTTCTTCTATCCTTTTGTTAGTTATGATAATTTATTTGGCAGAATAACGTGAGTTATTTAACCGTCGAATGTTATTTCGTATATCAGTCAAACTTTCACTGAGTAAATCGAAACGATTTTTTATTTATTTCTACAGCAAAAAAAAAGTAACAAAACAAAAGACAACTATTAACCCAGAAATGTATGAGTAAAATACATACACTGACCAATAATACTAATACACTAATAATAAAAAGATAACTAGGGACATGTTTGGAATTCTCTCGACTTGACCCACTTTTTAAAATCTAAATGACCAAACATTACTCTTTTTTTTTTCTGACCGCCTCTTGATCAAGTCGACATCTTTTCAGTACCATTAGGTATTTAAAATGACTTATAAATTTACATATATTTCATTTATATAGAAACATGTCTCGTTAGATCAATTACGACAGAATAGTGAGTTCGATACTCACTGGGTGCCACATACTTGCGCCCTTATGCCACATTTAAGTTACGCATAGAAAATCTATGATATATATATAAGATGAGATGAATATACAGATACACAGTTTACAAGTGTGTGTAATTTATAACGCATATAGGACAGTTCACTAATTCATTCCTTTTTGTACCATTTGTTAACTTCATTTTCTTTGGATATTTTTAATTATTTTAAAATGACTTCTTTCTCACATGCGACAATAGTGCTAAGTACATAGGTAAAAAACCTACTTTCAGAAAATATATACCAATTAAATGCAATTAAAAAACATTTGTCATTTTTGACCGGACAGGTGTAAATCTGTGTATGAGATACGATAGGGTATATCTTTCTCGTATGCATCTAGTTCTTCTGTGTGTCTATTTTGTACATGTCTATTTTTTATGTGTAAATCTACACAGATGTATAAATGTGCAATTATATGCAGCTTGTGAATTACATCAGGATACACAATTTGTACAAAAATAAAATAAAACTTTACACTCATTTACATATATTTGGGTGTACCGCTTATAGCAAATGAAAATATTTGAATTTGTGATCATTAATTGATTAAGCCTTTATTAGTTTTTATTTTCTGTTTATTTCTGTTTATTTATGATTACCAGATATGAATTTGATCACATCTATCTTCAATTGTCATTTCCGTCCAAGAAGACTCTCCATGGATTACCTTTATTTAATATTAAAGTTGCATTAATATGATTTTTCTTGGGAAAAATAACTTTTTCAGTTATATTTGTATTTAGTCCTAGATGGGTTACTAACCAAGGCTACAGAGCACAGTCTACCCTGCTATTTAACCTTATTGTTGCAATTAAAAGGAAATTATGCCTATTATTGCGTTACCGAACAAAATAACTAATTTTAAATGTTTACACTTCAAGAATTATAAAAAAAAGACATTTATGTTATTTACAGTCAAACTAATTCTGAGTTCAAGCTCTGGCCCCTGTAGTACAAACTCAATGGTTACAAAGTTAGCAAAAATAATGATAAAACAAGATAATTTCCTTAGATATGGACAGCAGAACAAAAATAATGGATCACGTAAATTAAATAAAGGGTTAAATTCGAAATTTCCTGAACACGGGCAGAGAGCATAACAGCTGAAATGTGATAACAAAAGCAAAGATGAGGAAATAATGTAAATAAACAAACGAAAGATGATAACTTTTTAA
>OZ038520.1:28343643-28345562 GCA_964036315.1 Acanthosepion esculentum
TGTATGTATGTATGATTATATATATATATGTATGTATGAGGTATGTATGTATGAGTATATATATATATGTATGTATGAGTATGTATGTATGAGTATATATATATATGTATGTATGAGTTTAATATATAATATGTTATGTATGAGTATATATATATATATGTATGTATGAGTATATATATATATATGTATGTATGAGTATATATATATATATATGTATGTATGAGTATATATATATATATATGTATGTATGAGTTATATATATATATGTATGTATGAGTATATATATATTATTTATGTATGTATGAGTATATATATATATATTATTATGTATGTATGAGTATATATATATATGTATGTATGAGTATTGTATGTATGAGTATATATATTATATGTATGTATGAGTATATATATATATATATGTATGTATGAGTATATATATATATATGTATGTATGAGTATATATATATATGTATGTATGAGTATATATATATATGTATGTATGAGTATATATATGTATGTATGAGTATATATATGTATGTATGAGTATATATATATGTATGTATGAGTATATATATAATGTATGTATGAGTATATATATATATGTATGTATGAGTATATATATATATATGTATGTATGAGTATATATATATATATATGTATGTATGAGTATATATATATATGTATGTATGAGTATATATTATGTATGTATGAGTATATATATGTATGTATGAGTATATATATATATGTATGTATGAGTATATATATATGTATGTATGAGTATATATATATATGTATGTATGAGTATATATATATATGTATGTATGAGTATATATATATATGTATGTATGAGTATATATATATATGTATGTATGAGTATATATATATATGTATGTATGAGTATATATATATATATGTATGTATGAGTATATATATATATATGTATGTATGAGTATATATATATATATGTATGTATGAGTATATATATATATATGTATGTATGAGTATATATATATATATGTATGTATGAGTATATATATATATGTATGTATGAGTATATATATATATATGTATGTATGAGTATATATATATATATATGTATGTATGAGTATATATATATATATATGTATGTATGAGTATATATATATATGTATGTATGAGTATATATATATATATATGTATGTATGAGTATATATATATATATGTATGTATGAGTATATATATATATATATATGTATGTATGAGTATATATATATATATGTATGTATGAGTATATATATATATATATGTATGTATGAGTATATATATATATATGTATGTATGAGTATATATATATATATATATGTATGTATGAGTATATATATATATATGTATATGTATGAGTATATATATTGTATATATATATGTATGTATGAGTATTATATATATATATATGTATGTATGAGTATATTATATATATATATGTATGTATGAGTATATATATAATATATATGTATGTATGAGTATATATATATATATATGTATGTATGAGTATATATATATATATATGTATGTATGAGTATATATATATATATATATGTATGTATGAGTATATATATATATATATATGTATGTATGAGTATATATATATATATATGTATGTATGAGTATATATATATATATATATGTATGTATGTGTATATATATATATATATATGTATGTATGAGTATATATATATATATATATGTATGTATGAGTATATATATATATATGTATGTATGAGTATATATATATATATGTATGTATGAGTATATATATATATATGTATGTATGAGTATATATATATATATATGTATGTATGAGTTATATATATATATATGTATGTATGAGTATATATATATATATGTATGTATGAGTATATATATATATATGTATGTATGAG
>OZ038520.1:28345762-28405762 GCA_964036315.1 Acanthosepion esculentum
ATATATATATATATTCATATATATATATATATATATATATATATTCATATATATATATATATATTCATATATATATATTTATATTCATATATATATATATTTATATTCATATATATATATATATATATATATATATATATATTAAACACAACATTATTATTATTAATACTATCACCAAGATCTTTATCTAACACCAGATGTTGTAAATTTTCATGAATAAAATAATTATTAAAAAATTTTAATAAACTTCTGAAGTTACCTGTAATCTCTGTAAATATTTAATTTTGATTGATTAAAGATTTTTAAATTTTTATTTTATTTTGATTTAAAATTGATACTCTGATGTACACAAACTATAAAACTAGTGCAAGACAGCTTTTCTAAATAATTTTATTTGTCCATATTTATACATTTTTGTGTATTTGTCTAATAGGGACAAAGTTCTTGCGCAGTTGTCATGGAAACACGCTATATTTCTGAAAAGAATTTACCGCAATAAAATAAATTTAATAAGAAATTCCTTTTTTCATTTTCTTACAAAATTATTTTCTTGTAGAATTTACTAAATAATTTTTATTCTAACTCTGACCTATATGAATATCTTTTAGAATAACTCAAATATATCATATTAATGAATTTGGTCTGATTTTTATTCAAAACCTAATATCCCATCTATTAGTATCACTATATTTTCCCCTTTTCTCTCTCACGTCCTCGCTAACTCTCAATCTATACATACATACATACCTACATATATATATATATATATATATATATATATGTCTGTGTGTGTATGATGGGTGAGAGATTCCTGCGCATATTTTACTTTGACAGAAATTACCGTGAAAGTTACTAAATTTATAACTAATAAAATCAGTGAAAGGAGTATTTTTAAGCATTTCGCGTTTTTACTGCTCTTAAATCAAAATTAAATTGTTATCTCGTGTGCAATGCCTTCTTTTTTGTTCAATATAAAATTTTACCACAATTTCAGCAAAAATATAAATTACGTGACTCCCCAAGATATAGTCGTATGTGTATACGTTATTTTCTGTCATTTCATCATATATATATATATATATATATATATATAGGAGATGCCACTTTTATAATTCCGGATCTAAAACTGACACTAAATTTAGTTTGGAACAATTCAGTAATTGTGAAACAATAGTAGTGATAGTCTACTAGAGACACTCGTTATCCATTACATAACATCATTTAATTTTGTTTGAAACTACTACAATAACAGAATAAATATTGAAATATGAAACTGTTCTTTTCAGCTATCAAGTCATACACACACACACACACACACACATATATATATATATATATGTATATATGTATGTATGTAAAATTGATTTTGCGGCATATATCAAATATTTTACAACTATTTTTAGAAATGACTAAAGTATTAACAGTCCTCGGGACAATAAACAGTAATGATAATTCTTCCACAAGTTCAGTCTTTGAAAATAAGGAAAATTGCATAAAATTTTACAAAATTTTCTTTGTCATCATATTTAAGGAAACATGCATAAAAGATGTATATTTTTATATATGTATACGTATGTATATATAATATTACGTGTGTGTGTGTATGTGCCTAATTACTCATCATTTTTTTTTTAATTTAATATTTCATGATATTTCAAATTCATTTGATGAATCATGATTAATCCATTGTTGAACACGCTGTATTTATTTGTCGATGAAAAATCTTAGTTTTGACTTGCAGGTAAGTTATTTTAAGTTCGTTTGACGAAAGTTACCTAATTTAAGTTTTATATATTTTTTTGAAATTTCTCATTTGTTTATATGCAAGTAATTAAGCTTTTCCTTTCTTTTTGTCATGAGATTAACCTATATTATCTACTAAACACGTACATTTGGCATTATGCATTTGTGTGATATATTTTACATTTTACAGCTTAGTGTGTAGATGCATAGTGCACATACACATAAAGTTCTTTCATATATATATATATATATATATATATATATATATATATATATATATATATGAATGTGTTTGTGTGTGCATTGGTTATTGTATACAGGGTGGACCGAAAGGTATTTTACCGTAATGCTATTTTGTAATTATTTTTTCTGAAGTTGATCGACTTCAAGCAGCTGTTATAATTTGTTATCTAAGAAACAAGCAAATAAATAAATGAGTTAAAATTAAAAAGAAAATATACAAAAAGGAATTTAAAGAAATAATGAAAGTTGAGATATATATGTAATTGGAAATATAACTGTGGTAATAAAAATCTTATGAGAAAATAACTTTTGGGCCTCCCTATATTTAACTATACAATACAAGCTCTATAGGAATGTGGGCATTTGATTTTAAGAAACGTGTATATTCGTAATTTCTTGCTTAAATATGAGTGTGACTGTCGATAATTGTAATGAATTATAAATTGTGTCTCTGTAAATGCTTTTATGCTGTAGCAATCGGAAGGTTGTGTTCGAAATGATGGTCGTATTTACGACTGTGTGTGTGTGTGTGTGTGTGTGTATGTGTGTGTGCATGCATGTATGTATGTGCATGTGTGTTTGGAACGCGTGAGAAGAAAATGGTAGATGGAACAAAATAATTCGGCATCCTTCCTGCGTGTTGACTTCAATGTTAACTAACATTAAAACACGCTAGAATCGTTGGAAAACTTGTTCTACCAAAAGAACTGTCAAACTGATTAAGATGTTGGCCGAGCTATTTGATTTTCAGCTGAAATTATAAATACTGACACGAGTAAATATTGCAAAGAGAAAACAAAACTCTCCGTATACATTTAGCATTCATATCGTTTCATTATCTAAACGGAGAGGTATGTGCAAATAACAATCGTTATTCATTCATACAATCACAATATTTGATATATGCCGCAAAATCAATATCTTAACAAGGTTAGGCGTGTGATGTATTGCTTAAAACTTTTTATATAGTGAAAGAGTGCTCAATATCAAAGATAGAGTGTTATAGGTATACACAGTGAGAACACAGAAATCACACTGTATGGGCACTGTTTCACGCCTCAAGCAGTCTTCTATCTATGAAATGTTAATTCGTATTTACTCTCTCTCTCATACATACATATATATATATATATATATATATATATATATATATGACTAATACAAATATCAAGTGTCAGCTGATTGATGTTATCTTCAGCATCCCGACTAGAGCTTCGTAGACGAACCCTCCAGCAATCCCTCCATCCACTCGCCAGGGGATATCACCAAATGACTGCTTATTTTCTCATATATAGACACACACACACACACACACACACACATATATATATATATATATATATATATATATATATATATATGTGTGTGTGTGTACATTGAATACGACAGACAAGGTGCTTGATTTAGTTTTTTCTACAATTTCTCATGCGATCTAATTTTTTTTTTTTTTTTTTGTCAGATGATAAATTATATAAAAACTGTCCGAATGTTCTTTTAATCCGAGCGGTTTCTGCTATACATTTAACCGTTTTCAAGGATGAAATATTTTAACTGTTAAATAAGAAATATTTCATCCTTGAAAATGGCTAAATGTATAGCCGAAAGCGCTCGGATTAAAAGAACGTTCGGACAGTTTATATAATTTATCATCTGAAAAGAAAAAAGTTATTAGATTGCATGAGAAATTGTATAAAAAAAACTAAATCAAAGTATCTTGTCTGTCTTATTCAATGAAATGTGCATGAAAGAATGATTGCTGCCTAAATACACAAATATATATATATATATGCAGCAATCTTTCATATCAAAATGTTTAATAAATGGAAAGAAAAAATGTCTGAGTTTTGTGGTGAGTTATTTTACTTGTTGGATGGAAACTTGTAAAAAAATGGACAATGAAATTAATCAGTAAAGGAATTTTTTCTATAATATGCAGTTTTTTTCCTTTTTTTAACATAAACTTAACAACCAAAATAAACTTGTTGATCCGAATAGGAAATAATACAAAGTTAATTCATCTAAAAACTTCCGACATAAAATTTTATTTTTCTGTAATTTTCGGATTAAATAAAACAAATGGTGCAAATTATCAATCTTTACTTTCACATTTAGAATTGCTGATGACAATTTTTAGAGAAGGTTAATAATAAATATGTAGAATGTTTTTAATAGCCAAAGATCTTTTTGAAAAACACACTGACCAATGATTTTCTATTTAATGACGAAATCATGCTCATCTGCGTTTAAAGAAAATGTACGAAAAGTAGTTTTCCCATCTCAGTCAGTTAAGTGCCATACGTGACACACGCTTGAGCGATCATGTATTTTCAATACATGACTGACGACTAGATTGTTATTTCTTTCTGCGGTAGTCTGTTTGCCAACCAAGGCTAAAGAACCTAATTTGCTCCGCTATTCAACCCATAGCTGGGAGAAGAGGAGATGGATTCATACCTTTCTCAAGGGTATTTGTGCGTAAGTGAATCTAACGAACCCGACTGGAATTAGAACTCTGCTCTCCGCACACCCATCTACTTACAGATTTTAAACGAATTTTCCATCGACATTCTTGCACCAAATTTGGTTTTAAACTTTGCTTACAACGTTAAGTAATTAAGAATAGCGAGACTTTTTATACGTTTCTTTATACAGATAGGTATGATTTCGTCATGGAACGAGAAGACATTGGTCGGGGAGAGTTGTCAAAAATATATTTAGCCGTTTAACAAAAATCTATAAATTCATCTTGTAAATTGCCTGGAAGAGATCAGGTATTAATTTGAAAGGGGTTCTGAATGAATTTATAGGGAAATACACAAAGAAAATTCTCTTTTTATCAAGGGGGTAGGGAACTTCTAATCACAAAATGGAGTGAAATGTTGAGAGTGTGAGTGACTTGATGGCGTTCCCACTTTGAGAACAACTGTACTAGCTCATTGATTGATGTAGTGAGTTCATTCCTCATGAACGCCTATTGTTGATGTCTTTATGCTAAAAAATAGAAAATAATGTTTAGTAAATTAGTTCTTTCAGGTTTTTCGCTGTTCCTCACTCTTTCTCTCACATTGGTTGTATGACATGAAAAAATGTGGTGATACATACTAAAGAAAACTTATAGACGCTTGATGATTAATCAGTATTTCGTAAGGCCAGCAGACATACTTACTACTGTAGTGAGTTCAATTCTAGTTGGGATTATTAATTTATGTGGTTTTCTGCTGTGTAAAGTTATATTGAGTAGAGTGGGCCTCTGAACTAGTGATGATTAGCATGCTAATCCAGGCAAATCATTCTTCAGTTTAAGGTTTACGGTTTGCTTCAGTATTAGTAGCCTTTTACTAGATTAAAGTAAGATTAGTGTATAACAGTGAAATGTAAACATTTCATCTTTCGAAACAGTAAGAAAATGAACACTTTCTGTTAAGGATCCGATGATTTATTTAGATTATTTTAATTCTTTCAAAATTTGGTTGTAAAATTAAACACATTAGTTTTTTTTATGTTTTTCGACAACGTTTTAATCGCTTCATTCTCTAGCTTTCATCAAGTGTGTATAATCTGTAAGAGAATGGCAGTTGAAAGGAGTCATTAATATGCCAACTAGATCAGTTCCTTTCAGTAACACTAGATAGACAGATTAAATCATTACTTCCACTCATGTAACTAGTCAATTGCACTATATATATAATGCCGGAATTCCCTAACATCTTTTAAAAAGAAAACTATAAGGTGCTGAAATCAATATTAATTTCATATATGCACTTGGCCATAAATCTCTTTGAAAATTTATCATTCGCCAGTGTCCATTATTTTCGGCATTTTCTGACGAAATATTTTCTTCTTTTATATACATGTTAATGTCAACTTTCAAGTTATATATATCGTCAGTTTTCTTTATATTACAGTGTTTCAGCTAGTGTACTACTCGACCTTCAACAGTAATTTTAATACTCTTTTGCTTCACTCGCATACCTATTTTCTAATCCTATTTATTTTTGTCTTAGCAAATCCCTTTTGAATGGATTAAATTCTCTGTATACCTTTTTTATCGATATCATCTCTGAAAAACTACAATGTGCAGCTCATGCGGGTTAGGGACAGTGTGTCTGTCTTTACAATCCTCTTCCCGCCTCAATTAGTGGCTCTTCTCATTTTGTATTTGTCACTTTATCAACTTATCTACCAAGGCAAAAGTGGTGACGATTAACTGCCCTAACCTACTCGGTGACCTTTTTATATGAACGAGACTAATTTCATTTGTAGCAAAAAGAAAAAAGGGGTTTGGTGTATGTAAATAGGTAATTTATAATTCATTAGTTCGTACATACGGAATATATTTTTCATGTCATACAACTTGGCTTGTGAAGAGAAAAAAGGTTTCAAATATTAACATGTATTAGATTATTTTATTTTAGTGGCCTTTGGTAGTTAACAATGTCATTTGCAAATGTATGTGCATTTTCAAAGTACAAAATTCTAAGCTTGTAAATGTTTCTTTGAACTTTCTACGAATTATTTCTCATTTTATATGAATCTATCACTTAATGTCACCTTCTCCCCCACTCTTTCTCCCTCTCTCTTACATCTCTGCCTCCTTCAACTTTTTCCTGTTCCTTCATTTTAAGTCAATGAAGTTTTGGTCTTGGAATCTTGAGCTAATTAAAGAAAATCTTAAACCATTTTTCACTTATCTTTGAATAATCTTCCTTTACTGAAATCCAGTTATCCATAACGTACAGAACAAAAAGTTGTCTTCGTACAAACAGATCCAATCAGTTAGAATTGTACAAGAATAAGAAAAAGGAAATTTAGAAGAAAACAATTGATAATCTATTTTTTCTTTTGTTGGGTATTGGCAAGTACTAAAGGCAAGTTTTACGCATACGCATTCATATCGCTGTGTTTTCTCTTAATTTTCCTCTGGACAGATGTGTGTCGATGAATTGTTAATTTGAATAATTCTAATCATATTCCAGTCATATGCACTTTGTAGTTCCTTATTTGTGCTGACAGCAAATTAGTTTTCTTTTTATCGGATTTCTTTTCTTTATAGTTCCAAGAAATTTTCTATAATTTCGTAGAATTAGTACATTGTTTTTATCTTATTTCATCTTGTACTCGCCAAAATTTCCAAAATATGCTTGCTTCCACTTCGGATTGAGCTCCCTTTTCTTTAGAGTTGCCAGATTAACTGAAAAGTGAGTGAATGAACGACATTTAAACGCTCAGTAATATTAAATTTTAAATTAACTTTCTTATTATTATTAGTCCAGTTTGTTTTGGAAAGTATTCCCAAAATATCACAACTAGAAAAATTCAAAATATACTAGCCTAGGTTTTCAAGATTACACCATTGTACCAACCATGGGGCAAATAAAGTTGTTTGCAGCAAATGAAACTGTCTTTATTAGACGTTGAACAATTTTGAATATCAATATAAAAATAGTTTTGCTTAGTGATGTTTTTGTTTACTTATTCCTACGATTATAAGAAAATTAATTTTAGTTAGAAATACTAGCAAATAGTATAAACGTACGTCTTCCAGATAAAGGGTATTTTAATTCATATTTTAAAAGGAAAAATAGTATTTTATAAGATATACCATAAGCGTCATTTCATTCTCTTGTATCGTGAAAGCTGCTATTTTCCGTATTTCGTTTATATTTCTCGCAGATTTTCCTCCTTTTTATGTTTATAGCTAAAAATTATTTAACAAAAGATGTCATTCAACTGATTCAATTGTTGTTATTTTTATTATTTTCTATTTAAGCCCTCTAATGACTTCTGATAGAATATACAACTGTTGTGATTTGAGAGCTTAAATTGAGAAGTTTGACTTAAAAACATATACTGGTAGTTATTATCCCCATCATACAAGATCAGCACTTTATAAAGTACTCTAGGTGCTGTAATATTAACAATAACAACAGCAGATGAAGGGATTAGTGCTAAAACAGTACTGGCAAAATATATTTAGTAAATATGATCCAAAACTTAATTATGTCTGTAGGACTATATTGTCAGTGTTTAGATATTGAGTTTAATTGTTATTTACTAAGTTTCGTTTTGGCACAAGACAACAAGTGAGGATAGATCTCATTACACTGTAATAATGGTAAATTCGATTAGTTATCGAGATTATCTCATTCATAATTATTTACGAAGTGTAGCTTACTTTTAGCACAAGGCCCCATTTATTGATTACCTAATCATAATTGAACCCTGTGCAGTTGTAATTGATCAGCAAAATCAGTTTAGTAATCAGAACACGACGATGAGTCGCCTAAGATGTTTACTGAAAGTTCATAAAGAAATTATTTTAATATTAAGCAAAGCTACATCCGAAACGATTGAAGGGAAAACTTTTATACTCGCTTATTATTCATACAAATTAGGTTTTAGCTTCAAGAGTGTACTATATTTTACTGAAGTGGCAGCCAGTCTTTTTGATCTTATTAATACTGTTATTTAGATAAAATAATTATTAATATCTCTACTTATTGATTGCCACGCCAATAATTATATGTACGATAATTATTTTCTATACATAATTAATATTACTGGATCCATATGGTGCTCAAAAAAGATCACTTTATAATTGATTAGCCGAATAAAATTTGGGTATAAATGAGGTACTACATGATAGTCCGAGTGCAAATAATTTTTATGCTGCATTAGCACAAGATTATAATCCAATTCTGTGAGGACACACAAAAATAATAATAATGTTTTCAAACGCGAAGTCCTGTAAATGACTAAAACTTATAACATGCTGGGAATATAAAGAAAAAAATCAATTATCTTAAAAATTTCGTAAAAAAATTTATATATGAAAATTCACCGTACCGAAATCTTAAAGTACTTGGGATTGCTCGAAAAGACAGTACTGCATTGATAGCCTTCGAAATAATGCCTAATTTCATGGCTACTGAACTGATAAGTAGACCTAATTTTTATTTCAATGCCTCCTTGCTAGCTGAATATGTCAGCTTCTCTGATTATTGTTTTGATAGCCTTCCGTGGTGAGCAAGAAGCAACTTTTCTCGCTTACATTGCCACTTAGTTGATTGTTAGTGCCAAAAAGTTAATATTAAATAATGATGACTTAATCTAAGGCCTACTAAAGTTCGATGCGAATAATTCTTTGTATTTTGATGCATTAAATAGTTTCCAATTCCGTGTAAATATTTTTATGTAAATTCTTGAAAACCGTAAAACAAATCTTAAAATATTAAGAGGGTAAACAATTAAACTCAAGACGGATTAGTTATAATGAATAGTCTTTGATTGATCTGTTTTTTACGACTTACTAAACCTTTGTGAATTATTTAAAGTCAAAACATTTTTGGATTGTAAGAATTTCAAATATTCAACCCATAGCTGGAGAAGATGTGTTCATACCTTTTCCAAGTGTATTCTCGCGTAAGTGACTAGCAAAACCGACTCGAATTTGGACTTAGCCCTCCAGTTTGTCATTTCGAGCCGCCATATATTAGACTACACGCACACATCTGAATAGTTTTTGAAAAGACTGGATGATGGTTAGGATGATATATATATATATATATATACACCACGTTTGTAATATATATGAAATAACTATGTATATATACGAAATTTCGTCATTACTTTATTTAATCTGATTAAAATTTATGATCGCCATATTGATATGTTAAAAAACTTATTACAACGAGGGCTAACATAAACGACAGTTTTCTCGGTTTTGACGCCTGAGAATCGTGGAAGTGTTACACACTTGATAGTTTGTAGAAAGAGCTTGTAAAAATGGACCGAACAAAATGAAGACGATGATCTTGAACTAGCTGGTCAAGGAAGCTGGAAAATGAATGCCTGACACTTTCAATTAATAGACAGACAATGATAAATGAGAAGGCCATAACAGCAAACCATAATGACTATTAAGAAGTGTAATCAGAACCCATCAATCGAGAAATCAGCCTAAGAAGACGAGGATTCATGATAACGAACTTCGGCTGACCAAAAGATTAGAAGGTTTAATGAATATAGGTGACTGTTAGGATCTAACAACATTTTAGTAGAGCTAGCTAGTATGTGTATTTGTTTAGTTGCTGTTATCCCTGTGGCTTGGAAAATGAGTGATTGGCAAACGAGACGTGATACTGAATATATAAATATATTCAACAGAAATTCCAGTAACAATGGTTTGATTGCATATTTTAAAACAGTCATGTGTGCTTTAATTTTATAGATATATAATTTCTCTATAAATATTGCCTACCAGTGAAAGAATTAACTCCAACAAAAATTTAACTTGTCCAGATATTTAAAATATTAATAGAGAATGTTTTATTTCTGAAATTTTTAAATTATAGATTGTTATTACTAACTAAATAATCCGCCTATGCTGGGTAAATAGTCAAATGTTGAATCACAGTCGCTTATAATAATAGTAAACTTGTTACTTAATACTGATTGTTTCCTTCAGAATTAAATTAATGGAACTACTGGAGATATGTCCAGAAATGTAATCCCGCCTAATTTATAATACCAAATTGCAAAACATTAAAAATTTAATTAAGAAATATCGATTTTATTATTTTTGTTATTAATTAAAAGTTTGAATTGCTGTGATATACCAGAGACAATATATTTTTAAATATATCTGACTAGGATAAAACACATGGAAAAATGGATTGATGCATTTCCCAATATTTTTATTACTTTATCATATTACTTCAGCCACATTTCCCCACAGAAGAGTTACGTTTCTTGGCACTAGCATAAGGATGATACACTTTAAGTAATCCTTTTTCATTTCTATTCTTTTAAAAAAAAATTTCTAATATCATCACTTTCTTTACTGTCTAATTTTTATTTATTGTGTAAACTTATTTTCTTAGGATGGAACTAGGTTATATTACGCCATACTTTCAAGCGAGGCCTGCTTCAAAATATCGGCATTCGAAATCTTTATTAATCCCTGGCATTTTTTCACTCCATGTATGTAAATGTATACTGAACTTTACTTAGGAATTAACATGACCTGTAAATAGTACAATAATATTGGAATAATATTTTTTAAATGATATTTTAAGAGATCTTTAGAGGTTCCTTCTTCTTTTGATGCCTGGCGTTTTTATATACTTTTATTTATTTTAAAACCTGGTTGATAACATTTTCAATGCTTATTAATGAAAATAAATGTTACGAGGTTTGGGTACATTTAACAATAATCATTAGCTTGTCTCAAATTTATGATTTCATCACAAGCTCAAATCAGTTGCAGTTATATTACACGTTTATCTTAGATTGATTCGTGGCTAAATTTGCTGAAATGTTGTTATTAATATGGAATTCATGTACATGTGAGTAGATTTGATTTTCAATCTGTTCTGTCAAAGCAACCCGCGACCCTTTCCATGTAGGGCAGTGGAGAGGTTTTCTTCGGAAACTTCAGGGATCAAACACGGCTACTTCCATT
This sequence comes from Acanthosepion esculentum, assembly GCA_964036315.1. Taxonomy (NCBI): domain Eukaryota; kingdom Metazoa; phylum Mollusca; class Cephalopoda; order Sepiida; family Sepiidae; genus Acanthosepion; species Acanthosepion esculentum. The sequence continues at coordinate 28,357,212 of OZ038520.1, forward strand.
TTGTCTTTTCTGCTGCCCGAAAGCAAGAAACATATTGACTCCGGTAGTGAGATACATACCGAGGATCATGATTGCAATAAACCGCAAGAATTGCTTCCTTATCGTCACACATTGACAGACATCCCGTTAGTGGCATGTGTTTCTTTTACAACAAATATACCAATTGTATCTTTCGATCTGAACTTGTTAACACATATTCATTAAAAAATCCATTGTTTTCCTAGGAAATAGTGGCTGTTATTCATTTTATGATAAGGACAAAGGTTGTGGTTACAGCATTCAAATAAAGCAAGTATTTGATAATGTCATATTGGAAGAGACAAGTGAAAAATGAAGTGTAAGAAGATTTTTCAAGATTTTTCTGTGACATTGACTCTTATTAGCCTTACTATGAAACATTACTTTGATAGTAATATCATATGATGAAACAGCGAGGGGGCGATAGCGAGAAATTGTGATTTGAGATAGAAGGTAGTATCACAAAAAGGGGGTTGTGTTCGATATAGTTGCAATATTGTGAGTTACAAAAATAGGGTTATAAGGATCACCCGAAAGAGGGAAAAAGAAACGGACAGATATAAGACACACACACACACACACACACACACACACACACACACACACACAATGTTGAGAAGCATTAATAAAGCTCGGTTAAAGAAAACTGAATATTTTCTTCTCTTATGAGTTTTACTTGTTACCCAGAATTCTGTAGGAACTCTGTGGAGACAAAAAAATAACTGGAAATCTGAAAACAAATAGGAATAAAATATTCAGCTATTTGGTTCCTACTTCTTCCACCTCTATTTTCTATCCCTCAATGTATTTCACTCTCTGTGTGTCTTTCTCTCTGTGTGTGTCTTTCTCTTTCTCTCTGTGTGTCTTTCTCTTTCTCTCTCTCTCTCTGTGTCTTTCTCTTTCTATCTCTGTGTGTGTCTTTCTCTTTCTATCTCTGTGTGTGTCTTTCTCTTTCTATCTCTGTGTGTGTCTTTCTCTTTCTATCTCTGTGTGTGTCTTTCTCTTTCTATCTCTGTGTGTGTCTTTCTCTTTCTATCTCTGTGTGTGTCTTTCTCTTTCTATCTCTGTGTGTGTCTTTCTCTTTCTATCTCTGTGTGTGTCTTTCTCTTTCTATCTCTGTGTGTGTCTTTCTCTTTCTATCTCTGTGTGTGTCTTTCTCTTTCTATCTCTGTGTGTGTCTTTCTCTTTCTATCTCTGTGTGTGTCTTTCTCTTTCTATCTCTGTGTGTGTCTTTCTCTTTCTATCTCTGTGTGTGTCTTTCTCTTTCTATCTCTGTGTGTGTCTTTCTCTTTCTATCTCTGTGTGTGTCTTTCTCTTTCTATCTCTGTGTGTGTCTTTCTCTTTCTCTGTGTGTGTGTGTGTCTTTCTCTTTCTCTGTGTGTGTGTGTCTTTCTCTTTCTCTGTGTGTGTGTGTCTTTCTCTTTCTCTGTGTGTGTGTGTCTTTCTCTTTCTCTATGTGTGTGTGTCTTTCTCTTTCTCTGTGTGTGTGTGTTTTCTCTTTCTCTCTCTGTGCGTGTGTCTTTCTCTTTCTCTCTCTGTGCGTGTGTCTTTCTCTTTCTCTCTCTGTGCGTGTGTCTTTCTCTTTCTCTCTCTGTGCGTGTGTCTTTCTCTTTCTCTCTCTGTGCGTGTGTCTTTCTCTTTCTCTCTCTGTGCGTGTGTCTTTCTCTTTCTCTCTCTGTGCGTGTGTCTTTCTCTTTCTCTCTCTGTGCGTGTGTCTTTCTCTTTCTCTCTCTGTGCGTGTGTCTTTCTCTTTCTCTCTCTGTGCGTGTGTCTTTCTCTTTCTCTCTCTGTGCGTGTGTCTTTCTCTTTCTCTCTCTGTGCGTGTGTCTTTCTCTTTCTCTCTCTGTGCGTGTGTCTTTCTCTTTCTCTCTCTGTGCGTGTGTCTTTCTCTTTCTCTCTCTGTGCGTGTGTCTTTCTCTTTCTCTGTGTGTGTGTGTGTGTGTCTTTCTCTCTCTCTCTGTGTCTTTCTCTCTCTCTCTCTGTGTCTTTCTCTCTCTCTCTCTCTCTCTCTCTGTGTCTTTCTCTCTCTCTCTCTCTCTCTGTGTCTTTCTCTCTCTCTCTCTCTCTCTCTGTGTCTTTCTCTTTCTCTCTCTCTCTCTCTCTCTCTGTGTCTTTCTCTTTCTCTCTCTGTGTGTGTGTCTTTCTCTTTCTGTGTGTGTGTGTGTGTGTGTCTTTCTCTTTCTGTGTGTGTGTGTGTGTTTCTCTTTCTCTGTGTGTGTCTTTCTCTTTCTCTGTGTGTGTGTGTGTCTTTCTCTTTCTGTGTGTGTGTGTCTTTCTCTTTCTCTGTGTGTGTGTGTCTTTCTCTTTCTCTGTGTGTGTGTCTTTCTCTTTCTCTGTGTGTGTGTGTCTTTCTCTTTCTCTGTGTGTGTGTGTCTTTCTCTTTCTCTGTGTGTGTGTGTCTTTCTCTTTCTCTGTGTGTGTGTCTCTTTCTCTGTGTGTGTGTGTGTGTCTTTCTCTGTGTGTGTGTCTTTCTCTCTCTGTGTCTTTCTCTCTCTCTCTGTATCTTTCTGTCTCTCTCTCTGTCTCTCTTTTTTTTCTCTCTCTCTCTCTCTCTCTCTCTCCCGTTACCCCTATATATATATATATATATATATATATATATATATATATATATATATAACTCTTTCTCTCATTTTTCTGTCTGAAACTGCGCACGCGTCTCTATTTCCCTGCATATTTTTCTTTCTCTGGTTCTTTGGATCTCTCGTCTACTTTTTCTTCATTTCTCTCACCCTGTATCATTCTCTCTTTCCAAAATATTCTCATTGTATGTTTCAATTCTGCATCATAAACAGGCTACATTTGATTCAAATATGCCCCTCCGACTAAATTTTTCTGATTCGTCCTCATTTTCTCCCCACATCTCTCCTTGTTTTTAATTTTTAATTTTATTTATTGTTCTGTATATTTAATTTCATTCCTAGTAATTCCATGGGTATTTGGAAACTGGACGCAAAGTGCAGAAAGAAAATATATTTGCCACAGAAGTAATGTCACTCTAATACTTCTCACTAATAACGTATTTCTAATGGCCATCTAATGAGAGCCAAGAGTAAAAGGGGTGAAATTTAGTCCCTTAAGTCATTCGTCATACGTCAAGAGTAAGACTTCTGATGGGCTTCCCAGTTGTTGTAGAAAGCACCTCCTTCAAGTTGGCTGATTCTGTCACACATCTCCCGTGGACCCTCGAGTTTTCTCATCAGTCTAGTCATGCTTCAACGATTTAACTCGCATCGGGGAAACTAGCCAAGTATCTTCGCGTTGATGTTATTGTTTTTGTTGTAATGGTGGAAATTCCAGAGCAATAGTAGCAGATATATTTTCTCTTCCTGATATTTTGTTCCCTCATCAAACTATTTTTCTGTTCGTCAGTTTATCTACCTACCTACCTACCTATTCACCTATGCGTCTAACTGTTTTCCTCTCTCTCCTTCGGTATATATAATCCTAACAGACGAATGCTGGTCATGTCCGATGAAGTGAAGAGGTTAGTTTCGTAAATGTATATTCGACAATATATTAATAAATTCAGATTCTACTATATAAGCGGATATCTTGGCTTTGCAGTGGACCTTCATGATAAAAATTTGCAAACATATGCAAGAAGTATGATCGAAAAATATTGGTCAATAGAATATTATATAATGAAAGCGTCAAAATGAATACATGCATCTGAAATTTCACTAGAACTCTTGGTTATCAGATATTTTTAGAGCATGAGGAATTAAAGTATCTCTGGAAAATATGCTTCAAGGTAATAATAAGAATGTTTTCAAGATAGTAGGAATATTCAATGTTTATAGAAATATCAGCAAAGTTATGCAAAATATTAATTTGCAATCAAATATTGCTTAGCGACAAGAATGTTTTTCCGAGTTACTTTAATTCTTTTGGGATGTAGGTAATGTTATAAGGATGATAGCAATAAGCATGGAAATATTAAGAAAATCAATATTTAATTATTAATCTGATACAGATTAGTCAGAAGAATGCTTTTAAATTTATAAATATTGGTTGGTTTGTTCACCTGTAGTATAAACGAAATATTAAATGTAATTACGTTAGTATCTAGACTTGCAAATTCGATAACTTCTGCATTTACAGAGTTCTGACGTCTATCTTAATGAAACTAACGGTATTTTCTCTGTTCAAATTCTAATATTTCTGTTTAATATTTCTAAAGTAATTTCTTTGTCTAATCCTTTTAAAACAGAAGATTTCCTTTGCCTCAAGTTTTCAATGTATTTTGATTTGAGTTTACAAGTATTTATTTAGTCCGAAACAAGGCTACACAGTGGAACATCTAATAAACATCGAACTTCGTACAGTATCGATAATTAGTGAGACTAGCTTGCCCAGCGTCGCTTCAAAGAGTGCCTCTTCTCAGAAATAGTTTTTGGCAGATTTCCTCGCGTCGTTTTGAAAGGACTTTTATAAAGACAAAAACGATCTGAGCAAAACTAAGATTGCTTTTAAACAGTGTTAAATATCACCAGAAAAAATAATCATTAAATGTGTATATGTACGTAGAATCAATTTTCAATATCCTACCTAAGAATTTGAGTATACCCATCCCCCTCAAAAAAATTGAAATAAGTATTTAAGAAAGAATTTAGAAATACAAATATCAGTTAAGCATTGCAAAGATAATTTGGTATCCACAAATTTCTGTGATGAAGGAATAATCAGTAAAGGTATTTTTCAAATAAATTTTGATGTCTTTAAAGTTGAATATTAAACTGCTTATAGAACTAAAACTAATTTAAAAAACTATTGTATATTTTTGTCTAAAATTTAACTGTGTAAAGGAGAGACTCGTTTTGGAAAGCTAGAAAAATGTTAATATTTTAAATTGAAATTATTTTTCTGTTGGTAAAAGATAGTGAATATATTGCACTTTGGGTGGATATGCAGTCGTTTGTTGGTCAAAGCAAACTTTAACATAAGACTTGTATACCAAAGTCAAAATCGGGCGCACGCACGCACACACACACACGCACTCACACACAATGGTTTATGAGATTAATGTACCATACATATACCCCTGTTATTGTACTTTTAAATACATGATAACGAATGATCTTTTTCAAATGCCCAAGTAAGCTATTAAGCGATCAATAAATGACATTAAAACGAACAAAAAATATTATTTGATGTTTAATCTCCTATATGAACTGAATATTAGACAATTTCGTCAAAAGAAAGACTTTAGGTGGCTGTGTTGTTGTTATAACATCGAATATTGGGAATAACACTGGCAGAATAGGTGATAGATGAACTTTTAAGGATAATAGGAATTATAAAGAGTTGAAATTCTTTGAACACATTGAGGAAAGAAGGTTTAAAGAATTAACACGCACTGGACATATCGAAGGAAAGAGATAAAGAAGAAAGCAGAGGGTAGCCTATTGGAAATTTGTGCAAATAGCTAAAGGAACAAGCACCACAAAGAGACAGTTGACAGAAGGGTTACCGAGAACAACAAAAGATGGGAAAATGTGGAGAGCCATGCTTGCTCACATCCTGAAGGGAGTTGGTATATTTGACGTATATATTTGAGAATGCAACTTGTGGGAATTGAAGAAAAATGCGGATAATCAGGAACGGAAGTATTAGACAAGAACCGGATCCCAAAGAAAATTTCTGTATCACTACCTCTAATCTGTAAGTTACTACACCTTACGCCAGTTATTTTCAACTAAATACCATTTCTGAGAATTTTTTTCCCCTCTCTTTTTCCCCTGAGGGCGCATAGTGAACAGCCATGCGACCGACCCTGTGGCAAAGAGTGTAGCTATTTCAAAACTAAAGGGAAGTATCTCTCTCAGCCAGAGGGGTTAGTTTTCCTCATTCTTCGAATGGTTTCATCTGACCCCCACATCTTCTTTCTAATTGGAACGATGTGGTGAACAGGAAGCCGGCTTGTCTCATAGACAGTCTCGGCGCGGCCGCTAACCGCTGCCTCTAAGAAAAATCTTGCTCCTACACCCACCACCCAGACTGCCACAGAGGGGGGATTTCAGGAATTCTTTCGGTAATTTGTGTTATGTTTACTTTTTCTCACAGCATCTTACTAGCGCTCAAATCATAGTTTTTGGCGTGTCTATGTCAAATAGAAAGATTTTTCCCCTTATATTTTCTTATTCACCTAATTTTTGTCTTTCTCTCATAGAGAATACCAATTCAGAAAAATATATATTCACGGTGAAATATGCAATCCTTCTAATATTTATGGGTGCTAGTTATTTGGATAAAGCAGCATTTTTCCATAGAGGTTGGAACACCTAAACGTACAATAAAATGAGTAGGAAATTCAAAGTTTTATCGGAACACTACAATCTTAATGATTGACCTTGATGTGAAGAGTTTGTCTATCCTTCCTAGCCTCATCGTCTTCGCGTCCTGCCACCACCTATTGCATTCACATAGCACACATTATTCAGTAATCCTCTACCTTAAGTAGCCCTTGAACCTTGTATTAGTTCATTTTTTGTTTAAGAAAACACTAATTATCACGTATTTTGATACGAATCGTATTGAATATGACTGTCATATTGGGAAAATTTTACATAAAATTTGCTTTATTATTTGAATGCAACCTAGTCGGATATCCTACAAGAAAAGATAGCAAATCTTATACGTTCGATTCCTAAATCAGAGAAATGTTTTAAATCTAATAACAGCTAACGTTATTGCAAGACGCACATTTTAACCTTTTAGAAATTGTTCTGTGAAATCCGAACGCAGTCAAGATAAGATATTGTTAAACTTCACGATCCTTTCATTAGCTGTATAGTATATACTTTGCCAGGGCTACAAACATATATTGTTCTAGCATTTGATATTTATAATTTATCCAGTGGAAGTTTGGGAAAAGTATCAAAGTTATTTCTCTATAATTGGAGGAAACCTATATATGTAATATTGAACCTCTAAGAGATAGGGTACATTTTTATCATATACTCTGCGTCTGTTCCATTTCCTTGGATGCCATGTATGATGGAAATTTTGGCGATCCTATCTCTTTTCAATTCATAACTGACTTGGCAGAATTCCCCCAGTTGGCTGCCGTTAATTTTTGCAGGAGCCTGGCTGCCAACCAAGGCTATAAGACCTAGTCTATCCTACTATTTAACTCATAACTTGGAGTGGAGAAGTGATGGTTTCATATTTTTCTGCGCATAAGTGTATGTAACGCGACTGGGGTTCGAAATCGGCTTTCCGATTTCTCATTCCGAGCTTTTATCCATCATACCACCTATGCATCCAAGCTTACAGCACCTGGTACTTTCAAGATGTCACCCATCTAGGCACTGACCACGTTCGATGTTAATTAACTTCGGTGATTTGACGAGAACAATTGCTTCAACCTGATATGGCTGCAAGTTGGGAAATATGAATATGATTTCGTCCATTTTTATTGTTAGTTAACAACGTATTTTTTTTATTTGTTTGAATTAGTATGGTCGAACGGTCCCCATTAAAGTAAATTAAAGTTTGGTACTTGTAAAGATTAAGTTATTTTTCTTTTTCATGCCTTGGATTGAAGCAGCTGCATGATAATTTCTATCCTCCTCCTTCTGTGTGTCGTGTTCACTCAGGACGTGAGCGATCATGGCTCTCCACAATTTCCTGTCCTTTATAGTATAGTTTGTCTTTTTGTTACCTCTCCTAATCCCTATTCTGGCTATCATTTGCACAAACTCTCTAAGTAGGTTATGCACTGATTTCCTCTGTTCCCCTTGCCTTCAATTTATCCTGTCAGTATCAATTGAAAAATAAGGAAAATACTGTTTTATTTTTTGCTCGTTTTTAAATATGGCAGTATTATTAAATCTGATAGGAAATTATTTATAGGAAGCAAACTATGTTGTATAATGAAATGCAGAAGATACCATATATATTTTATTAAAAATATACACTATATACAGAGAAAAGCATTGATTGAAGTAATTTTAATTAGTCTTTCTCTATATACAATGAATAATAATTATTATTCTTATGCCTAGTACCAGATAAACACAAGATTTTAATGTGGATATCTCTTAAGATTAGTTAATTTTAATACAGGTCAGCAATTTCAAGGCTTCCCACGAGAATCTAACTCACTGCGCATGTATTAATCTGCTAAATAAACTTGTTAATCATCGCTCTACAGTAGCGGTCGTTTTGATAATATTTACTTAACTTAGTATAGTACATGACTAAAACAGTGGCGAATACCTGATGATGTCGTCTAATTGCACTAATATTTGATCTGCATGTCTAGCTGGTGAATTATTTCTCTGGTAAGCATCATAAAATTTTTTTCACATTTTTTTATGGAGTCTCTATATTTCTACCAACTATTTTCCAATATTCACTTTTCCACTAAAGATTTTCTTTTCTTGTTTTCTAAGTGGAAACATTGTGAATTTTTATTTTCCTTCTTATATATATATATATATATATATATATATATATATATATGCGTGTGTATGGTTATAGTGCGAGTTTTATGATCATTTTTACGCGAAAAATAGAGGGTCGTACTATACACAGGTAATTTTTTATGAAGACGTTAAAAATCATGCATTTTCGCTGACTGGTTGCACCATACGCAGGTAATTATTTCTGGAGGGGTTAAAATTCATGCCAAAATTGCAGGTGTCTAACTATACATAAAGTCGACTTTTACACACGTACATACGATATACACATGACAATGGTTCATAATGATTTAACCTCATTTTTTTGTTGGTTGCAACAGAATTCTTTTCTCTTCTTTTTTTCTTTATTTTCATTTGTTTAAGCTATTACTTTTTTTATGAAAAAACACTGATTTTATTCTGAATACTATCACTGAAGAGAAAAATTATTTCCCTTTAACAAACAAATCAAAACTATGGCTTTTCGCAATGATACAGTGTGCTGGGTTTTTTATTGGCTAGTCTGAATATCAGCGTTCATCATTGAATACGTCACTTCTGGCGGACTCGCTGGCGATTGCCACTAGATACTATTCGTATCTTTTGCAATCCATAAATGTTAAATGGTGAAACACTTCTTCCTAAAGTTCTATATTATTGAACAAATATACAAAGAATCATTGGAATATAATCTTCAGCCTAACAAAGTAGAAGAAATTTGAAATAGCTGTTTAATTAATAGCGCATGATCACGACAAAAAAGGTTTCTCAGCATTCGTATCATAAAGAAAAGTGTAAGGTTTACAATGATTCTTGCCTTTCTTCTTTTTTACTCGGCCTCTGAATGTTCTTTGTTGGACGTAGACCTTCCACAAATCTTTCCCTTTTTCGTTCATGGTGAGGAACGAGACATTACTCTAGCGCGCTGGACCAATGCATTACAATAAGATACTAACAAATATGGCTGAGAGACAAAAAGAACATTATGGAAATTAAATTCTTTGAAGAACATAATATTCTAATGACTGAAAATAAAAGTAAAACAAAAATACGAGAAAAATATAACAAATTATAACAAAATATCAAAAGTCTATTTACCAAGAATCTAGTACAAAGCCAAAATAATGAGGTACCTAGTAAAGATCGAACTCGCTAACAATACCAGTTACAACAAATGCCTCTTTATAAAGCTTACTTTGGCTGAATAACATAACTCTCTGTAAGGATAGTATCAGAATACTAAATATGTACTCGACTTGGTTTAGACACAAGTTCACGGTAGTAGGTCATCTATTTAGGTTCGTACTCACTAGTGCACTACATTGTTAACCACTACTCCATTACGAAGGCACCCCACATCAATTTTTATGACAATTGAAGAAATGAGAGACAACGTTTGTGGATTTCTTTGAGAAAAACGAGGAAAAAGATAATGGATGTGTGAAAAAAAGGACTGTTGTGAGGTAGATAGAGCAATTAATAATAGTTGGGTGAATTCGGTTCGGGAGAAAAAAACGTATGAAAGAGAAAGCGAAACATTGGATGTTTGAGAGAGAAATTACATATTGAGAAATAATGTTTGATCAATGCTCCACTTGACATATAGATATAGACGGTCTTTTTTAGTCCGTAGTCTGACGGACCAAATGCAAGTGGCACCGTTATTTTTTTTATAAATTAATGCAATGCAAAATGTAGACGAAAGTAAACCTCAGGCACACAATTCACGCATTATCATTTGCAATCACAAAGACACGAGATTCTTTCACTTATGATTTAAATGCTCCCAGCAAAACCCTTCTTACTCTTTCACATATAAAACAAAACACTACAGAGCACAATCTTCATACAATATATAGTGCTAAATCAGTTTCAATTTCATTATCTTCTTTAGAGAGGAATTTGAAGGCAATGATAGGAAATGATATATTGCCCAAGTGAGCGTCCCCACTGTCCCATTTTTCTCTTATTGGCCTCTCTCTGGTGTGCTTAAAGTCAATCTAAACATTCGTGCCTATTTTTCTAGGTTATTGCTTTGTCAGCATAGTTATCAAGAAATCAGCACGATTATATATATATATATATATATATATATATATATATATATATATATATATATATATATATATAATGAGGGCGTGCTAAAAGTTCTCGCTTTAAACCACTTCTCAAAATCTGAACAAATGACCAAAGTGTAACAATTTTATTTATCTTTTTCAGTAGAACTTCATTAGATTGAGGAATTTCAGTGCCCACACTTTGTGTGAGTGTCACCCTTGATATCAAGCGTAGGATTTATTAAATTAGTCGTTTTTATTAAAAGTTTTATTCCCTATAATCATTGCATATCGGTATGTATTGCAAATTATTTTTATTATAGAATGTATTTAAAATAATATTCTTCTACTCAAATTTTGACGCGAATTAAATATAACAATGTTCTTACTACTACTATTGCTAAAGATAATATTCTACTATAGAAATTAGTTCGTTTTCGCATATCAGACTAATGCAGTCTATCAGTGAAAGAAAGGGCTACCAATATAGCAAGTAAAGTAATTTAAGGAGAATTAGGTAACTTACTTTTTTTACTCCGTTGTAGACGAGACCATGCTCATAATGAGTAGCAACACGACACAAAGTAGGGAGAAATGGATTCACGCCTTTATTACACGCGTTAGTGTAGAAGTGATTTATATTGCCGAAATTGGAATTCGAATTCACTTGAGCAATTTTCTTTACGCTACTTCGCATGTCTTATTGGTCACAATATAGATAAAACAACATTTTTGCTGCTATTGCTTGTAAATTATGGGAGAGTGGTTTACTCATATACTCACTTACCCACCCTCTTCTGTAGTAACCGTCGTGACAGGTTTATGATGAGATACTTGTCGATGTGAAAGGCGAAAGATTTGGATCCATGCCTTTCACAAAACAAAATATTGCAAAATAAACATAATCAACATCTGATGAAATTTGAATTCTTTCTATTGATTCCGTTTTAGGCACTTTTCTCTTTACTCAGAGATTTTAATAATTTTTTGATAAAAATATTTAAGACATTTGGAAAGAACATGTATATAACTCACATTAGCAGACTAGTTGCTTGAATGTAGATCTAAATGTTGTCGAGTTTATAAGAAGACTGAAGATTGTAAAGGGACAAAATATGCAGAAGTAAAACAAGTTATGTCGCAAGGGGAGAGAATCCAGTTTGCGATCTTTAGTTTGGCTTACCTGAACACCAATATGGTCCACCCTAGCACCACACAAGATTCTAGCAATGGACTGTTGCAATTCCGACAGCCAACTGCACTGACAACTCGGCAAATGTTACTAAACATTCTAACTCGACTTGTCATTAATAATGGATTAGATAGGATTAGTTACAGGATGTAGGAAGCGGCTATCTCTACTTTCAGGAGATCTGACCTATGAACAAGTAAAGGTGACGGTTGGCTGAACTGAGAACATGCGTTTGTATGCGCGTCCACTTTCGCTATAATTCCGGAGAAGCAGAGAGGTAGATCACGTGATGAAAAACCTCGCCGTTATGTGGTCTTCATTTGCTTAGTGTGCTGTTGGGGATGATTGGTATTTGGAAAATCATTTTTTTTTTATCTGCATGTTTAACCGTTAGTATTACTTTATATATGTCTCTATTTCTCCATTTTCCTTTTTTTATCTTATCCTTCCCCCTCTCTAACCTTTCATCGCCTTCTTTTTCCTCTTCCTTTTTCCCTGTTTGCTTTCTCTCTTTCTTCTATGTTTATTCCACTCTTCTCTCTTTCCTGTTTCTACCCCACTATCTCTCTTTCTTTCTCCCTTTTCTCCTCTCTGGTTTTTCTTCCCATCTTTGGTCTTCTCTCTTTACTTTTCTTCTTCCTTTTCCCTCTTGGAAATTGTCTATACATTTCAAAATAAAATGTAATCTAATCCCCGCTCCCCACGCCTAATATTTTGAATGTCAATGAAACAAAATAAGCACAAAATGTTAGTTATGAAACATGATTAGAAAACCATATTAGTATTGGCAAAGGAAAGGCTTCCGGACATGAGCGAAAATTTCATAATAATATTTCTTAAAGTTGTCTACAAATGTTATCGGTGTGGGGAAGCGATCCGAGTATGCGACACCGTTATTTGACCCAAATCAAATGAGTAAATTTGGGTAGATGGTATTCTTCGTCGATGGTTGTGTTAGCTGGAAGTTACAAGTCATCGTGATCGTGGGTTTGAGTAAGCTGGACTTTTTCAACATGTTGATCACACCAGATGATGTGCTTTCTCTGAGTTCAGTATAGCTGCGGTATAAACTACAGGTAGACTATGTGAGTGCTTTTTCAAACATGAATGTGCCTGGCCAGATGTCTGCAATAGGGATGGGTAGCATACAGGTGTACACAAAAACGAGCGGTCAGCCATTATAAAATACCCCCTTCACTATAAATGGCTGAAAAATATATTCTTGTTTTATATGCAAAGTCGAGTCATCTGTTTGGTTAATATTTTCCCAGATATTGTTCACTACCAGTACTTGTACCATGACTGACACCATAATCCTGAAATGTAAATGAATAATCTTACAACAAATATCAATAAAAAATCGCTTTATTCTTCTAGTATTTTTCAAACAGTGTTTTATCATTTTTTTAGTCGAGAAAAAGCTCTGTTACGGTCACTGCAACCTGGGCGTCTTGTGGCATATAGTGTATTGTCTCCAATACGCATGTGCGTTCATTGTTTTTATTTAAAGCAATATACAAAAGGCTAGAGTCAGTTTTTGCCCTGTGCCACTAGTTAGAGGACAGCAAGTGTATCAGTGAATGTTAAATGTTTTTATGATTCGACATATTTTCCCTCTTGTATTTTTTAACAAGATCTACTAAATCCTTTGATAAGAACTCATCTTGTGTTGGCATTAACACTTTTGCATTCATACTTCTTTCTTAGACTGCAGATTTATCGTGAATTGAAAATTATTTTAAAAAATTCTAAAGACCACTGTAGCAAACAGCTTAAGATCAAAAAGTTCCGTCAGAAACAACAAAGGAATATAACAAACCAAATGCATAGAATAATGATTATGCAACAATCTCTACATTCTTATCGAAAAGCTATCCACTATGTTCATTTTCTATAACATAGCCTTCTTTTCAAAAGCAATTATTAAGTTTGTGTGGAAATGATCTAACTATTGAAAATAACCCACCTAAGTTAATAGAAATTCAGTCCCTTTTGAATTACTTCCCTTGAACTTTTACTCTGTTCACTCAGCATACTTTCCATTTTTTAAACACTCTGCAGATTTGTGTTTTGGGATCAATATCAACTATTTATTTGCATTCTACCAATTTTCGTCCACGGTTTGAAATTTTCTGCTTTTCAATAACCACAATTGGCAAGAAACTGAATCTGAATGGGAATTGTGCAGACTAGGATGATGCGTGGTTTTGCAAAACAAAAAAAAGAAAAGAAAAACAACCTCTGCGTGAAATATGTAGTCGCTTGGTTATTGCGAATGACATACTGTGATTTTTTTTCCTTTAAGCCCATCCTTAGAATTAATATTTTTAATTTGCTTGAATAATAGCTCCACATATATCGTAGAAGAAAAACATTCTTTCGGAAACGTGCTATTTATGCTCATCATTGTTCCACTACATTCGGTAATAAAAATAAACATCTTGAAAAAATAAAATAGGTTTCAAATACACTAATTTGATGACAAAGTACGCTTTATTGCCCTGGGTTGACATTTTGTGGAGCGTTATGAAAAGGAAGGTTTACATTGGCGGAAGTCAATTTATCAGCGATGATAAAATTTGCAGTGCTAATCTGGATAATGTGCAGTCTGTTTCATATGAATAAATACAATAGCTCATAATCCAAAGAAGAATCAGCAATATTGGTCCTGATCTGGCGTCTCGGCTTCATTCACTTACCCATCGCCGTGAAGTTTCCTCTTTGTCTATTATATAAATACTTTCATGGTAATTTTTGGTTGAGTTCTTCGCTGTGGTAACTAGACTTTTTGAATTTAAGTGCAGTCGAGATCTCATCAATTTACAGTTGAGCTGGCTAGGCGTAACCGTAAGTTCTATGCTAACAGTATCTTTTCTCGCATATGGAACTTTCCATGCTTGCCAGCCAACTTTAATCTGCAAAAATTAAAATGCAGTGTCAATCGCTATTTTCTGCCTTCCTGATTACTCTTTCTTATTCCCGCACATGATTAAGGTTTCTGTTCCTAATTCATCCACATCCAGTAAGCTCTTGTGTCTTAGTAGCCTTACTGCCTTGCATGGGGTAATACTGATTAAAAAATAATGTTTCTTTGATTTTAAGTAACTTGGTTAATAATATGAAATTTGAACAATTCGATAAAATTCATAAAACCTTTCCACATTCATAAGGTTTCTAAAATTTATTTTTCTAAAATGGTTAATAATATGAAACGTAATGTATATTTATATATTACCAAACCTACAACACTCGCTTGTGTAATTAATTCGGCTTCGTTGTTTAGAGTCATTCTCAATAAAATTTTAGTAAATAAATCATTTACTGTTGAACATTGATCAGCAACTATGTATTGCAACCTTGTTTACTTCTGTAATAAGTTCGAGTGTCTAGGATGAGTCACTCTTATGTTCTTGCACCAGACTATGTTGAACTTAGTATTAATTGCAAGTAAGAGTACCTAACCCGATATTTTGCTATCTCTTCTCGTAGACTAATCACTAGTGTAGAGGGATATATCTTTGAGAACCATTTAATGCTTTGTCAAATATACGACATTTTGGATGGCATCGTGTTCCTCAAGTCAAAGGAGAGGCTACAGCGTCTATCCTATTCTTTATCTTCACACTGTCATTTTGTTTCAGCATTTTAATGCAAAAGATGGCGGACACCGGCGCTGATCATACTCTCCAACCCTACCACCAGTTTTTCTGAACTTTTCTTCCATTTCCTCGTCTCTTGTGCATTTTCGTTACGATTTCCCCCACTTTTCTTTCTTTTCAATCTCCTATCAGAATTTAAATTCTGATATCTCCATGGCAACGAAACGAAAAGGGAGCCGTCACTAGAATTATTTATTACCCTTGCAACCAAATTTAATGTTGAGACTGTAAGATACGCAACTTGCTCACTTTTCTCTCTCTCTCTCTTTCTCTTGTAGACAACTTCCCCATTCTCTTTCCTCCATTCTTTCTTTCTATAATATGCATCTCACTTTTGTATCCAGGTCTTTCACTTACCCACTCGCTTTCTTTCATATACTCCTCTCTTTCCATTTTGCTTTGTTTCTATATAGATCTTTATTTTCAAATTTTACATTCGTGTTTCTTTCCCTCTTTTATATACTACTTTCTATCACCCTTCTATTTTTATGCAATCAATCTCTCTCTCTCTCTCTCTCTCTCTCAATTAATTTCAAACAACAATTTATCTTTCTTCCTTCTGATTCTTTCCATCGCTATCTCTCTCTTTAACTCACTCGCATCTATTTTTACCTCTCAGTTATTCTCACTGTCCTTCTTCTTTTACTCTATCTTTTAAATATCCCTCCATATTGCTCTTATTTGCCTTCCCACTCAATCTTTTTTCCTTTATTTTTCTATTTCCCTGCCACCTCACTGTTACTGACTGTTCTCACGTCTTCTTTTTTTATTTACTGGACTTCATGCAATATCTCTCTCACTTTTAAACACTTGCATATTCTTGAACTTGCATTAAATAAAATTCACTCGTACGCAACATAGTCATTCGTGCGCACACGCGCACACATGTGTATTTTGCTAATCTATGACAATGTCTTTGCTATCATTCACTTTCCCAGGGTGTTTCTTTATCTTTCAATTCCAGTTTCCCACCCACTCTTTTACCAAACTTCTACAAGAGATATCCGGGCCGGCCTCACCCCTGCTTCCTTAAAGAAGAACAGAGCATGATCTTAATAGGCTGGCCCCACGGAGACAACAAGAGATAATAATTATAAGGACCAATATGATATCGAGAATCCCTCTTTTTTTTAAGTCCCAAAGGAAGCAATTAAATAGGTATGGCGGGAAAGAAGACACAACATCAGCCAAACTGTTCTTCTCACTGCTAACTTCATTAGTGACACAAATCAAAAAAATAAAAATTACTATTTTAATTTTTTTTTTTTTTTTTTAGAAAATTCAAGTGAAAACAATATGAATAAAATCTGCATAGTCCAATAGTAAATATGAAAAAGAAAATCTGCTGGATTTAAAACCCGTTGAGTTTCTTTTTTTAATCTCTCTATACCATTATACAAGAAAACACTGAAAAGTTCTCGATCCAACCAAGAATGTATTAAAATTCTGGTCATTTGGTTTGAATTTTGAGAAGTGGTTTGGGTCGAGAATATTTCTGCATCACATTCTTGATAGTTATATTTGTATAGACGTTAGATGTAATAAAGGTTATAGGACATTTTTATATAAGTACGTATCTTTTCTCAAATTTCTTCAGCCTTTCCCTTACCCCTCCAATAATAATATAATTCTATGGAGCTAACATCTTCAAATCATTCTCACTTTCAAAGTTCATTTTAGGATTTGAAACAGAAAATAGTTATTTGGTGCAAAATTGAGTAATGTGGATGGTCTATGCAATAAAACCCATGTTCTGTTAAATATCCATCGCCTTATGAACTAGTGTATTGTTTTGTATGAAGGAACGTCTTTCGCGGCTTCCGTTCAAATGTGGAGAACCTGAGTGCCGCCATTGCTTGGACTGTTGCTTGGTCATAATGGAGAACCATATATCATTAACAATGAGAATTCAGTCCAAAATCACTGAAAAATGCTACAAAATCATCTCGTTACAGTTTCTGGTCGGCGTTCAAACATTTGAACAATCACTTAGTTGACGGAGTCTACATACCCAACTGCTTATAAAGTAGAAACGTAGTGGATTCTCTACATATCTCTAGTCTTTCAGCAATTTTGGATAAAGTTCGTCGTTTGTGACTCAAATTAGGTCATATAGTTGACACCATTAAAACTCTTGCTGAAAATACTGCATCTTGGGTCTGAAAAGTTCCCTTTACAGTTGAGTATGAGGGCACTTGTCACCCAATATCTGCATAATACGCTCTTTGATTTCCTTTGGAGTTTTCTTCTACAGGAACAGGGACTTAATGGCTGCCTGGATTTCAGCATCTGAAAATTTCACACTTATATTTGACCTAGTCAATGATCTGAAACAAATGAAAAAATAAGCGCAAATAAGATCCCGCAAATAGGCGCAGAGTTTACAACATAAAACGAACATTCTTTCCGACTTCATTAACAAAATGACACTTATATTTTGGGAAATGGGTGGGAAAGTTAACTTTTCAAACTTGTAATAACAGTTTAAATCTAAACTGAATATAAATAATATTTACTAAGTTTTGTCACAACACAGCAGGCATGAGGTACTCACAGGTGATCGAACTCACTAATGATCAATCTATCTCGTTTATTGTTACACCATGCAGAGGTGCCCACCTAATATAAATATTAACGCAGATTTTAAAGACAAAAATATACATACAACATACTTTCCTTGAGCTAGACCGTTTTATTTACATGTGATTACCTGTATGTTAGTAAATTGTTTTGCAAAAGTGTCTGAATGGCTCATCTTAAGTTACTATATGTAACTCTATGACACTATAAAGAAAATTAATTTGAAAAAAGTTTACAAAGAGACGCGCGTCCACACACATACACGCGCGCGAGTGGATATTGAAAAGTTCTCGGTCAGGTCAATATCTCAGAATCAGCATCAAGAATTTTGATGGGAAGAAACTTCAGAAACAATATGACAAATGTGTTATTGAACTACAGGGATAATATGCGAAATAGCATGTACAGTTCATGACTCGAAGTAATTCTTCTTGTTGGAGTAGAGGACTTTTTAGACCTACCTCATAACGTAAGTAAATCAGTTACAGGATGAAAAGCATTTATTTTACGTATGGAAAAATACAAAAAATATTTTTAACATAATTTCCTTAAATGTCACATAACCAAACGCTTCTTACACCTAAATATACATTTCACACACACACACACACACACACACACAGATGGAGAAAAGCAAGAGGGTGCTGAAAAACTCTTTACAACAGAGATTCGTTGCCAAATTAAATTGTTTGCTCACTTAATCAGATGTTGGAAAGTGGGTCGGCCGACAATTTTCCAACACACATCGTGTTCGTGTACGAATGTGTTTGTCATTATTATGGAATAATATGATTTAAATATGTTATTAGCAAAAGAATTTTTCCCTGTGAAATATTTGATTCAATACCTCTTTTAAAACGCACTCTGAAATATTTTGGTTTCACTCGATATATTTTAAATTGATTCAGTATTGACTGCAAAAGAGACAATTAGAAACGCTCTCACTTCCGTTTTATTTTAGTATAAAAATGTCTTCAGATGTCTCTGTAAGCATACACTTTTTTCTTCTTCTGGGAAATTGGATACTCTAGAAACTGCTGTACAGCTTGTATTTTCGTCATCATATTCGTCTGACCCCGAATATGCAAGTTATCACGTTTGCTAAATGGCCTTCTGTTTAGGTTTTAACCAGTGATAAACTGAAACAAAATTGTAGGTATAGATATATTTTTGTTTTATATCACTTTAAACGTTTATTTATTCAACGGTATATTTATTTTACTTTCTTTAGCAAAATCACTTTGTTTACATTTGAATACAAAAGTGCAGATATGAACAATTTCGGGGAATCTATGACGAGAGAACTTTCACTTAAAGGTGCAATTTTGGCTTATTCAGTTGGTCAGAGCTTACCGAATCTAACGGTTATTCTCTCTGCTCAGAAGGACGCAGTCCGAACATTCAAACCTATAGACGAAAATAAATATACTGATTCACAAATTAACGGATTGTCTACTAAGATACAAGTATTCACTATAAATAATGCTGATGTAAAATTGTCGGATTAATAAAAATCCATTAATTTTTATATACTTTGTGCAATAATTATTCGAAATAATCAAATAGAGAAGCATTGAGTGTATTGACAAAGATGATTACACTGAAAAATGAATATATTCATTTGCTGTGTGATTAGTCGCTTTTTTATTTTAATTCTTCTATATGCTAATTTGAGTGATAAGCTCACGTCTGTATCAGTTCCTATCTATTCGAGAATATATAATTATGTACACTTGTTTATGTATTTAAGTTTAATCCACGCTGACCTCTGTAATAAAATTAAATGTGTTCACTTGTTTCTCCTGGAACAAGTAAACTGCATATGTATTTGAAAGAATATATGAATATTTCTTCTCTTCCAACTAACAACTGTGTTTTTATTTAATATGTGGATGATGATAAAAACATACTACGAAACGACCACCATTGACGATTTTACGTGTGGTGTAATAGGGAGTCCATGGTCCCCCTTAGATTTTTGTCTGGTCTCTAGTTTGCTCCGACATTTTTGTAAGTTGTAATATGGAAGTGTATTTTCTATATATTTTAAAAATCTTAAGAAAATCCCGCAAAATATACAAGCCGGAGTTAATTCCAATATAGTTTGTATCTCCTGTTTTAAAATGTTTCCTTGATGAATTTGATAACCATTATGATAATCATAATATTAAAATATATTAAATATGCGGACACCATTTGTGAAATACCTCCTCCCTTATCCTTGCAACAACTGCCACTATTCTTTGGGGAAATTGATTCTGTAGGATTGTTTTTAAAATTTATTTCTGAAAATTATATAACTTATTGAAATGATGCATAATAATTCTTCTTAGATTCATTTTGATTTTATGTATGCATGTCAGTGTATAAGCTTTTTCATCAGAAATAAGTAACGTATAGCAATGTTTTGCTTGTTTTGCAGGTTTATCAATGCAAGGAGAAGAATTGTCCAGCCTATGATAGATCAGTCTAACAGAGCAGGTCAGTAAAGCAATAGATACATTATTTCCAAATTTTATAATTTTCTTTTCTTTTTTTCTTACTCTTGAAAACATTTGAAGTACATATCTAAATTCTGTTTGGAAAATAGCTTTGTTTTCGCGAACAATAGCGTAACGGTTATCAGCGAAGAAAATGGAATCAGTGAGTCGAGTTTAAACTCTAGTCTAGCCTACTGCGGTCACTTTCACACTAATGCCCTCGAAAAAAAGGCATGAATCCATTTCTCCTTTTCACGCGTTCAATAGAAAAGGTAGAATGGTGTTGAGTGGCATCCGGTCTAGGAATGGGATACTGTGAACTCCAAACAGTGAAGACATGGAGAGACTAGCCTATATTTTCAAATAGGTCCTAGTAATTCAGAAATATTAAAAAGAAATCTGTGAAGAACCATGATGCCTGCAACCTGAAGGGACATGGCATCAAGGCGATCTATTTAAT
Organism: Acanthosepion esculentum; assembly: GCA_964036315.1. Classification (NCBI taxonomy): domain Eukaryota; kingdom Metazoa; phylum Mollusca; class Cephalopoda; order Sepiida; family Sepiidae; genus Acanthosepion; species Acanthosepion esculentum. The sequence goes on from OZ038520.1 coordinate 28,378,066, forward strand.
TTTCTAAATTAAAAAAAACTCCCCTACATATATATATATATATATATATATATATATATATATATATATATAATTTTAGCCGTTTCCTTATGAGGCAACATTCGGCATTCAATGACTGAGTAGATTGTGTTAGTGTCGGTTGAAATTTATAAAATCTTTAAAAAACATTTTCAGGAAAATAGGTTTTTCAAATCCAGTAGCTGAAACCGCTCTTCCCCGTTCTGATGAGCTTTCTTTTCTAATATTTGAAGTAGTGTGGAATGTCAACATCTTGATTAGGTCATTAATTTCTCTTCGAGTTACATGTGATATCCATTTTAGCTGTTGAAAGTCCTATAAATGTGCCATCAAAAAGTTTTTAACCAAATATTGTAAGTAGTTTTGCCAGCAAAATCTTTTAGCCTTTGTGGTTGCTCGAAATGGTTTTAATTTGAAGTTGATTATGGAAAGTAGATGTTAGGATAAATTTATGGTAAATATTTCCCGAAATATGTAACATCTCGCGTGGGCGTATAATATCTATATTGATTCTTTGTTATAATGTTATAGAAGCAACAGCTGAGAAATCATATGAATGGATCTCTGCCAAATCCATATCTCGAAAAATATTTCTAAAAATCTGTCCAAAATGATCACTAAACAGGATTGTTGGTAAAAATGTTCAATATACATATGCCCTAAAGTTTCATGTCGGTAAATATACCTTAAGAAACAATCCACTACGGGAAATAGTTTTAGTATCGCACATTTTTTAGTCATTAGTAGGTTTATCTCTATTGTCAGTTTGGGCACTTGACGATAGACATTTTTAAGTAGCATCCGACTCGTGTGTTGTTTGGCTGAATAACGAAACCTTCTAACCAGTTCACATTTCGGTTGAGCCAGATTATATTTTAGTAAAAGCATAAATCCCACTCTGGGACCACTCGCCAGTCCTATTAACGAGGGTCTTGTTATTAGCATACCTAGATAAAAGAGTAGGTGACATTTGCAATACCTGCCAGAAAGCATGGCAGAAAGGAATGAGATATCTGTCAATTTTTCCAGCAACGGATAATTGATAATAAAATAAAAATGAAAATAAAGGCTTATAAGAAATACAAAATAATTCGACGAATTCAAATGCATTAATACTTACGCTACTATGGGATAGAGATTATGAATTCAAACGCAGAGAAAAGGCAATGATCTTCTAAGTATGGAGGAGTTAATTAGAAAAGTATGTCGACGTCAAAGTACTTTTGATTTATAATTTGAAAAAAAAAGGCCTAAGTAAGGCGAAGATAATTTTATGTTAAATCCAGTTTTATGGTTGCTGCATGCAAATTAACGAAGATAAAATGTTTAAACATGATATGTATCGTTTAAATGCATTTTCCGAAGAGTTATGCAATAAATAAAAATTACCTCTTCTGAAATTATTGCAAAGGTTGGTATATTGTTTTTGTTACTGATTTTTTTTTTTTTTTTCAAATTTTTACGTATTTTATTTTTCGGCTCATTCACGTTCTGTCACATTTTACTCTTTCTCGTTTTCACTCTTTCCCACATCTCTCGTTTTCACTCTTTCCGCACCTCTCTCGTTTTCACTCTTTCCCCACCTCTCTCGTTTTCACTCTTTCCCCACCTCTCTCGTTTTCACTCTTTCCCCACCTTTCTCGTTCTCTCTCTTTTCCCACCTCTCTCGTTCTCTCTCTTTTCCCACCTCTCTCGTTCTCTCTCTTTTCCCACCTCTCTCGTTCTCTCTCTTTTCCGCACCTCTCTCGTTCTCTCTCTTTTCCGCACCTCTCTCGTTCTCTCTCTTTTCTGCACCTCTCTCGTTCTCTCTCTTTTCCGCACCTCTCTCGTTCTCTCTCTTTTCGCACCTCTCTCGTTCTCTCTCTTTCCGCACCTCTCTCGTTCTCTCTCTTTCCGCACCTCTCTCGTCCTCTCTCTTTTCCGCACCTCTCTGGTTCTCTCTCTTTTCCGCACCTCTCTGGTTCTCTCTCTTTTCCGCACCTCTCTGGTTCTCTCTCTTTTCCGCACCTCTCTGGTCTCTCTCTTTTCCGCACCTCTCTGGTTCTCTCTCTTTTCCGCACCTCTCTGGTTCTCTCTCTTTTCCGCACCTCTCTGGTTCTCTCTCTTTTCCGCACCTCTCTGGTTCTCTCTCTTTTCCGCACCTCTCTGGTTCTCTCTCTTTTCCGCACCTCTCTGGTTCTCTCTCTTTTCCGCACCTCTCTGGTTCTCTCTCTTTTCCGCACCTCTCTGGTTCTCTCTCTTTTCCGCACCTCTCTGGTTCTCTCTCTTTTCCGCACCTCTCTGGTTCTCTCTCTTTTCCGCACCTCTCTGGTTCTCTCTCTTTTCCGCACCTCTCTGGTTCGCTCTCTTTTCCGCACCTCTCTGGTTCGCTCTCTTTTCCGCACCTCTCTGGTTCTCTCTCTTTTCCGCACCTCTCTGGTTCTCTCTCTTTTCCGCACCTCTCTGGTTCTCTCTCTTTTCCGCACCTCTCTGGTTCTCTCTCTTTTCCGCACCTCTCTGGTTCTCTCTCTTTTCCGCACCTCTCTGGTTCTCTCTCTTTTCCGCACCTCTCTGGTTCTCTCTCTTTTCCGCACCTCTCTGGTTCTCTCTCTTTTCCGCACCTCTCTGGTTCTCTCTCTTTTCCGCACCTCTCTGGTTCTCTCTCTTTTCCGCACCTCTCTGGTTCGCTCTCTTTTCCGCACCTCTCTGGTTCGCTCTCTTTTCCGCACCTCTCTGGTTCGCTCTCTTTTCCGCACCTCTCTGGTTCTCTCTCTTTTCCGCACCTCTCTGGTTCTCTCTCTTTTCCGCACCTCTCTGGTTCTCTCTCTTTTCCGCACCTCTCTGGTTCTCTCTCTTTTCCGCACCTCTCTGGTTCTCTCTCTTTTCCGCACCTCTCTGGTTCTCTCTCTTTTCCGCACCTCTCTGGTTCTCTCTCTTTTCCGCACCTCTCTGGTTCTCTCTCTTTTCCGCACCTCTCTGGTTCTCTCTCTTTTCCGCACCTCTCTGGTTCTCTCTCTTTTCCGCACCTCTCTGGTTCTCTCTCTTTTCCGCACCTCTCTGGTTCTCTCTCTTTTCCGCACCTCTCTGGTTCTCTCTCTTTTCCGCACCTCTCTGGTTCTCTCTCTTTTCCGCACCTCTCTGGTTCTCTCCGTTCACTTGCTAGCTTTCTTCCCAGTTTACCAGTATAGTTTATTAATTTTGATACAATCGGTTTATGTGCATAAATTCAAAAGGGAATTATTTAAAATCACATAATCATTTTTCCCTATACTAACTTTTTTAATGATTGGTTTATATATTTACCTGAAGCACCTAATCAATTTTATGACTGTACCGTAAATAAGGTTAATTTGCTCCACTGAAATTAATGTTGAACGAAAAAGGGGAATTACATTTTCTTAATCCCAGTATTATGACTTATCATTTCTTCACAGTTCGATCACACTTACACGTGTCGTAAGCATATCAAGATGATATATCAATGTTATACATAAGGTTTATTAATAGAAACTTGCATATTAATCGCCCTAGACTTCTGGCTGATAAATATTCATGTTAAAACTCTATTTGAATTCATATCATATTTACATTAACTTAAATTAAAGAGAGAGTTTGACCTGAAGTTAGAACGCTCGCAAGTTGATTCTAGCTTGGTGCTCCACAATTGTGCACCCTGTGCCAAGACAACTTCCCGCTTTCATGTTTTCTATATTATCAGATTTTTATATTTTTCCAGCTTACCTATAAAATTAACAAAAATATTAACTTAATGTGAAATATATATATTCTACAAAGCATCTTCAATTGAAAAGTTGATGGCCGTGGGTTCAGATATAGTTTAGAGGCTACACGAAACAGCTTTTTGCAATACCTAAGAATACAAGCATACTTAGTCGGATGACTTTCCAAGATGTTACTTAAATTATGATAGCTACAACAAACTCGATCTAGTTTCGAAGTTAAAGCAGCTACAGAACTTTATCTGTGCGTGAAATATATATCCTGTTGCTAGTTATATTCTTCCACGGTCGTTCTTCCAATACCCTTATTTACCAAATTCTTACGTAGGACCATGGATTACGACTCTCTTCGAGATTAATTCTTTTATAACAGGACACTGGCCACTTCAGATTGTTTAATTCGAAAATAACTTGTTCTAAATGAAATGTAACGTGTAATTTGTTTTGTGCTGAGATTATTTTTTTATTTTAGTCTCTTTACTTATAAAAGTTACATTAATATAAATTCATTTCAGCATATTATTTAAGTTTCTGAGCATGTAAAACATAGGATTACTATTCTAGAACATGAACACATACACACGTCGTAAATAACAAAAAAATACTGAAAACTGTTCCGTTCAATTAAAAAGCCCTTCTAAAAATAATTTTTAGCTGTTGAAATAATAATTTCGTGAAGTTGGTTAGTCTGAAAACTTTTCAGTACCAATGTGTGTATTGAGAAAATGAAAACATTCTCACCGCTCCTCCTTTTTTTTTTAATTTGGATATTTAGTGTATAATAGAAAACATTTTCGTTTTTCAGTAAACATTTACCTACATCTAGTGTATCATACTAGCTTTCTTAAATTTAGTCTATAAAATGTGTATGCAAACGTAACAAATCTTAAAAGAGAGAAATAGTATTTTCTTTTTCTGTCGAATCTGTTTGTTTAAAATTAATAGAAAAAGTTCTGATGTTTTATTTAAACTTTACTGAATGAAGAAAAGGCAAATAACAAAATCTACTCTGAGGATGAAGTTATGCACTAAAACTGTTTATATTGGAATAGAATGAAGTTATTTTAAGGGTTCGCTAGCAGCATCGTTACAATATCTATCTATCTATCTCTATACATATATATTTCTAAAGTCCTTGATATCTTAACAATATAAAAAATGGGGAAAAGTAAGTTATAGAAACGATTTTGATTCTATTTTCTTTCTATGATTACATATACACACAATTATATAAATAATATGATGTAGAAAAGATGTTGGCTCAGCCATTTCTCTAAATCTGACCAAATGACCAAACACTAGAATTTTGATGGGAATGGCCTTTCTGGTCGGGTGAAGAACTTTCAACACCTCCGTGTGTGTGTACACAAGCACACACACACACACGCATACACACACATTATATGTGTAAAGTATCTACGTATTTAAGTCGACCATGTAGTATGTGTCTATATGTTTTCCTTTTTTATTCTCTTCTCCAGTGTCTCTTTTTGCTGCATTCATGCGCACATATTGTCTATATAATTGTCATGTATACGCAGTTTATGTTTGTATAGTAAAATCCAACGTGATTTTTCCCTCTTCCTCGTCATATATCAGAGATTACAAGCTAAAAACAAAAAGGTGTATTTTTGTTCATGATCTTATCACTCGACCGCTGTGTATATGTACACATGCTATTATGCCGATACAAAAGTTAAAAGCGTCATTTGCATCATGTTAGGGAAATTTGAAGTTTCTTTCAAATTTTATCATTCCTTCATTGCTTCTACGATCAACCAGCTTTACTAAATTGTTTACAAGCCTTACGCAAAATTCAAAAGCATACGAATAAACGAGAAGAATTTATACACTTGTCTATAATTTACTTCTCGACAGTGAAAAAGTTAAGACAATCCCTGGTGATAAGAAATGGCTTTATTAATAAAAATCTGAAGCAAAGTAAATTTTAGTCATATCTAAGATAATGTTTAATAATTTAGCATTAATAGAGTCTGATGGAGGAAGGAATAGCTTTTCTCAATGTTATTTGGTATTCAAATGGAATCCTTTATTACGACTTGTTGCAATCTGAACAGAATATCACGACACAATGCAACATTGAGCAATTAGCTTATTTGAATCATGCAACAGAAAAAAATTTCTGCGAGAAATTCATTGTTGATTGATTTATTTATTTGCTTCATAACAAGGCCAATTCCCTCGTTACAAATTCGGCGCAGCGAATGATTATGGAGTTGTGATGGAAGGTTTTCTAAATACACTGTATGTAGAGAACATTCTGACCTGTAATCTTGGAATTCTCACTTGTTACATTCCATTTAACTCTCTTTGTTTCAACAGATTCAAAATATAAAGCAATTCATCAAATTAAAATCTGGATATTTAATTTATGATAGATTACACAATTTGAAATATAAAGAAAGATCATAAAAATCCAGTGGGAATACATTTATGAGTTAATAAATATATGAATTTATATGAATAAAGAATTTAAAAAGTGAAAAAGAATGTTAGAATAGTTAAACTAATATCTGAAGGCTGGTGCAAGTTTATAAGAAAGCTCGCAAGATGTTATACGTATAACTTGATGACTTAACGATATGAATTTTATGAGTACAAACTTCATAAAAATGCTGATATGGTTTGCATCAACTTTAATACATAAAAAAGTGGCATAAGATCATAAGAAAACTAATGAAAACTTTTAATTATTGAATAATGATTGATATGTATCAAATATTTACCTAAAAAATAAAATAGTTGAAACATTTGTATTAAACTTATATTAATTTGATGCTATACCATGTCAATTTCATCTCACGCCTCCTTATAAGCATATCAACACATCTACAATACTTGTCTGCCAAATACGATGGTTATTTTTCTTGAAATTTAATATCTTATTAATGGTATTTCGTTATAACAGAACGGGTTTCCTGGGAACGCTACATTGACATTATATGATTAAGCGTTACGATTCTAACTACGCACAGTCTGTAATGCAGAATAATATCCTAAACTTTTGTTTGTCATGTTCGCCTATGTATGGAGGTTCAAATACTGTTTGGTCAGATGAGAACAGCTTGATGCGATCAGTGTTTCGGTGATTCTTGCCAATTTTACTTAAACTTGGTCAATTTAGGCCTTTCTTAATTGGTAGCGTGATCACTGTAATTGCCCTGTCAAAAGCAGACGAAAGCCAGCAATTCCGCCATGCTTCTACTAAGGCTCTCAAGTGGATCTTAAAGAGTATGGCAGCTGATCTGCGACAGGACCAGTCTGTCAAGACCAATGTAGACATTATTGAGAATAGTCAATCCCCGCCCTGCTTACACCGTGCCCTAACCATCTGAAGCACTATGCCAGGAAAAATCTTTTATGGCTATTAATAGGAATGGTGAACCAATATCATTCCAAGAGCGACTTCTCCAATGCTATGATTTCTATGAGGAAGAGTAATTGAGCGTTCTGTGCAGCCTAAAGAATCCTGTGGGGGCGAATCCTTGATTGCAGATTTCAGACAAATTGTGGTGACTATTCTCTATTCATTTCTTTGACAAGTGTCTGTAGCCCCCCTGTGGACCGCGATGATTGTGAGAAGCGACTGGATTCTTGGTTTCTGATCATTCAGGACTTGGATTGCAGCCTATAAAATTGAATCGACATCTTCAGACATGGAATATATTTTTGGAAATTGTTTTTTTTATTTTGTCTGGTTGTTAGAATTTTGAACTCTACACGAGTAGTTTCCCCTTGCAAATTCGCTCATTTTGTCCGCTTGTCTTTCTAAGAATCTTTTATTGAGTGTTTGATATTAGGGAATGTATTATATGAGAATACAAAATATGAATAAAAAAAAATATATATATTCGGCTCATATATTATATATTCCTGTAAAGTCCTACACTTTTTCCATCTACTTCCATTCTTATTCTTCATATTTTTAAAATTATTTTTGACCACCTATGTTGTATAACTCTTCTTGAAGATAAAGAAGAAATCTCTTTACTTCAATAGTCTTCTCAGCAATCCTACCGATTTTTAATACGATTTTTGTTAAAATATTTTACTTTTTCATGGGATTTCTAATTATCTTTTTAAAGGATCTTCGAGGTCTATTCCATATTCCTCAATAATGATGGGTGCAATTGTCACTTATGTTTAAGTTTTAAAGTCCAAAAGAATTTAAAAATATCTCTTCTCTATGAAAATTATAAGTTTGTCTTAACGCCATTGACAGTTTACACAATTCTTAGTAAGTCACTTTTCTCTCAAATTGTACCAATTTTCCTGTCTAATTTGATCAGTTAAAATGAACAGGCAACAAAGATTATAAGGAATAGAAAGATAATACAGGTAGAGGGTAAGAAAAGAGTAGAAGCATGAAACAATGAATAATTTTAGTTGTCAAATCCATGGAATTTTCATGAGTTCAATTTGTAACAATAATTATTATTATTAACAGTTATTTAAAGAGAGAATAGGATAGAATGTCGGTCTTCATCTAGAAATAATGCTGGTGATATCAATGTTCTAAACGACAAACTAAACTAAGCTTAAATATTAGAGAGTGCTGGAATAAACAGCAACTTACTGTTGCCATTGATGTAAAAGCTACGAGTACAAAGAATGGTTATGAATAGGGCTTGGAGAATTTGACACACGCAGGACATATTGGAGGCAAGTGGGACACTAGAAAGCAGCGAGTAATCTGCCTAACGAGCTTGTGTAATGGATAACAGAAAAAGGATTTGAAGGGATGGTGAAAAAATGAAACTTAGTAAGAGCTACAATAGATAGGGAGTTGTGGAGAGCAATGATCGCCCACATCCTGAAGAATAAAGTCCTTTGAGAGACCAATGAGACGTTTTGTCACTGTATCTCTAATGAAAGATAATTTGATGGGTGTTAGTAGTAGTGATGGTAGTGCCATTGCTACTACTACTAAAATAATAGTAAACTGAGCACATGGAAATAAAGAGAATGATGATGGGGAGAGGAGGAGAAACAGAAACTTTGAGTGGAGAAGAAAGAGAGCGAAAGGAAAAACGAAGTGGGGGGTGACGGGCAAGCACAATTAAGTAGAACCACCTGCAGAATTGGCGTAATCACCAAGGCCAGTTCATTGCCACTTTTATGCTTGTGATGTCTTGTGCAGCTTATGAATGTTTTAAAAAGCAATGAGGTGTGACCGTTTTATCAGGATAGATGTCTTTTTTTTAATGGGGCGGGCTCGTAATATCGGTCACGTGAAAAGTAAGAGGAAGGCCGAAAAGAAAAGGACCGCCTCTGCCGCTTAAAGCTGAAGAAAACAGACTACAAATTAACTTGCTAAGCTTCCTATCTCCCGATAAATATAAATATGGCGGAGGTGACACGCGCATTTTTAGAAGATTTCTCAGGCGCCTTATCCGAAACTAAGAAAGACTTGATTCAGGCATTCTTAAACACAAGAAAAAGAGACTGACAGGAGTCGATTATTGGTTAACCTTCAGACGGAATTTTAGAGGACAACCTCACTTCTACAGTTTAACCCAATTTTCATCTAATTGCTGGAATTTATTATTAAGCTCTTGTAGCTATTCTCTAAGCTTAGTATAATCCTATATATGGCCTATTATTTGTATTTATATTGATAATAGACTTACTATGATTCTTCAATGAAAAAAACTTTTTGTTAGACTTTTTTCTGGTTGTCATTTTGAACATGATTAGATAAAATACGGATATGTTCAACAATAAAATCGACACTTTAACTTTAATATATACTAGTCAAATTTGCCAGAACCGCGTTACTCTATTCGAATATTGATTTACAAGATTCTTGTACTTTCTTCAGACTTGTCGGATCATCTGTATTGATAAATCACCTCGTTTTTATTGGTAATCTCTCCGATCTTTATTGATTAGAAAAGCTGAACGTTTTCATTTTTTGTCAAAATTTTTTTCTTTTCTTTTTCTCTTAATTCCGCCTTTGAAATTAGATGAGTGAAATTGCTTTTCAAACTGCAGCTTAGCCAGTCGTAATATTCTTTTCATTATTTATGATCGTCCATCGCCAAGGTTATGGAATAGTTTTTCTTTATTGTGGAAGATGCGTTATTTGAAAGGGATGCAATTTTTAAGCACAACAAAAATTTGATCGAATATCGCGCAAATGTTGATTACTGCTAACCAATTGCCCTTACCTTCTCATTCATGTGTGTGCGTGCATATCTCTCTGTCTCTCCCATATATATATATATATAAGAGAGAGAGAGAAATACGCCAACTGTATTGCATATTTCTTGCTGTACTTTTTAGATGTACTAGAGTAATTTCATTGCACTAGCAAGGCTTGGTAGCAGTGTTTTTATAACAATAGACGTTTCTAAATTTGCAGAGAAAAAATTGGCACCGTCAGGGAACAGTCTATAGATTATAAAAGTGCATTTAAATAAAGACTAGCATAAAACCCTGATATTTGTTAGGACTTAAGATTATACCAATTTCATATGCACCGTCTTTTTTTTGGGGGGGGGCAGCACAAGGAAACTAACGTATATGTGGTTGTGCGTTGACCCTTACTGATAAATTATTTTTCTGAATCGCAAAATTAATGAACTCTATTTATCTTTTAAACTTTAGGTCAAACATCGATTATACTACAAATACAATATAATTAATACTTTATCTTTAAGAATTCATATAGGTATATGCCTCTTGCAAAGATATAAACAAAACGTGATATTTAGCGATATAACCTACTTTAACTGTACTCACTGCTCTTAGTCTGCGAGATGAATTTGCTAAATATAGATCTGCAATGCTAATACACGTAGATATTTATTAAACTTAGCTTAATTTGGTACAGAGCCTTAAAAAACGAAGCACTCAGTGAGAAGTGAATTCAATAGTTTAGGTAGTAATGCACTATCAAATGCCTTAAGTCAATGGTTGGGAAAGAAGCATGGGGGCATGATGTGAATAATATTAAATATATACTCAACGGTCACCAAGTGGAAGCACATTGGCTCACGTACAGATTACTGACGTAGCAAACTGGTTGAAGTCTCTCAGACTTTATACTTCACCCACTGTGAGTGGAGTAATAAAATGAAATTATCCTTTATTATAAAACGAATAAATACAAGTTTCACAGTCTATTCTTTAATATTCTTTAATGCTTGTGTTCGATTTTTTCGTTTCCAGTACTGGAAAATATATGCTGTACGGTGCAAGGAACAAGAATACATTTTTACCCACCATTACCGTCACCAGTAGTAGTATTTTTATGCCATTCTACTTCAGGACTATAAGTGATCGTGGCCCTCCACAGATTTTTTTTCCTTTATTATCTGTGAACTGTCATGATTTCTTGGGAAAGATAGTAAAGTAGTTTCTCGATATCTTCTCCGCAGTTTTGAATTCAGTCTTCTAGACCACTCTAGGCTAGAGAGCCCGTTCTACCCAACTATTTAACCTAGAGCTGGTGTAAGGAAAAGAAGTAGATTCTTATCTTTTCCAAAGGCTTTAGTACCAAAGTGAAAAGAACAGACTCGGTTGGAATTAAAAAAGTCACCATACCTACTAAATAATAACAACAACAACAACAGTAATTGATCAAATTCAATCATTAGTATGGTTACAATTGTGTAAAGGACATTTGTCAAAACCTGGGGATCAAAGTAACAAAAATAAAATTTGTACTTAGAATCAGAAGTAGACATCTGAAATATCTGGGACAGATAAGGAAGGTGTTTTTGGAGAATTTGACATTCACAGGACATTAAAGTCAAGAAGGGCAGAGATAAACATTGGGTAACTTACTTAACAAGCCTGTGTAAATGGATGATATAACAGGGATTGGGAGATATATTAAGGTGATATTGTTTAGAGTTATAAAAGATGAGAAGTTGTGGAGAGATGTGATTCCCCATGTCCTCAAATACAGAGGAGAAGTATAAAAAGGAGGATATTGTTTGGAATAGTTTCTGCTATGTTGATTGTTGACATTGTGAATCATAATTTTTGTAATTCTTTTCAATAAAAATGAGCCACATATGTATACAGAAACATAAAATTGTACACTTGTTTCATTTGTACACAATTTAGGACCTCTGCTTTTGAAAACAGTAGACTAATCAAGTATCAAGTGTTGGAATTTACTGAATTGAGATGTTGATATTTTTTTATTTTATTGCTGAAGCGGTCACTTGCCTTGAAGAATCAGATGTCAAAATCTGCTAACTTGTGGGTTGTACCTCTCTCTTTTTTGGACATGCTTAGATAACATCTACTTATCACTAATAGTCATCTGTAATTTAGTACTCGTTACTGATTCAGTCAGTTATGTGCCATGAGTGATATACACTTAGGTGATCATGTATCTTTCGATACATGACTGACAAGACAGATATTTTCCCGCAGTAGGTTGCCATTTCTTTCTACAGTAGGCCAGTTGCTATCCAAGGCTATAGAACCTGGTCTGTCCTGCTATTTACCCATAGCTGGAGGGAGAAGAGGATTCATACCTTTTCCAAGGGTATTAGTACGTAAGTGAATGTAATGGATTCGACTGGAATTCGAACTCAGCTCTCCGATTCCTCAATACGAGCAATTTTTCATTACTCTACCATACTTCATCTCCCCTTTACTGATTATAGAGTAAAATACGCTCATCTTGAACATACAACATGGCCAATATTACATTTCACAATATGCTAAATAACTTTCTATTACTGTCTTTCATGAGACTGAGTGATTTTTTTCACTGTTTATTAATGCATAGGGAATTATTAAAAATAGACATAGTAAAATTAACGATAATGCTTTTTGGCAAAATGCATGTTACAAAGTATATGTATGAAATTTTTTTAGGAATTGTTTTATTATTTATTTTAATATATATTTATCTTTTATTACAGGCCCTGGCGGTCATGCACCATACAACCCTGAGTCTGGAATGGGTTACCTTGACAATAATCAGATGTCCATGAGACCTCATAGTAAGCTATAAATTTTAGTACTTGAATAAATAAGTGAATAAAAGAAGTATTTTGAGAAGAAATCTTAAAATACTAAATGTATTCTTGATGGGAATGCTTATCTACTGAGCCTGTCTCCATCACATACTTATCTAAGTATAAGCAAGGGAGATAACTCTTTCTTTAAAGAGCTATTTTACTTAAATTAGTGGTCATTAAAATTAATTTCTGAATATTGCTTATCTTTATTAACAATTTGGAATATCTGAAGGTGTATGAAAGTGTATTAGACTGCTTTAGCAATAGAGGTCAGTGATAAAGCTCAGATATAGGCCAGGATTTTGAATGCTAATTTTTAAGATCCTTCTCACTTGAAAAATTCCATCCCCATACTCATGCTATTTTATGCTATATCAAGCTAAGCTAAGTAAATAACAAGAAACATGGCAAGTGATTTTAAAAAACAAATAAAAAATACAGATTGCTTTATTTATAATATGCCCACAAATACACATGTTTCATATCATATAAACACACTCTTTCTATCAAATAATAAAAATTCATAATTTTTAATCAATAAAATTTGAATAATCTATGCCAAATGAGGGACATGGGTAAAGTTCCAGTAATATTCAATATACAATTCAATAATTTTTCTTAGTATTCCATGATAAAGCAAAAAAATTTTATATGACATATTTTCAAGTACAAAACAAGAACACATTCTTTACTTTTCTATTGATGTTCTTTTATAAGCTTGTAATGAGGGGGTATTCAACATGTCATGGTGCCATTTTATTGCAAGGATTAGTTTGACAAAAATAAACAGCAAAAACACTGTGCTTATATATATATTGTATATTTTTGTCTATTCTAACCAGGCCCATTGCCAGAGGTTTTTGCATTGTGGTGAGAGTTGACCTTTTACTATGTGGGGGCTGCAAGTAAGAATTAAAATAAAAGTAAAATTAGTTCACATTATTTTATAGAGACTGGCTAAATGATCATTTGTGGGTGGAGGGTTGCCCTAAAATCTTCATTGGCAATATGCCTGACTCTAACTGAAGTGGTAATGGCAAATATTCTTCTACATGCTCTCTTATGCCTAATAAATTGGTGGATAGTCTAATAACTACAGAGTGTTAAAATATTTTAAGAATTCTTAGTTTGGTGATGAAGTCAAAATATGTTTGTACCTTTTATGCTTTTTGTTTTAACACTCATGGGGTCAGCATGAAGTATAAAAAGAAACCTGAAGCTGTTTATAAAGTGGATATATTTGTTGGAAAAAAATTGAAAAAAAGTTGATCTCCACCAACTTATTAGACAAAGTAGAGTTATGATTTGGCATACTTGTTCATAGAGTAAAAAATGATCAGATTGTTTGCATGCCAAAATGCATACAGCTGTTTTAATATTTTGCTGAGCATTTCTAACTGATCTCTTTATGTTGTTTATTTGTTTTTCATTTGCTAATATGCAAAATGCTTTAAAATTACTTATGCTTGTGCTTTTTCTTTTTCAGCATTACAAGGAATTCATGGGGGAGACATGTATGATCCTATGAAAGCAGGTTATTCTCATGTTCCTGATGGTCAGCGGTATGACATGTTGGGTGTACAAAGTATGCATGGTGCAGATATGTACGGACCTCCACCAGTTAGTGGGTCTTACAGTCAGATGTCACAACTGCGTCCACCAGTGCATTCTCAAGCCATGCTCATTCCAGGTCATCCGCATCATATGATGATGGGACACACTGCACCAGGAATGGGACATCATGGTATGCCAATACAAACCACACAAAGTCCACCCTTACATGGAGGAAGTATGGACGTCATGGGACAACAGTTACAAGATATCCATGCTTAAATATGATGGACATTGATCAGCACACTTGTCAGACATTTGCAAATATAAAAAAAAAGGCAGAAGAGAAGACAAAAGCAAACAAAACATTGTTTTAAAAAATCCAAGAAAAGCAAACAAAAAATATCCGTAAAATATTTTTTTTCTTTTAAAATTATTAGGAATGAGAGAAAGGAAGAAGACAAAAAACAACAACAACAACAACTTAATGTAAATTTTTAAAAATATATGAAACAAAAAGAAATTAGACCATTTTTAACTTAAATAAAAGAAAAACTGGGGAATGTAAATTATCCGAAAAGACCAAATTAGAAAAAATTCCAGATAGCAGTATTATAGAGAAGATGAAATAAAGACAGAAAGGCATAAGAAGAATGTGGATAATTAGCCAGAGAAAAATAGATGGATAGAAAGATATTGGTGAAATTAGTTAGTGATGCAATTTGATACTGATGAACAAAATTAAATATTTGCATTTTTACTTTTAGTGAATGCAATAGAGCTAACCAAACATTCTTGTAATATATTCCATGACTTCATGGCAATTCAGAAAAAACAAATCTGTGGAGAGCCATGAATGCCTATGCCCTGAAGGTTTTTTGCTTTTTTTAAAAAATGTCAATGAAAATTAATAAATATAAAATACAAGTAGAATTATATGTATAAGAGTCTAAGAACTTTGGTCAAATGCTCTATATTTTACAAGCAGTTAAATGTAAACACAGTAAATGATGAAGATCATGATTGTTAGTATGTAGGTTGGACTTTGAATATTTGTACATAGCCAAACATTTTATGGTGAAAAATTTGTACTTTTTGTTGTCATTGTTGTTGCTTTATAAGTCATCATATTTTCTTGGTTATCTTTGTCTTTCTTTCTTTCTTTCTTTCTTATTTTTCACCTTTTTTCTGCATATTTATTTATGTAATTATTTATTTGATAGAGAAATTTAATTTTTAACATTTTTTTAAAAATTTTTTTAATATAGCATTCAATTTTTTTCTGTAACATCAAAATTCAAATATTTTGTTCTTTTATGCTAAGTTTTTCTTTTTTTTAGTCCTACCCTCATAGTAAATATTTCATTTTTACTTTTTATAATTTATTCAATTGTTCAGTCATTCATTTTTAAAAATTTGTTTGTATTATTACTTACTATTCCTTCTCCTCAGCAACATTTTTTTCAGTCTTTCAGTGCCATTTAGTAATAACATTTAGATGAAGGAAAGCTATAAAGGGTAATACTTTAACAAGATATATATGCATTATTTTAAAAATTTCATTTAATATTTTTGGCAGTTTCTGAGAGTTTCTTAGAGGCCATGACATGCATTCCATGTGAGACAAAAAAAAGAAAAAATTTACTCTGCAGTTTTTAAAAGTGATTAATTCAGGTAAATTTCTGTTGCAATTTGGAAACAGAAAAAAATATATATTCATAAAATTACACTATCACAGTGCAAATGGTATATAATGAAAGCATGTAACTTGCGCATGTATGTATGTATGCTGTGTGCATGTAACACACATAGTAATATATATATATATATATATATATATATTATTTGTAAAGCATTAAATTTTTACCTGTAACAGAAACTTTTACCTTATCAATATATGCATTAACTCTCTCACACATACGTACATACACACACACACACACACACACACACACACACACACATGCATGTATACATTTTCATGGTAACTGTTTTTATATTTATGTTGATGATGTATGCATATACTTATGAAATTGAGTATGTATATTATTGAATTTTTCTGCATTTATTTGCCAATAATTCAACTCATTTAAAAGAAAGAATGAAAGACAAGACCTTTGACTTTAAGGCCAGAATATTCTATGTCCCTTCTCTCTAAGGTTCCTATTTTATATATATATATATATATATATATATATATATATATATAACCTTTTCTCTTTTTTTATGTGTATTTTCTAACATCTGTTCTCTCAATGCATTGCCAAATAGAAATTTAAGCTGTCTTCTTTTTTGCAATTGTCTCTCTCATTTTTTTCTTTAAATAAGAATTCTTTTTGTTTAAAACATTTTTCAACCATTTTCTGAATAAGAGAAACTAAAAGATGATGAAAAAATTGAGAAAGAAAAAAAACAAAAAAAAAATATATTGAAAAATTTTTTAAAATTAAAAAAAAAAAAAACTATGTACACCACTCCCGAATACATTTCTGGGGATAGAGGAAAAAAAATGTAAAAAAAAATAAAAATAAAAAATAAAGTGAAATTTCAAAAGTTAAAATATGCAATTGGAAAAAAAAACCTATCCCTTTAAATGTGCCGTTTGTTGTATTTTCATCGAAACCATTGTATATACTGATATTATCATTTCGATGTTGAAAGACATTATGGTGAAGGTTTTGAGTGATAGACATGATCAAAGAAACTTTAAACCTTAAAGATTTTAATATTCAATAACATTTGACTTGCTTTTTTTTTCAAATTTTTTAATTTTTTTTAATTTTACTTATCTTTAATGTAAAGTTGGTGCACACTTGTACTTACTTACATATACAATTGTTTAAATAAATACAACTGTAAGAAGTAAGTAAATGTGCCCCGTAAGAAAGAACTTGTGTGAGAAAGATTGTGAGTGAGTATGTGTTTTCATCTCAAGTATATGTGTCAGTGGATGTGCGTGTATACATATAAATTTATGTAAATCTTTGGAAGGTCTTTCACAACCCCAAAAATAATATTAAGAAGAACAATTTAAATGCTGGCCAATTAGGATTTAGTAATAATTTTTCCATTGTAAAGTGAAA
The DNA here is from genome assembly GCA_964036315.1 of Acanthosepion esculentum. Taxonomy (NCBI): domain Eukaryota; kingdom Metazoa; phylum Mollusca; class Cephalopoda; order Sepiida; family Sepiidae; genus Acanthosepion; species Acanthosepion esculentum. The sequence goes on from OZ038520.1 coordinate 28,395,445, forward strand.
AAAAAGAAAAACCTGCAAAAATTGTGTATTTGTTCTTTTATTTTTCTTTCTTTCTGAAAGATAAGTACATTGGAATGTCTTCTTATTGCTTTAATAGAAGAACAATATTAAAATCTATTCACATACACCAAGTAATATATGCATAAACGTGTGTATGTATGTACAAATATACAGTTTACATACTAGTACGCAAACACATACATTTGAAACTGTTTAAATGAGAGAGAGTGTCTGTGCATCTATATACATTTATACACAAGCAGAAAGAATAAAAATTTTGACATTAACAAATCTACAAACAAAAATAAATACATAAGTATGTACTGAAAGTATGTACTGAAAGTATTAGAAAGTATTTAAAGAGATATATACAATCATAAATACATTCAAAAGTTACACATGCTTAAATATACTAATGCATACTTACTCACATATAGATGCATACATACATTCACACACACATATGTACACACATACATGCATACATAGCTGCATATATACGTATATAAATACTTGTTTATGTAAGATTTCTCAAGGAAATGGAGCCTTTCTTAAATAAGAATTTATCTTGCACTGAATACCAATGACAGTTAATCAGACCTTGCACAAGTTTTATAATGTGTCTACTCCATGTATACCTGTTATATTATCTGGCATTTTCTAGTAAAGTCTAAACTGTCCAGATTATTATTAAATATACACATGCACACAGCGGAAACAATACCATAATTAAAGTTTGTATACTAATTTAATGTCATGTTTACCCATTTAACATTATAAGCATAGTAAATAATGCATACTAATTCAAACTTTGTACAAGTTTATATATTGATGGCATCATGGATGCATTAATTCATTTTTACTATTTTATTTCAACAGACTTTTAAAGTTTATTGCATTCTTTTGGGGGCATTTATTCTACATTTGTTTCATATCCAATAATTTTTACAATTTTTGGTCAAAAAGTGAATTGGTTTTGAACTGGGTAGGAAGAAATTCTTTAATTATTTTTTGTTTATTTAAGTATATGAACATATGCACTATTCAGAAATTCTTTTTTGATTTATATTTAAAATATGAAACACACAAAAAAAAATGAACTATAAATATGTAAAAATAAAATGGCATTTTTCTATAAGCCTTTTTTCTGAAACATTTCTATAAATTTTTCTGTAAACTGCTTTTTCCCTCTAAACTGGTTTAATCAGTTTGTGAAATCTGCATTGTTTTATTTTCTTCATTTTTTTCCCTTTTCGCAAAAAGCATTCACCACAAACAACATTTTCAAAATTTAATTGCTCTGTAGTCTATTTGACTACTTTTAATTTTTTTTTAAACACCCACTCTAATAATTTGATATTTAGTTAGTGCATCTTAAATTGGATTTTTAACTACCTTGCAAATCTCTTACAAATTCAGGTGCAGATATTTCAAATGTTTTCTTCACCCTTTGGATTATTCATTCAGGGTGAAATTATTTGAAAATGTTTCAATTAAAATTAGTAAACTCATATTTATTAATCTGGTAACAATATGTAATTACAAAAGAAACAAGTATGAATCTATATGTATATATGCATATATGGAAGTGTGTATATATGTCTTCTAGATATTGTTAAAACTTTCAAAAATGCCCTATGACAATCATAATCTGTGTAAACTAAAATTATGTCTGTGTTAGTGTAAGTTCAATGAAGTTTTGTCTTGAAGAAAAAAATGAGAAGTTAATCTTTGAGGAAAAAATGGTAATACTTCTAAATTAATAGTGAGAGTATCCTCAATTTATACCAAAATGTGTATATATCTATCTATATATATATATATATAAACTTTTCACTTGCTCCTGAAGTACAGACCTGTGATAAGAAAATAAGTAGACTTTTCGTTTTCCTGCTAAATATGCAACCACCTACCTTTCTGTTGTTTGTGAGTGTTTGCGTCTATTTGAATATAATACATACATAAAATATATAAAAAAGTATGCATTATATATGTCAAATCATTATGTACAATATGTTATATTTTGATTATGTACATTACTCACAATGTCTTCATGTATGTGGGCATTATATATAAAATGGATTCTACTTAGACAGACCAAGCATTAGGACCATGAATTTTGGTCTCTGAAAGCATTCATTCTTTTAAAGAGATTTGCATATACAATTGGTCCACATAAGTGACTATTCCTTGAAACTAATGTTCCATTATATATAATTTTAGTACTGGTCCAGTAGTCTTTTACTTTGACTATTCATAGACATAAAAACAGTTTGTTCCAATATGATAAGTTATAGGCCTCACAAAGTAACAATAAAATATTTCTTTCTCACTTTTCATGCACCTACCTTATCATTTAAGTAATACAGATTGCTATAAATACAAGCCGTGTATAAATAGTGAGTGTGTGAAGAAACACATATGATCAAATTTTAGTTGTATTAAAATAGTATCAGACTACTGGATCTGTACCTGTGTGTTTATGTATGTATGTGTGTATATATATATATATATATATATATATATATATATACAATACTATAATTTGCATTTATGCACTGTTTAGTTGATATGCATTATGTATATATACACATATGTATTGTATATAATATAAAATATAAAAAATGTTTATATTGTGAAAAAATCAATATGCATGTGTGTGTGTCTGTGTATATATATATATATATATATATATATATACATACATACACACACTCACAGCTCTTTCATATATAATTTGTGTGCATGAGTCTGAGACATATGCATCTATTTTTACAATAAACATTTTCAAAATATAGTTACATACTATATATATATATATATATATATATATATATATATATATATATACACACATGCCTAAAATATGTGACTGTTAAATATATATAATAAAAATATATATTTTATGTGTGTATATGTTTTGCAGGTGCTGTTACAATTATTGAGAGCATGAACTAAATTTTTATTTCATAAAATATAATTATTTCTCATGTGAACATAACACCATCATTGCAAAATAAATGTTTGTAAATGCGAGACCTATTTTATAATTGATTACTAAAATTATTCCTTAATGCCAATAGATTGTACTTTTTTCAACCAGTCGCATCCAATGTTAGAATAATTAATTAATTAATGCCAGCCAAATTACACAATTCAAATTCAGAGAGCAAGAAAGAAAAATAAAACCTTTTGACCCATTCAAAACAATCTATAGTTTTTATTTCAAGTTGTAATTTTTTTGTCTGCAGTTGAATTCATATATTCTTGTGATGTGATTAAATGACATTTTGATAATTTTTATTTGATTCCTTTGTTTTGCATTCCTAGAAGATAAAAAAATGTTTCCCCTGAAATGGTAAAAATCTTTGTACATATTGAAAATTAAATCAAAATTCTTTAGCTTAAATAATAATAAACTCTATTATTGCATTTCTTCATTGTTAGCAAGAAGCATTCACATATGTAGTTCCAAAATTTTTTTTTATTTAAAAAATTATATATTACTATAATTTCAGTCCAGGCTGTTTTGGTAATGTGCTATAAAAATTTATGCAGAATTAATTTTTAATTCTTAAAAATTTTAATTATTTTCATGTTATATGACACTAACAAAGGAACAAATAAAATTTATCTTTTCTCAAAATGATTTATAGAAATTGGGGATTATCTTAATGTTAATGATCTTAATCTGATTCATATAAATGACTCAACTATAATAATAATTAATCTTTTAAATTTTTTCTCAAGACAAAATAAGAACTTAAACTTTTGAATTGTTTCTTCAAACCTGTCTTTGTTTATTAAAATATGCAAAATGCAATTAAACTATTTCTTATGTATGTTTCTGTGTTTAGATTGTTATAAATTAAGTTTTATTATCTAATGTAAGTATAGCTTGCATTTGATTGTCTGATAATTATCAATGACATTAGAATGTTTTTCCTCCATGATTTTATTTCATACTTCTGAAATGCTTTGTGTACCATTATTTATGGAACAACCTCCCGATAAGCATTTTAAATATCATCATTATCATAATCATTGTCATCATCATCCTCATCATCATGATCATTATCACAATCATCATCTAATTGTTATTTTTTTGTCTGCTTGTGCAAATATGTAACATTTCACTGCAACAATTTGACAAATGATTTAGAAGAGAAATAAAAGAAAAAAGATTACCAAAGATGATTTCTTTTCATGTAATGTTCTTCTTTAGAGAGGGAATAGTTTACTGTATGAAAAGCAAAGATTTTGCTATATTTTTATGGATTCTCTCCAAAACAACAAAAACATTTTTTTAATTTTATTTCAATGGTGACTAAGTTCATTCTACTGTATCTAGCTTAGTGCATTTAATTTTACTGACATTAAAACAAAAAATCTATTAAATTATTTTGTTTATTTCTTAACTAACTGAAAAGCTTTTTATTGTTTACATTGTTTTCTAACTGTAGTTTTTAAATCCACAAATTCATTTTTAATTCATTTTTCTTTTTTTTACTACAGAAAGAGAAAGAAATGTATCAATAATTCATATTTTTCATCATTTTTGTCTTTTTTTTAACCCATCTAAATCATCATATGAATGATATCCTTATGAAAAAAAACAAAAAAGAAAAGCCTTCCTGATACAGCAACTCCCACATGCACATATGTCTTGATGCAATAGACACATTGTTTATAATGTAGTACACTAAGTGTACTACTCTATGGTAAATAAGAAGGTTACAATGTCAAATTTTCTTATTCTCCCGACTGTCTCACCGCCAGGCACTGATTCCTTCCTTAACTTGCTTGACAATCACTTGAGCTGTGCTTCAGCTTTTCAAAAAGCCACTGAAGAATTACAACATTAAGCAAGACAGTATAGATTAGTTCCCGACTGACTCTAATGCCCAACTACATTTACACATATTACTTACCATTTTATATATTCATATATATTTAAGGTATGTGGGAATTGAAATACACATACATACACATACTTTTACTCATATACATTTGGTCTGCCTCATGGCTGGAAATAGTTTTATATTTCTGACCTGTGCCAGAAAACTGTATTAAGGCACAGATAAAATATCTGGACTTTGAATGCAGATTTTCTAAGTATGCAGGTGTAACAAAATCTTCCTCACTACATTGGTAAAGTTGGTAAAGAAATAGTTCTATTATTTAGCCTTAAGTCAATCTCATATCTTTTTCTAATTATTTATTTTAGAAAGAACTGAATTTTATTTTTGGTTCTGAAATATTTTAAAATTCTGAAATTTATTTTATTATAGAAAATATACCATATTTCTTAATATGTTATAAAAATAACATGCATACAAGTATTGCTTTTTATACAAAACTTCAACTGTTATCCTGGGTGGACTAAAAACATTTGTGGGACATATTTCTGGTTTTAATATATCTTTCATAAACTTTGACATATGCCTGCATATATTGATTACTTAGCAAGCATTGGATAACTGTTTTTGATACTATGTCAGGCATTATAAACAAGTGATAAAATCTATTAAAATTATTTGTTAGACTTGAAGAAAGCTGAAGAACAAAATATTGCTGATGAAACAAACTATTTCAATATGTATATAGTTTTAGGGATTACTTTTTCCACCTAATCTGAAAAAAGGTTAAAGACAAATTAGGAAAGTTAAAAAAAGACAATGCTGAAAATAATATAAAAATAATTTTAAAAAATTGGTAAAAAGAATGTAAAACAATAAGTATGAAATAAAAATATAAATTTAATCTCAGAATTTTATTTCAAAAACATTCATTTTATTTAAATTTATTAGAAGAAGGATTTTCAATAAAATTACTTAGTATTAAAACATATGTGTCAGAGAATGAAGAAAAAGTGTGACAGAATGATTACAGATTTGTGTGTCGTCCACTTGATCATCATTATTTCCATATCTGAAGTGTTTAGAATAACACCCATGAAAATGCTGAGAAGTGAAATATTCAGGTTCTAGCTTCATCAGGAGCAATTTCTTTGTATTATTGAATTTAATGGTCAAAATGTAATAACACATAATGTTTTAATAAAACAACAACAACCATAGTAATATGGAATAAAACAAGTAATAAAATAAGGATAATAATGAAGAGTGTATTAATCCAAACTATTAAAATAAAAAGTAAGATGGGATAAAACTGATAATAAAATAATAGTAATTACAGTGTATATAACTAGTGTTATGATAAAAATTAACAATATTAATAGAAAACTAGTAATATTAATGATAATGAATAGTATTGACCTCATGTATCATGATAAAATAACAATAAGATGGTTTAAAATTAGTTTATAATATTCTGCTTGTTCCTCCTTTTGCATTCAAACATTTTTAGTTTTAAGGAAAAATATTCTACTTGTTCATATGTCATATTTTTTATATGTGCATTGAAATTTAATCAAGTAAGTCTTGTTATGATTTTAAAAGCCAACCAAAGAGGAATTGGGCAAATGACATATCTGCTTAGCTAACATTTTACTGTTTGAAATACAAAGGTGAAATGAATTTAGAAAATAAATTTTAATGTTTGTAATTCAATTAGTTACTATTATTTCACTTTTGTTTGATGTTTGAAAAAACATGTGACAGTTTCAAATAATTACAAACATTTAAAAGATTAACTCTGTATTTCCAAGTTAATTTCAACATATATTCAAAGAGTAGAACACTGGCCAAATGGATATGATACTTGCCTATCTCTGGTCAGACATAAATATCATGAAATTTATAAAGTCATGAAAAACAATAATGCAGATTGTATGTATATAAAGGTTTATAATGAAATGCAATAAAAATAATATAGAGTAAAACTAGCAATAAGATAATAATCATAATGAAAAATGTATCGCATAAAGTTGTAGGATAAAACAAATGAAGTAAACTAGTAAAATTATAATAACAGAAAAATTCTTATCAGAAACAAAATTTTAATATACAAACTAAAGTGTGATTCATATTTAAATGTTGATGATAGTAAATTAAACTTTAAAATTATACAAGTCATCTATATTACCTGTTGTTGCTCATAAATCTCTAACTAAAAATATTATTCAGTACATTAAACAAAGCATTGTTTTCAATTTTTCCAGAGAGATTAAATTTCTGGCTAAAATTATAAAAATAAGGATATAAATATATTGATTAATTAGAATATTTGATATAGAAATTCAAAACCAAAACCAATAAAAAATAGCATTTTTCGGCAAGAATGTTTCCTGTTGAAAATAACAAAACAGAATATGAAAGTAAGAGAACAGTTTAAAAATTATTTATATTTAGGGATAATTTAAAAATTATTTACATTAGTTACATGCAGACTACTGTCCTTATTTTTTTTTAAATGAAAATATTAGTCCAGATTTAAATAATGTAAATAATAACTCCTCATCCCAGAAATCCAGACAGCTTACAAATATTCAACTATTTAAGATTTATTCAATTTTCAGAATGAGATTTTAGTTTATAATTTGAATATTCTTTTAAGTTGTTTTATTCTCTCTCATTAATTATTTCTTTATCTTGAGAAAGTTACATTTATACAGTCATATAAAATATACCTAGTACACATATTATGGTTTTGCATTTGAAACAAGGATTCAAAAGGGGTTTCCCAAAACCCACATATTGGAAGAGACCTCCTCCAGATCAGTGGTGATCTTTATATAGGTTGCATCTGCTTAAATTCTAAGTTGCTTTTCAGATCAAATGATAAGTCAACTTTAATTTTCCACTCAGTTCTTTTTTGCTTACTATTTATTGACTTTCTAAAATTCATGCTAATATTTTTCATTGCCAGTCACTAAATAGGAATCTTTATTTCCAAAATCTTTGGAAGAAGAGCAAAAGAAAAAGAGATTATGCTGGGGTGGCATTAAAAATGAATAAATATATGAAGTAAAAGAAAAAATGAATCTGTAAAGATGTATAAATGAAATATTTGATGCAGTTATTTTAATGTTTAATCATGCAAGATATACACTATTAATCTCTGAGCCATGTTGGTATTAATTTCCTATATTCATTATGCACATCTTTTCTTTCTGTTTCAATTTAAATGGATATTGATTTTTCATTCCCCTTAAATTTCTTGAAAATATTATTTAAATGTATATCTTTACCAAAAAAGCAGGCATACTTAAAAAATGTATGGGTAAAAAATAAATTAATGTCTGGAATGTTGTTGACTGAAATCCGAAACTATTTGTACACAATTTTTTTATACATGTAGGCATATGTGTGTGTACATACATATATATATATATATATATATACACACACACACACACACACACACACACACACACTACAGATGTGTATCAACATGTGAACTCATCCACACACCATTGCTTGGGCAATCAAAACAATTCTTCATTTATTCCAAATAAATGATTTTTTTTCTATCAATAGACTGAGATAATAACTTATATATATATATATATATATATATATATATATATATAAAAGAAATATAAGGGGGAATAACTCAAAAGACATGGGAAGAGCAGGGAACAGAAATGACAAAATAGACAAAAATTGTCTTTGTACAGCTTTTAAAGGAACTTTTTTTTTCTCTCTTTTTAAAAAGTTGGGTGACTGGACACAGAGCCGGCTAAAGATGGTTAAAATGATATTTCCTCTACAAAGTCATTATAGTCATCTAAAGCCTCGGAAATTATACATTTGTATAATATGGCTAAAATAAAATGTTTTTGACTACTGAACATAAAAAAAATATATATATATAACTGGACTTGACAGGAAGAAAAAATAGAAACAAATTCTTTTATAAAGTTATTTAAAAAAATAATCTTTTAAAAATTGATAAATAACGAGAAATGAATATAAATTAAAATCATTTTTTTTTAATGTCCAATCTCTCTTATTTTAAATAAAAGTTGTCAACTTTTTGGATGTTTAAATTTTAATTTTAAAATAATAATAATAATTATTATTATTATACAATTATTATTATTATAAAAAGCAAATGGAAAAAAGTAACACAGTACTGACAACAAGCACCTGGTGATGCGAGAATGTGAGAGAAAGGAAAAGAAACAATAAAAAAATGGCGTTAAATGCAAATATTGTTTGGGAGTTTAACTGATTTAGGTGTTGTCTGTTGTCGATTTCAGGAATGAGATCCTGTTATTCTCTGTGTCCGTCTTCGTCCTTCACTCTTTAGAATGTGTCTGTGAATAGTAACTGTCTACGGCAAAATTTATAAAGGTCAGAATATGACCTGCTGATGGTAAAACAAAATAAGCAAAAGGTTTGAAAGGAAAAAATATTGTAATTTCTGGCCTTTTTGAAATATACATGACTGCTGTAAAACAAAATAAATAAATAAAAGTATAACAAAATTTGTTCTTGCATTATTCCTTGTGTATAATATGCATATTCAGATGTATTTACATTAGTTTGTCTTAATTTGACATGAGTACTAGAATCAAAATTAGTATTGAGTTTTATCTACAAACACTCATTCTACATAAGGTATATTTATATTCAAGAAATGCGGGTTATTTTGAAACTAAAATGGTATAGTAAGGGGGATCATTGGAAACCATTCCTCTAGATCAGATAATCTTTTATATTACCTTGATGTTGTCATCATACCAAATAAGGTCTAAATAGCAGGGCAGATGTGGTTGGTAATAAGCTTAGGAGAAAGACAATTCTAAATTGAAATGATAACTGCACTCAGTAAAAACCTATTTGTTACAGAGGCAGAGATACCTAATCTGGTGAAGTTGAGGGTGTATTCTGCACAAATTTTAATAGCACTGAAGAGGAGGAGGGATTTGATTGTGAGATACTTCTACAGTTTATCAGGGGACATATAATGGTTAAAAAGAGGCCTGAAGATTGAGATACACCAAAGTAGAGAGAGTTTGCATTAGAAATCTGCATTAAAATATCTTTTTGTTATATGTCCTTGTAACACCTAACTTTGACATAGGTTAGAAGTAAATAAGAAACTCAATAATAACAAACATTTCATTCTCTAGTTAATTATTTGAATTCAGATATTTACTAAATTTTACTTAGTCTTATGCAATGTCATGTAATAGTTCCTTGCAGAAAAAGTGCACTATTATAACAATCTTCCAGATAGAGGAAGTTTGTTTTCGATAGTTACACATACAGGAAGTTGGAATATTGATCTTTGGTAAACTCTCTAAGCTATATACCTGAGCTATCAACAGTATGATCTTGTTAATATTTCCATATTTCTTCCAGTCATCTTCGGAACATCATTGATTTTGTCTACTATGAAAGTTGTT
>OZ038520.1:28410762-28420762 GCA_964036315.1 Acanthosepion esculentum
CTCTCTCTGGCCAAATCTAATTGTTTTGTTACCCTTAAGCAGAAAAACACTTAATTGGATTTTTTATTTTCCAAACACGGTCAGCCCACTGTGGCCACGTTCATAGTTGATGTTATTGATATATATATATATATATATATATATATATATATATATATATATATATATATATTTGAATTTTAAAAACATTTTAAATTCTGCGTTTTTTACTAATATAGTAATATGAGAATTGTTTTGTAGAGGTAGGTGTTTTTCAGTCAATGTGGCATGAACTAAATTGTTCAATAAATAGAGGAATGTCACCGTTATTATAAGAAATTTGCACGTCGGATCAGTTATTTTAATATCAAGTATGTGGTGCAATTCAGTTTACATTACATGAATCATTAAAAAAATTCAACCTCAGCGTTGCGACCGCACGCTCCAAAATTTATCAGTTAACAATAACACATTTCTGAAAAATATATTTCGGAGTACATCTTAACTTTCGTTGTCCTGTTATTACCTGGATGTAAAAAAGACATATCTATTTCCATACCTGAGAATGATTGTATGCACAATCGAAAGCTTGTAGTAAAAAAAAGACCTTATACAACTGGAATTTATAAACAGGGATCATAAGATTCATCTACAGGTTCGAGGTTAATGTATTTTATTAAAAATTGTTTGCGAGAGTGATTCTTGCCATTTATATCATTAACTTCACTATCTGATTTTTGTATGAATGATTCATGTAATATATATATATATATATATATGTGTGTGTGTGTGTGTGTGTGTGTGTGTGTGTGTGTGTGTGTGTGTGTGTGTGCAGCTACCTCCAAAGAAACGCGATACCTAAGGTTTAAAATTAATTTTTAAAATAAAAAACTTTCTTTTATATTAGTTTTAAGTTCAAGCTAATAAAATGAATTTAATATTTCTAATAAGCAATGTACTTTGCTTTATTTCAAAACGAATTTAAAGTGATTGAAATGAATTCTTTTTTTATCGCTAGAAATCACTGAGTGTAATGATTTTAATCATCTGTCAGCACAATCTAATTTTCTTTATTAAAAAATCTGAGAAAAATGAAATCTTTCTGAAAATTTGTGGAATATTAGCTGATTAATTAATCAAATTTCAAAAATATTATTTTTGGTTTAAAATATTGCAGAAATGTATTTTTTAACACGCAAGTAGGTGTTCATTGAATGTGTTGAAAGCTTTGACATCCCGACAGGTTTATTAATACCTGGAAATTTAAGTAGTTTCTCTACGGTGTATATATATATATATATATATATATATATATATATATATATATATATATATATATATATATATATATATCTGTAAAATGACTTGAGGAATATAATGTGAGCGTCTTTTTTAAAAATAATTTTTTACTACATAGTAATATTAAATATTTAAGAAAGTATTTTCCGTAATTTAATTTTATTGAAATTTAGGTACTTTGACTTTAAATTTACTATAGTTATCGATCTTATTTTCTAATATTGTTTTGTGTGGTCGTCCGTATTTTTAAAAAATCCCCACGTTTATACAGACGCAGAAAGTTTTTAAAACTTTCTAAAATATTCAGGTTCGCTCAATTGTAGTAAGATTTTCTATTTATGATAAGCAAATATATTTTAATATCTGTCTATATTTCTGAGATGAGGTATTATGTCACTGACCTGTCACTGGATCAAACCAACGCCTTTATCCACTGTGCCATGTGTCCTTGAGGACCCAAAGAGTGTGAGTTCAATACCCGGTTATGGCAATAGAGAACTTTCAGTGAGAAAATTAACAGGAGATAACTGATAACTGACATCCATTAAACATGGCACGTGGAACTAGAACAGTCTACCCCAGTGAGCGAAATAAAGGTTTCAGTTCGACATTCCAACCACCTGAAGAAGGCCGGAGCGTACAACGGCCAAAATGTTGTAATATATATGGCGACAAAGATGAGGACAATAGTCCGAATAATGTAAATAATGTAAATATATTTTACTTAACAATATCACCTAACCCGTACAAATTAATAGAGAATTTTAACAGTTCTGGAATTTTATAATTTATTATAATTAAAATTTAATAAAAAATGAAAACGGTTCTTGTAAAAATGCATTATTCATTCACCGAAAAAGATTTTTCTTATAGTGTCCTAAATATATTTTATTCATAAAAGCAATTAAAAGCTGTTCTAATTAAATATTGTCTTATTTTATTACATTTTTATTTTACGATTCAAAGCAGATTTTCGATAACTGTGAATCCTGTTTTATAAAATTAAATTGATGACTTAAGTTCACCAAAGCGTTTTGCTTATAACTAAAATAAACATTAACCTCTATAGAATTTATTTTCTCGAAATTTTATAAAATTAAATAAGTTTATGTGTTTATCAGATGTAAAAAGCATTTTAGAAAATTTTATAGAAATGAAACAGTTCTAAAATAATTTCATTCATTTGTGAATATGTCTTGAAAGATTCATTTAAATCCGACAATTATCTGACTTTTGTAAGAATTTCCAAATCATTGTGTTTTTCGCCACAAAAAAAGGCTAAAATTTTCTATACTAATTTATGGTCATCTGTTGACATAAGACAAACAAAATTTTTAACCAAAATTTCGAACGTTCTAAAAATGATCAAAAAATATAATTTAATAATTAAAAAAGTCCTTTGGTCTTTCCTTTTTTATAATAACAGAAAGATTTTGACGATAAAACATTTTTTCATCATGTATGCTCATTTTTTAGCAAATCTTTGGAGGTTCCTACACACACACACACACACACACACACACACACACACACACACACACACACACACACACACACACACATACATATATATATATATATATATACTAAATTTATTGAATTGGCTGCCAATGTTTGGCTGTTTAATAATTAATCACATCTTCTTGCTTGCATATAAGCTGTTGCACATAAAAACAAAATTTGTGGAATCTATCCACAGCTACTTTCGATCACCTCTAATCATTATCAAAACCATTAATGTTATCTGTGCAATATAGAACAATTTGATTAGCTTCATGCTGTCATGTTCAGGAATGCTACAATTTTAATTTAAATATACGTGTTTCGTATATAAATGACCTTTTTATGCACAGGACTGTTTTTGATAATATGTGTACCTTTGTAATTTTTTAAAATTAATACTTTAGGGGTTGAAAATTTGAGAATGTTTTAGGAAGATGTTAATTCTTAGACTGCATTTTCTTATATAAGCCGTGAGCATTCAGGATATTGTCCTTTCCTTTCCTTTGTAACGTAGTAAATTCTGTCTTTTTACTATCTCTCCTAAACCCTATTCTATCATCCAGTTACACAAGATAGTTAGGTAAGCTATATGTTGTTTTCTTCTGTCCCACTCGCTTTTAATCTGTTCTGTGTTAGATTTTCTAAACCATTTTTCCTCATTATGTGCCCTAGAAATTTCGACTATCTTTCTGATTTTAATTATAACTGTACTTTTTGCTTCCATTTTCTCTAAAACTTCATCATTGCTCATATGTTCAGTCGATGGTATTTTAAGTATCCTTCTGTAGAACCACAGTTGTGTTGCTCCATGTTTTTTCTTCATCTGTAAGGAGATTTTCCATCATTCGCTGTCATATAGGAGGACCTATATAGCATAGTACAGTTCAGTACTCTTTTCTTTGTTTCTAAAGTAATTTTCCTGTTTCTTAATACTTTACTTAGCTTCTGGAAGGCAATTTTCACTATATCCAATGCGCCTTCAGATTTCGGTGTAGCACTTTACGCCTTTTGCTGAACTACTTCTCAGATTTTTAAACTATTGTACTTGTTTGATTTTGGTATCTCCAATTTGTAATTCGCATGTTGAGCTGTTCTTTTGGCTGACAACCATGCATTCTGTCTTCTTGCAATTGATGTTTAGTCCTTTCTTCTCGCTTTCCTTCATTAACTGCTATAGTAGTTCTTGTAGTTTTTTTTTTTGCTATTAACACTGTATTATTTGTATATCTTATGCTGTTAAGATTGTTGCCACCAATAATGGATACTGGTAGGACTTGTAATTCTCTCAGAATCGCCTCACTGTAGTTTGAATGTCTGGTGAGAAGACACATACTTGTTTTACACCCCTTTTTATTTTTGTATTTACAAAATTGAAATTAGTATGAAAGAATACCAAATAAGGAAAATGTAAGTAAGAAAATTGTACTAAGGCAATTTTCCAGTTCTGAACTTCCTTGAATATCAACATTCAAATCGTTCCATTTATCTGTAGTCTGGATCATAATCATTCCGAATTTCACGATCTTTAAATTATCTGCGTAGTATGTACTTCGCGAGGACAACATACGGTATTGAACTCAAGGCTTTCCTTTTAGACTTGCAAGCTAAAACTGACAAAGCCAGTCTGCCATATTCTTTAACCTATTGATAAGGGAGAAGAGATGAATTCATGCCTTTTCAAACAGTATTTTCACAAAAGTGAATGTAAGGAAATTCGAATTCGGTTCGCTGATTTCTTGTTCCGATCCACTACACGTACTTCAAATAGTTAAGTTTAAATATCTTCGAATAATACTCAGAAATTTTGGAATTGTTAACAAAGTTTATAACATTTCTGGATTGTTTTAGACAGAAAATAAAAATCGATATTCTTTCTCGATTTGTTTAAGTTAGAAAAAAGTTAAATATTATTAAAATATTCGATCATTGCAAAAGCTCGTGCCCGATTTTCATTTTTAATATAAAATGACTGCTGCTTGACATTGGTGTTTGTTTCGGTTTCGATTTCTGAGGTGTTCTAAGTTGAAAAGTTGTATCATTCAGTTACGAGTCAAACCTTTTTTTGTATATTCATATTTTGACCACAAATGAAAATCTTAAAGATGGAGGATGAAATTTTATACTTTCGCTCTATTATGCTCTATGAATTTTGGAAACGAGTAAGTGTCAGAACTGTGATAAAAAGCATTCACAGAGTTTATTTGGATTGTGATCCAGCTCTTCTGACCGGTAAAATATGGTTTGAGACATTTCATCAGAATGATATGACGATGAAGATGCTCTGCTTACCATCGTGGAGAATAAAATGATATAGCTAAGACTATGAAAATAAATATCCTTTCGCCATTTGAAGAGACTTAGATTCGTTTCCAAACTTGACCCGTGGCTTCCCACATTTTCCGACTGAACAGAACAAGCTCGATCGTGTTTTTGCGGCGATTTCTTTGCTGTTGGGTTACGAAAAGGAGCCGCATATCTGAATAGAAGTTTTACATGCAATGAAAAATAGATGTTAAACGCAAACAGAGCTGGAAACAAGCTTGTGAATGATCGGAATCGAAGGAAGCTAAAGCGAGCTTGCATCCAATGTAGGTGTTGCTTTCCGTTTATTGGGATTGAAGGCGGACAATTCACATTTAGCTTCTTCTAGCCGGCGAAATAATAACTTCAAAGAAGTATTGCGACCAACTCACCAATCTGGAGAAAGAAAAATCGAAAAGATGTCAATTTCCACCATGACAACGCAAGACTGTACGTTACAAAACACACCTTGTAGAAACTTAAAGAGTTGAAATGGAAAACCCTCCAACGTCTACTCTATTCTCCTGGCTTGGTTCCAGCGGATTTTTATTTGATCCGGCCTCAAAAGTGTAATTTAACTGACAAAAATTGTATCAGTACATTCATTTGAAAACTGCATCACAATGTTCTTCCAACAAAAAATACAAAGTTTCTACGAAAATGTCAACAACAAGCTTATAGAACGACGGCAGACAATGTACTTGACTAATAAATGTTTTTTTTCTTTTTTTGAGTATGTGAAATTTTGATTTAATTTTCTAATCGGGCGCAAACTTTTGCAAGGATCTAATATATCAGGACAGATCCATTGTCATATACCGTGTATTTAAGACGTCTGAACAATATGTCAGCAAACATGTATTAAGACTGCAAATGTAAACTACATAAATTTGTATAATTACTAGCACAGTACCTGTCAATTTGATAGGATTTCTTACTTATAGATCGGTACTTCTATCTAGGATCAGTTTAGTATATGTGCGCTTTGCCTAGAATTAGATTGTTACTTCCTTCTCTCTGCTTAAGATCAGTGTAGTATATTTGTGTTTTGCCTACCTTAGTATTTGCCAGTTAATATTACAATGTTGTTAAACTAGCAGAAGATAGTGAATATGTTGTTTGCTTATCCCCAGACCGAATATTTGAATTCCTTTTTTACATGTTTGTTTTAAAATCACATGTTTTAAGGAAAGATAAGCCTACAGAGATGGTGATAATATTCATTCTTATATAGAATAGATACCTTATAATATTTCAAACATTTTGTAAACCTAGCGAATTCTGTTTTAAGAAAATCCACTAGATTAATGTAAATTCAGAAACAAAATAAAATGTCGGTTGATGTTGATTTACACAGGAATGCACGTGCGTTCTTCAATTTTCTTTTTAAGGAAATACATCGAACATTCAGGAATTAAACATCAGAATTTAATTAATTATTGATTTGTGCTTCTTGTGATTTTAGCGTCTTTTTGCGGTGCAAAACATAGATTTGGAAATTAATGAAACATCAGATAAATGTGCGAAATTTAATGAAACTTTCAGAGCTTATTCACAAATTAAATTATTTTTCAATGTTTCTTTTAGAAAATCTTTGTAAAAATATAATTTTACATTTATTACTTCCCACTTATTTAATTTTATGAAATTTCATAAAATTATTATTTGTAGCACCTGATGTTTTTATTACTTATAAGGACAAGTCCTCGGGGAATTTAAATCATTTTTTGTCAAACAAGACCTCTGATTATAGAAAATCTTCTCTCAATCGTAAAATAAAAATGCAATAAAACTAAGACATTCAATTAGAGCAGTATGTTATGTATAAAATATTTTATGGACATCATTGTTTTTAAAGAAATCGATGAATAATGAATTTTTATAAGAATTTTAAAATTTAAAAAATTTTAATTAGAATAATTTATAACATTTTAAATCTTTTAGAATTCTATATTAATTTGTAGCGGTTAAATGATAATTATTAAATTGATACTGTATTTATTAATCAATAATAGAAAAGCACACTGCAATTCAACGACCCCCAATATTTTAAAAAGTATTTTCAATTGTTTTTTTGTGTGTATAAACGTGTCAAATTTTGTAAATAATGATATCCAAACGCGAAATTATCAGAAAATAAGTAACTAAATTAAAGTTAAAATTTATTGATAATTTTCTAACATTTCCTCACCAAGTGTCTTTGTAATGTACACTATTATAGCACCGTATATATGTTATTGAATAACATATTAAATTGCTTGGAAGATTTTCTTAATTTTTTAAGATTACTGGGTAGTTAAAAAATACATATAAAAAGGCGTTCGAATTATATTCAAGTAATTATTACAGTTATGACTCCCTTAGAAATAAATTCCCAAACATAAGTTTATCGAGAGAATCGTCAACACCTCAAAAATACTTCCAACTCCGTATTAGAAATGCTTTTATGCAATATTTTAAACTAAAAGTAAGTAATATTTGTTTCAAAACAGGTTAATCAAACTTTAAAATTATATTTTAGTTTTCAGAAATTTATTTTTCAATTTTCAGAAAATTATTTATTTTATTTTTGCAATATAAAAATATTGTACAAATAAAATATAATTTTCAGAAAATTTATTTCAGGAAGATTTGCTGATTTAAAGTTTAATAAGAAAATTACGTTGTTTTGACAGATTTATCAATATGGACGATTTTAGTGTTTTACGGATAATAAAAACTCATTCCAATCTGATAGATTATATTTTAGGAATAACTTAAAAACACATATATACATGTAGTGAGCGCTTGTAGACATATTAGGTGAAAAAGGATGAAAAGTGCCGACCATATATACGCTTCATCCAGACCAAATCTTCTTTGCTTTTTATAGCAGCTAATAATTAATGAAAAAGAAAACACGTCCCTAGTCCAAGTAACTAACCCAATCAAATTGTGGCTTTTGCTTAAGGTTAACTTCAGTTTGAAATACAGCAAAATATCTTGCTTATTGGAAGTGTTAACTTTAATAACCTTGAAATTAAAAATAAAATAAAAGCTTCAAGAAAGATCTTTCATCTTTTAGAGTTTATGTTTTTATGTATTGCTTTTCTTTGGATGTACCTATATCTATTTATTTATATAATCTATTTGTATTTCTATATATTCATATGTTTATATAGATATAGATACCTTATGTATAAAGTAGAAGGACAGATATGAACTGGCTGAGAAAGAAAGAATGAAACAAAGAAGGAAAGGGGGATAATTTTGCTTTGTTTCCTCACTTCTTGAAAAATTCTGACCGAAGTCCAATTCTTATATTCAATTGCAGCGTTAAGAATATTTTGTCCACCAATGGTCGGAACGAAGGTTTATGCTGTCTGCTCACGAAGTTCATTTTTCAAGACTTGTGTGAGTCACGGATTAAATTATAGTGTGACAGACCCAGTAAATCATCTTGCTGTGTCAGAAACAAATAAGCAGTGACATATAAAGTGGTTTATTGTGACACTATCTTGCTATGACACTGACAGAGAAGCTACATTACACGAGAGGTGGTTTTCTGTAGAACTCGCCCCTTACGAGATATCCATTACACAAACAGAAAAGCATACAAGTAAGACTGTCGCATGCTAAGTTTTTAAAGGTGGTAGCAAGAGTAGCAATGATAATGGTAGTAGCAAATGTGAGCTGTAGTTTGAGGAGCAGTTGTGGTTAGGGTGAAATTGGGAAGAGAGAATTGTTTTCTGACAGTCAATGGGCTTTTTCTTCATACAGCTTCTTCATCATGTCGCTGAAAAGAGAAGATAGTCGAGGCTCATCTAGTAAAATAAGTTGCTTTTTGGAGATTAAGCCCAAATTCAATTAAAGTTATGAATCTTGGAAGTTCCACGGACAATAAGATAACTTTACTCACTAAAGGTTAGTGTTTTATGTTTGTAAAATATGGAAATCGAAAATGCTAATATCCACTTTATATTTTGGGAATAGTGGAAGAACTTAAAAATACATATATACATGTAGTAAGTGCTTGTAGAAATATTAGGTGAAAAGGGATGAAAAAGGCCGACTGTATATACGCTTCATCCAGACCAGATCTTCTTTTCTTTTTATAGTAGCTAATACTTAACAAAAAAGAAAATACGTCTCTAGTTCAAGTAACTAAACTAATCAGTTTAATATAACCAAATTTAATGATCAATCAGTTTAATACAACCAGTTTTAATTCTAAGCTTCACGCATTAAATATATTTACATATTTATAAACCTAGACCATATTTAGTATAAGTCTAGATTAATTGTGAACGCAGTCACTAGCAATGATTCCTAACACAAACTCATCATTTCTTCATAACAGGCAGTCTTTCTAATAGTGAGGATAATATTCATAATTTTTTTCATAAACGAGATTTGTCATATATCTCTAGAGTTTTGTTGGAGTAAGTCATATTTGGTACAATGGTACATTCACTGAATATCCAGTCAATGTCAATGACTTTCCATCCCTCTAATGCTCAGGATTATCTGCATAAAAAATTTCTGATAGAAAAGACATCACACATACATAGATACATACGTATGTATGTATTTGACTGGATGGGAAAGTGGTCGACCATGAAACCTGGGTTCGAATCTCACCATAGTCGATTTTTCAGGAAGGTAACTACTTGTTATTTGTCTGGGGCAGCGGTGCCAGCGTGTGGAACCTTTGAAAAACTACATGAAAACCATACCACGGGTTGAACTAAGCCTGTGAGTTTAATTTGGTAGACATAACTATTTGGAAGCCGTCAATGGTTGTGCTAGCACGAAGTCACAAGCCATCGTGACCGAGAGTTTGAGCGTACTGGCCTTGCTCAGACAGTTGTTCATGCCAGATAATGTTCTCTCCTAGAAACTGTAACTTCGAGTTACATGTAACAGAAGGGATTGTCAG
>OZ038520.1:28423262-28485196 GCA_964036315.1 Acanthosepion esculentum
AAAATACAATCGTTAATGAGCTCAAGTTGTAGCTTTCTGCAAAAGTGACCTCGTGTGAATATTCAAATGAACTATATATATATATATATATATATATATATATATATATATATATATATATATATATATATATATATATATATATATATATATATGTACGTATGTATGTATGTATGTATGTATGTATGTATATGTCGTCAATAACAATTCGTTTTTGGTGATGGCGATGGTAGGGAAGAGAGTGTCTTAAGGAACACTGGCACTGATAGGAAAAAGTACATTCCGAATAAAGCATGCTAATGCATGATGTTATATTGAAGGGAGAGGAAGGATCTACTCTTTTGCTTTCTTTAAGCTTTAATAGATGTAATATTTCAGATTAATTAGTTTTGCCATTCGCAGCAAACTTGAGGGCAGATTCCCTGGATGTTTGGTCATGTCCAAGGACCAGTGTCAGAACTAATCAGAATCATGAAATTTCCAGATGTTAATTTATTCCATCCCGTTACCAGATTCTCGTTCTCGTTCTCACTCTTTTTGATTGTCAGCTTTAACTATAACGCGGTTAATATTTTGAAAATAAATTGTTTCTTTCGGCCCTTTTTTCCACATAATGATTATGAAGGTTCAGTCACCGTTTTCATTCAACATAATACCAATTCTTTTCAGATATCTTTTGTTTTTCCTTTCCTTTCTCATTTTTAGACTCTACTTTTTTAATGTTGACTTATTTCAACTAATGGTTTTTATTCAACGTTTTTCTAGAAAGATTTTTCAGACATATTCCATTTCTTAATCTTTTGTAAATCAGTCTCTACTGATAAGGAAAATAACATTAATAATGCATGTTGAATCTTACCTTCTTTTTTTTAACAGAGGCTTAAAATAGCTATCTATACTCTAATTTATAAATAACACATTTTTGCATATACAGCAGTACTTTGAATAGAGCAGAAAATTTCTTCCAAAATGAGAGCAAACTTTTTAAACCGGCTCTGGTCAACTATATGAAGAAAAATAATGAAAAAATGAAAAAAAGATATGTAGATGAGACAATATAAACATTGTTGCGAAGAGAATACTTAAGAGAAATATGGGACCCTTATTAATAGTGACCCACCATAATTCTGTCCGAATCAACTACATTGACTAAATAAGAAGGCCACAAGAAAATGTGTGGAGATAAAGATAGGATCGTCACTTAATTCGTAAGTGAAAGCATCAAGCTAGCTCAAAGTTCAAAATTGGCATGAATGTGTGAGAATGGTGGTCGACAGGGAATTTTGGAAAAGTTTGAGATTGCAATCGACTTATATAATCACAAATTAGAATTTGTTTTAGAAAATAAAAATATGAAATTCTATGGGAAATCAAGTCATCGTGAAACAAAAGATGTCAAAGCATAGAGGGTGCCATAAACGTGAAAATTTGAAAAAGTATTCCGACGTTGTGAGACGTCTTCTTCTTCTTGATGTCTTCTCGATGTTTTCTTCTTGCCTTCTTCCTCTTTCTATCTTTTCTTATATTACAATATTGGCGAGGAAAAGAATGTTAGTAATATTAATATATTAAGAATTTTCAACTACTTATTATTATTATTATTATTATTATTATTATTATTATTATTATTATTATTATTATTACTATTATTATTATTATTATTATTATTATTAATAGTAGTACTAGTAGTTATTGTAGCTGTGATAATGGTAATGACAACAGTAATGAAATAATTATTTATTTTAAAACTGTAAATTGTTTCCTTCCTGTTATAATTCATTAGTTAATATTATAATAAATAATAAATATATACACGAGTATATTTCTAAATATCATTAATAGCAAACGAAAACAGGATGAAATAAATTCAACCAAAAACTTCAGCTGAACTACGACTATAAACATCAGAATTACATAAAATATCTGCTACCAAAATACATAACGTCATACTCCTGGGCTCTTATTTTTTTCTGCTGTGATAAAGAGAACTTTACTTAGCATCAGAAAAATCAATCTTGATGAAGAAACACCCAACACCTATAAAAATTAACACGTTCTTCTCGTCATATTCTTTTTTCTTTACCATCTCTGTAACATTTATTTAAACAATGCAATATCATATACTTGCTTTTCATTTAATGTTTTCTCTTATTTGTCAAAATCATTTAATATTATTATTGTTGCTGTTACTATTTCAGTCTATTCTCTTTATTCTTTCTGTCTATTTTCATTTTTATTCATCCTTTCTCTTTTCATAATTTCTCTTTGACCATGCCTTCTAATAGTTGTTTTTCCCTTCTATATATATATTTTGTTTCCGATTTTCCTTTTATATTTCATTTTTCTACCATTCATTTCATTTTTGTTCTTTTACTTTAATTTTTACACCCTCAGATTATCACTCCTTGTGTTTGACATTCTTCTTCCTTAAATTATTATCTTTATTTCATCTTTCTTAGATTATTATTATTATTGTTGTTGTTGTTGTTGATGTTGCTGTTGTTGTTGTTATTATTATTATTGTTGATGTTATTATTATTATTAATATTGTTGTTGTTGTTGCTGTTGTTGTTGTTGTTGTTGTTATTGTTTGTTATTGTGGTTATCGTTCTTGTTGCTTTTTTAATTTTCATTCCAATTTTCATTTTTCTTTCTTCGTTTCATTCTTTAGATTATTATTTGCCATTATCATTTTTTCCTCTTCCTCATATTTCGTGTTTATCCTTCTTTCTTTACTTCTTTTTACTATACTCATCACAGCTCATAGAGAGCCTTACAAGGATTCTCGTTCAGCTTCCTTCTTACTCTATATCCATTATTTGCGTTTCCTTAAAAAAAAAAAGAACGGAAAGAAGAGAAAACGTAAAGGCCTTTCGTGTGTAACCGACATCCGAGCAGTCGAAATCCCCACCCTACCAATACCCATTCCAGTCTTTTTATTCGCCTGTCAATCCCACATGGCACCCACTCAAAGGAGCCATGTTTGTCCTCTCTCCCTTAATCGCTAACTAGCCGACTCCGAAGGGAATCTTTCTACCACTACGTTCTAATGTTACTCAAGTGGCTACAGACCGTCCATAAGATCTTCCTTGTTAATCCCCTTCAGACTGCATCACCAAGAGAAAACGAGAGAAAGAATTTGGCTTTAGTTGATTCTCTGTCTCTGTCTTTGTTTATGTTCTTTCTCTCTCTCTCTCCGTTCTTCAATGTCTTCAAAAACAGTAGGTCTTTTGGCAGACATTTCGGCGGGAAAGACCTTGGGAAGAAAATAAAAGGAAGATTGTTTTCTTATTAGAGTTTATAATTTCCCTCCGATCAAATTATGGCGTTTCTTCGAGTCAAACAATGAAGGTGAATTGTAAGGTCGAAGGTAATGCCGACCAGTAGTATAAATGACTGGCTGAATAGTAAACTGAATCGTGGTCTTTGTTTAGCTGCGAATAGTAGCAACAGTAAAAGTAAAAGAACAAAAACGTACACTTACTCCCACCATCTTCATGTTTTGGGGACTTGGCACCGTCTTATTGTCTGATTTTATGTATGAAAAAATGCTAAATGAAGAATACTGATTTCAAACTCTTCTGTTAAGGGATTTTTTGATGGTTTAGAACCTAATTAGTTCAAATTAATTTTAGAGAATACAAAAGAATTTTGCAGAAATTTTGTTTCTGTTGTTCTGTATTTTTGTTACGCCTGAAAAAAAAATTAATTCACATGAATTTTTTACAATATATTTTCCCCAAGAAAACTTTTTTATTATTATTATTATTATTATTATTATTATTATTATTATTATTATTATTATTATTATTATTATTTCCTTTTATTTCTGGTGTATATTCATTTTTACCCGGTCCCGACCAGAGACCTAAGATCAGAATAGCGTCATGACATTTTCCACTGAACAGTTTTTAATAAAAATCACACATATTTTATATAGATAAAGCCCTTCGCAAGGTTTGGGCTGCACTCGTGAGAACATTCTTTTGTATTTCTTTAAGGCATGGGTTTCCAGGAATCCCTTCAATAAGCCTAATGGAATATTTTCCAAACAATCCGAGGGCTCCAACCACAACTGGAATGGATTATGTTCTCATGTGCCACATTTCTGAGATTTCGATTTACTTTGATTTCTGTTGTATACAAATTTCCTTCTGAGAACCAACAAGAGACATAAAGTCACAAATGGCTTCATGACATTTTCCACCGATCATTTTTGTAAAAAAAAAGAAAAAAACCCTTAAGATCACACACATTTTACAGCTCTTCGTAATGTGTAAGATGTACTTGTAAGTGCAATTTTTTGTATTTCTTTAAGGCATGGACTGCCAGGAATCCCTGCGATGAGTCTATCAGAACCATTTCCAATCAATCCGAGAGACTCCAACTACAAGTGGAATTATTGATGTCCTCATGTGCTACACTTTTTAGATTTAGATTTCAAGATCCTTGTATTTTGATAGTTTTTTAGAGACCTTCATATATATATATATATATATATATATATATATATATATATATATATATATATATATATATATATATATGTATGTATATATGTATGTATATTAAAATCTGTAAGGACTGTCATACCAATAAGAAAGCACATTGTGTATTTAGATTTAGATTTCAAGATCCTTGTATTTTGATAGTTTTTTAGAGACCTTCATATATATATATATATATATATATATATATATATATATATATATATATATATATATATATATATGTATGTATATATGTATGTATATTAAAATCTGTAAGGACTGTCATACCAATAAGAAAGCACATTGTGTATTTATGGTTTTAGATTACGATGTCTGGGCCATTAGCTTTGATTGTTCTGTCTGTGTGTATTGTAAAGTATCCACAAAAATGTTACAGGTCCTATTTCTGTAAGCAGGACTTCATAGAAATTCCTTGTAGTTTCCTTCCCGTAAAAATTGCAGATTTACCTGTGCATATATGGACCACTCTAACATGTCCAGTTTTATATTCAGTCTGTTCTAACACTGTAACTTGGTACAAGATGATCAATTCTTTCTGAATATTTATCCCAGAAGCTGCATTTCAGGTTGACACAATTTTTCGTTATGCCTGCTTGGTAATTTCTGATTAGCAAGTATTGATACTGTGCAGCAAGAATAAAATATTCGGTTTTATCATTGTCCTTTTACTACGTAACCACTGATGGGTACGGCAGAGTATTGTACAGAATGAGCAGAGTATTGACTACAGAGAGGATAGTCTTACCATCGTTTCTGAATTTGGTACATTGCTTTTGTATTTGCTTTTGCTTTCTTTTTTGTGTTTTTTGCCGGTGCAGCAGGCGTGTTATGGTTTATTTGCACTTCTTGACACACTTGAAGATTCTGTTTTTGAATTTACTGAATAAAGACCAATATACCTTTCCTGATACTAAGTCTGATAATGGTACGCCTTGTACATGCATTACTGCCAAATACAATTTTGATCACAATTTTTGGTACGCATGAATATTCAGTACATCCTACAGAATATCTCCCGAAAAAATGAATCTAGTGAAAAATAAAGAACAGTAAATGATAAAGCAACAAGTTAAAAAACAATAGGAGGAAAAATAGAAAAACTGATATTAGCACCCTTAAAGAAAAGAAAAAAATGGGTAAAAAAACATTTTGACTTACTTGTAATAAATCAGAAATTAAAAATACCCTTGATAAACTGTCAGTACCCATATGACAGGAGTTAGCCAATGAATGATGATGCCAATGTTTTAAAACGCCACACGTTATTTCCTGTTCCTTTGTCACGATGTTGATGTCAAAGGAGCTACTTGAGAACATCAGATGTGCTATTATTAAGTAAGCACAGGACATATAATGGGTATAAGGTCATTCCCAATACTCGGTATTACTTATTCAACAGTACGCAATGAAATTTAGAAATTTACTAAGAATGGAACTATGAAGAACCTCTCTGGGCGTAGGAGTAAGAGGAATATTTGAGAGAATTTTTGTGCCAGCCGTGGAAAACTACGACGTAAAACATTCAAAGAACTGAAAGCTGACCTGGAACAATCTGGGATAATTATTTCATAATTATCATACACGGTGCAGACGAAATCAAGCAGGGCGTTCTGGACGAAAGACCAAAGGAAAAACTATAACAGAAAAAATAAATTAAATTAAACGATTGAACTTTTCTAAAGAGTATCTAGACAAACCAAAATCCTTCTGGAAAAATGTTATGTAGATTGATGAATCAAAACTAGAGCTGTATGACAATGTCTACCAACAGTATGCTTACAGACGGAATATGAAAGTTATAAAGAAAAGAACTGCTAACGATGCTGGAGGATCTATATTGTGGGGCTGATTGGATTCTTCTGGTACTGGTGGTCTTGACTGTAACGCACTAGTCCTTACATCTGAGTATTACCAAAGGATTTTATAGCAAAATATGTTGTCCAGTGTAAGAAAACTGGGTTTGTATTGAAAATCTAGTACAAAGGAATGGTTGAAAGGGAAGAAGGGGGCTGCAATTAATCCTGATCTCAATCCCATTAAAAACGTATGGGGTCAGATGAAATATGTCACTGGTGAAAGGAATCTTGCAAATGTTCAAGAGATTAAAAAAAAAACTGCAGATGAAAACTTGGAGAATATATTAACTGAGAAGTGCTAGTTATCTTAGAGATTGCTACCAGAAACGTTTGAAGACTGTCATCAGTAGATTGTCTTAATAAAGTCGTCGTCCTTAATATTTGATTGTACCAACTATAATCAAATATTAAGGAAATGTTTATGTCATTTTTTCTTTTACCTCTTTGGAATTACAACATGTAAGTTGAAAAAATAATTTGGTTAAATTTATTTGGATAATCATTTAAAAATTAGGATGAAATAAATTTGGTTTTATTTCACAGATTTGTGAAGAGATACCAAAAAAATGAAAGGATGCGAGTATGACTGTATGTGCAAAATATGATGTCAAGTTTTGATAACAATACCGCATAACCTTTCAGGTAGGTCTCAATTAGAAATACCTTCAAGTCGTGTAACTCATTCCGATCAGATGGTCTCCGATTGGGCGAATTCTTAAATATCTAGATGTAACTTTTAAAAAAACATTAAAAAACAAATACTCACACCCAGACATTACTATTAATATTATTTGATATTTGTTTAGTACAATTCTGAGACCTAGGGTAGGACACGGTAGTAAATATATGCATTCTGTTTGCTCAAATTTGGATGCCATACTTAACATATACGGTGTTTATATTTTCTTTACTTTGTTGATATTATATTATATATCAATTATATTTTCTTTACATCTGCGTAGATCCACAGAGTACATTTTAAATCCCGTGTAAAACGAGATTATCAGGATCTTGTTACTGTCCTTTTCTGAAATATTTTGATTGTGCCAGGGCTTGAGTAGGTACATCAATATTTTTAAAGTACTGCATTTTTTAATTTAGATTTCAAGATCATTCTATATACCGATTTTGTCACATTCTTTAACAAATATATTTTTAACCTGATATTACTGTTGTATTTATGGAAAGGTATTTTAATTTGTAATCTCTAATTACTATGTTTGGCCTATTAGCTCTTATATGGTCAGTCAGTAGTAATGATAAAGTTCAAAAGAATAGTAACATCATGGCCTTCTATGACTAATTTAGGAGGATGTTTATACAGCATGTAACAATTATTATTATTATTGTTGTTGTTGTTGATGATGATGATGTTGTTGTTGTTGTTGCATTATTACCTGCACATGATCTGTTGTTATCAACTTTGCATTGCAGAATCATGCTGATAGTTATTAATATCCTGATCAGTAAATCTATTGACTTTATTTTTAATATTATCTATTGTGTACATTCTGTTATTGACACTGTCCATGTGTTTACTCATTTGATTAAATTTCTGTTTCTTATTTTCTCATGATACTTCTTTCTAATTTTGAACTTATTTCTACTTTATTAAGTGCCGATCATACTATGAAAAAGTCCTTTTGTCACATCCCACTCCCGTGGGAGGGTGAGTAAATAATGTGCTTGAATTTTTATTCCGATTTCCATAGAGGAATAGATATATTGTTATTTTTCCGGTAAAGATTTTCCACATCAAAGGTAGACATGTGATCAGTCTGTAGTTGTTTTTGTAGAATTCCACCAACTGTGGTAATCTGATTTATAATTTCTTGTGTCTTTAATATTCTCCTCTATATCTAATATTCTACGATATTGTTTTACTACATTTGGCATCGCCATTTTATCCTAGTTTTTTTGTACGGTTTTTCTTTCTTTTTTTTCATTTATATCCTCATGTCTCCTTTACCATTTGTTTTTATAAAATCTACCTGTTGTTTGTTTTTTATTCCATTTATGTCCTCATAAATTTAAACGTCGTTTTTTCTATTACTTTTTTTGGTTTGTTTCATCATAGAAGTGATCATCGTTTTTTTTTTCCTCTTTTTTTCATATATGCATACTCTCATAAAATAACTTCGTTTTCTTTTTTTAACATACAGTTTTTATCTTATTGTATCTTATCTCGTTATCTTTTGTTTTTTCTTTTCCATGTAACTTTTTGGGTTTCATCATTGGTTTCAAAATTAGTACTTGGTATTTTCAACTTTTTTGCTTTAATTGATTGCATTCTAGTGAAATGATAATGAAATTAAACGTACTATTTATCATAAAAATTATTTCTGTTGTTATTGTTCAAATTTGTGGTTTCTGTTGGATATTGTAAACCAAGTAATATCAAGTATTCTCAAATCCCAAGTTATCTTTACTATTTTCATTGACTTGGCAGCCATTGTCTCAGTAATACCTGATTTATTCTCCAATCCTAATTATTTTAATGCTGCGTTTGTATATCCTTCCATTAACCAAGTGTTTATTAGGCCTATTATTACTTAGACTCCAAAAGATTGCTAAGTATCGGCCAAAGTCATTTATAGTCTCTAGTTTCATTATCTGGTTTGCTGTAGGAATTTCTCGCTGCAAAAATAAAGAAATAAAAAAAAGAAGAAAAGGAAAAAGAATCTAATGGATTGCTCTTCCGAAATCTCATTCAAAAAGTAAATAATTTTTCTTATTTTCAATGGGTTTTCCCCCGATTTTACTTTCATTTTCAATTTTTGGTCTTATGGTACAACTACCACCATTATTTAGCATGTAAATGTTTCTTGTTTATAACTAACAAATCTGGTTTCTTGCGTGTTTGGATGAAATTGAGCTTGATGCCAAATTCAGAGTATATTGCTATTTTTATTTTCTAGGATAACCAACGGTTAAATGTCTAATTGCATATTTATATAGTGGAAACCAGTGTATAGCTGCCCTTACCCTCAGGTGCTTGTTTTAAAACTCAATTTTGAACAGCTTACTATATTTACTCATGATTAAACTTGCAATCGTTCAGGATAACTCTTAACGAAGTCTAAATCAAAGACAAGTAAATAATACGTCTGCCTTTGCGTGGGCCTTTCATTATAAGGATTTTTCTCCACTTGAATATCCATTCTGGTATCATGCTCTCATTTAAATATTCTTGTCGATGTTGTCGCAACAAATTACACAGATCCGTTAACTTTTTAAAGCAATTATAAACTATCCTTCATTTTGCTTTATGTTATCGGAACAAATTTTACACCGTCTCTGTTTTCTTAGCGGAATCATGGTTTCTCACCAGATTTGCCATCTTATTAATCGTAATTCTTGCTTGTTTGGATAAAATTGAGCTTGATGCCAAAGTCAGAGTATATTGTTATTTTTATTTTCTGGAATAACCAACGGTTAAATGTTTAATTACATATTTATATAGTGGAAACCAGTGTATAGCTGCCCTTACCCTCAGGTACTTGATTTTAAAGTCAATTTTGAACAGATTATTATATTTACTTATTATTAAACTTGCAACCTCGTTTCTTTGTTCATAATGAAGGAATTTGCTATTCTCCCCTGATTTTGTCTATTTTTATTTTGATATTTAAGGTCCTAGCACATATGATCTAGCATGAAGTGATATTTGTCTCTTTTGAATTGTTCTCTGGCAAACCATGTCCATAACTTTTTGTCTTCAATAGTTTCTATCAGTTTTCTAGGTCCACCTAAGAGAGTTTTCTTTTTTGGCATTTCTCCTTATTCTTGTGTTTGCCGTCCTTTAAAGAGCGAGAACTGCCACGTATTTCAATTTTTGTTCGCTGATTTTTCAAACCAGTTGTTTCAGGTGTTGCTATCCACTTTTTACTCCCTCTTCATTTCCAGCATAGCACACTTATCAAGTTCATATGATATCCTGATATCCTTGGGAATATCATAACAATGTTGATCGAAGAGTTCAACTGCTCATTATTGGTAACATATAACCAATAATCATCCATGAATAGTTGATGTTTTGTCGATTGATACTTTACAAGCTTGTAGCCAGATTTCGTCTTATTGAGAATCAGTGTCGATGGCAGCATGATGATCGCTGGAAACAAAATGATAGAAAATTACCCAGAAAAATATCACGCTTGATTTACACTTTGCTACTTTTTTTTCTTATCGATGTTAATACAGATATAACTGTTACAATATTCTTAGCCAGATCAATATCCATGCATTTTAGGATCCACTTATGTGGAGCCATCTCATAAAAATTGCGATAATCTATCCAGGCCCCAAATAATTTTGTCATGCAGCTCATGCAATTCTTAAGAATCGCCTCGTAAAACAAAACTTGATCTTTAGTACATCGTAAACACTTTGGACATCCTTCTGCTCATCAGAAAGATTTTACTTTCACAAAAATACAGATAGATCTTATCGTTCAGTATAGCTCTTAACGAATTCAAATCAAAGACAAGTAAATAATAGGTTTGCCTTTGCGTGGGTCTTTCATTATAAGGATTTTCTCCATTTGAATATCCATTCTGGTACCATGCTCTCATTTAAATATTCTTGTCGATGTTGTCGCAACTTCTTATACAGAGCCGTTAACTTTTTAAAGCAATTAGAAACTATCCTTCATTTTGCTTTATGTAATTGGAACAAATTTTACACCGTCTCTGTTGACTTAGCGGAATCATGGTTTCTCACCAGATTTGCCATCTTATTAATCGTAGATCAACGTTTGTTTCGTCTTAAACAAGTTGTTCTGATAGTTGTAGTATGAAGTAGCTTATTGAACGATGATTCAAGAGATTCCACGTCTGTTGCAGGCGTGTAACAGTTAATGAAGCCAACACAAGACGGATAAGTTTTTCCACAGCGAAAGCAGGAGGTTTGACAACTGAAGCAGACTCCGCTTTTTCGGCGCTGACTATTCACCGCATAGACCTGCAGCAGTTTGCTTCCAGAAAGAAATTCGCTGTTTTCCTGTCGGCAACATCGAGAGTTTTCATTCGCAATCTACACTTAAGTGGCTTGAATTGTCAGTTCCATGGGCATGGAATTTATGTTGCAAAATTCTTCTACGCTAGGTACACCATGAGTAGAGATTCTATTAGAATTCTATCAGAAGAGATTCAAGGCATCTCCTCTAAAACTCTTGTAGGTTGTGGAGATTAATCCATGAGTTCAGTGTAAAAATACTGCCATGTAACGTAAGAGTATCTCCTGTTACAAAGATTTATTTCAAATCCAAAATTTAGTGTTTTTTAAAAAATAATTTGTTGATTTATTTCATGCATCTTGTTATCACTAATAAAACCACATCTTAACGTTTCTTACTATCATCAATTTTCTATTAATAAGATTAATTTAATCTGATAAGGCGACAATAATGGGTCACCAATAAGATATACTAGTTACGTTAAACGAGAGAAGCTTAATGTAAACATCCTTCTTATTTACTAAGTATAATTTACTTTGGCTCGGGATACCGATTGTGCAGCAAACGATTAGGCTCAGAATCACTAAATATGAAAACCCTAACCCTTGCCTATGTATATTCACTTACTACATTGTGTTTTCCCTCGGGGATGATATTCTAAAGGTATATTACTTTACTGCTTGAATGTTTGTTATAGGTTTTCGTATATTCTTTTTTCATAAAAGAGATTACATTTTGATTCAATTCCTCTGATAAACCCACAAATGCTAGATGCTCATATATCTTCCTATTTTTGCTATCGGAAAAATGATTTTCTACTACATATACACATTTTATAGACAGTTAATAAAAGATTATTCTTCTTTTTCGGTTCGTCGATATGAAAGTGTAATTTCTCTCTTCCCTTCCCTCTCTCTCCCCTTCTCTCTCTCTCTCTCTCTCTCTCTCTCTCTCTCTCTCTCTCTCTCTCTCTCTTCAAAGCCTCCTATGAACAAAAATATTTTCACGAATGATGACTGCTATTACCTACGTACAAAGTTTGGCTCCATTAGAGGTTTTTCGATTTTCCCTTTTCTTTCCTTCTTTTGTTTTGTAATAACTTTTGCTTTTGGAACCATTTTCTCTGATATTCTTTTATTTCTATCAGTCAGGATTATGTCCAGTTTCGCATGCCTGCCCTTCTGTAATGCAAAATCACGTTGCATTTTTCTATTTACCATTTTAATGACACAAGTGTTTAACTGCTTTTAAGGTTTTCGTCCTCTGTACTTAGAAATCCGAAAGCGTATAGGCAGTGCGAAAATATTTAAAGAAACTGAATAAAGTACCAAAAAATCGAAAAATGTCCTTAGAAACAAAGAAAATAATGCTAGACTGCTATGTAATGTCTTATATTAATATATCCTGAATATAATCACCTTACATAAAAGAAGCGAAAAAGAAAAACATAAACAGATCATGTGACAGCTGAGGAAGATTTAAGGGGAATTGGAGTTATAAATGAATTACTGCTAACAATCAGAAAGAAATATTTATATTTTGGAGGTCATATAAGGAAGAGATAAAGATTATTTAAAACATAAAGACAAGAGAAGCAGGTGAAAATAGTAAGAAAACTACACATGACTCAGTATATGAATGGGAGAACAAGTAAAACAAGTACACAGAAGAATTGTACCAAAGCAAGCACTGCTGAAAGCAACAGATATTACGGAGCGCGCACTTCTTAAAATATAGAGAGATAGAGAGATAGCAGTCATAGAGGTAAGAAAAATTAAATTTAAACAAACCACCTAAGCTTTTAGTACACCCTAGTAAAATATGTTTTAAGACATATTTCTTAATACTGGACGAGCATGAATTTTATTTTAGTACAATATATCATCGGATATTGTATTTTATTTAAAATTATCAGAATCTATTGATGCTTATCTGATATATGAAAAATGTCTTAAAATATGTTCCACTGCTGTTTACCAAGACAAGAAAAAAACTGAAAATGTTGTCGCAGCGGAACGCACAGTAAAACTGAAAGTGAAAAATTCGATAACTACCTGTAACTTGCCAGCGAACTGAAAATAATTGCAGAACATTAAGGTGGTAGGCCCATCTATCAATAGTGACGAGATTGGAATAACTCCAAAGAGCCTTGCAAAAAGTTTTAACAGAATAAGAAATCCAAACAAGTATCGAAACCGTTCAAAAGTTTTCCTAAAATTAACCATTTATTTAAGTAACTTTGCTATCATTTCACCGCCAATAAAATCTCAACGCGCACAATAAAAAACGGTAAGCTTAACATAACCCTTTCAAATATTATGAGTACAGAAATTGTTTTTTCTTTCTTTGGTTTAATATGACACATCTAAAACTATCACCATTATTATTATTATCATCATCATCATCATCATCATCATCATCATCATTATTATTATTATTATTATTATTATTATTATTATTATTATTATTATTATAGCAATATAGTTTTGGTCTTTTTCATTTTGATATTCTGTCTTATTGGTCCTTGTAATTGTCAATAATTGGAGAACAGACATTTTGTTACTGTTATTTAGGCTTTAAGTAGTTGTAGAACATTTATTTATCTTTTGTTTCCGTCAATTATTATGGGATGGCAGTGATGAGATATTTTAACAAGATAGCTGCAATGGATTATAACGCAGTGAAAAATTGATGTATACTTTTCAATAGAGCACTTTTTCAAATTACATAAAAGCAGGCTACTCAGAAATTCGATTTTCTTCGCCAAAACTCAACTCACAACTTGCAAAAAGCTTTATCTAATTAAAAAATATGAGATCTTCGATTGATAGTTTTTTTTTAAATGTTCAGGGCAAAATGTCATGAAGATATTTGACCTAAAATCTCTGGTTGGGACCCAAAAGGAAATGTGTATACAACAGAAATCAAAGGAAATATTAACAACAACAACAATAATAATAATAATAATAATAATAATACATTTAGAGAAGAGCGCGATTTAAGTAAAGAAAATATAGTGTTTAACAATGTTCAACAATATTTCGACAGTACGTCTGTCTTGTTCAAGTTGTGTTTAAAAATTACTTACAAGTATAAAAATATAAAATATTTACAGAGAAATCTTTGTACAAACGTCGCTTTTCTCGAAAAAAAAACGCGTCGAAATGAATGGAACGCAGCCAGTGTGAATGGCATCCAACTGAAATGTGAGTAACATGATCGTGCACGTCTTGAAATTTTCCGTTAATTGATTAGTTACTAAGAGTAATTGATCAACCAGTTTAGTATAAATCCTATGGAACTCTCTCTTCTGTTCATTCCACCGGATCGGGACGTTAGCAGTTTGCATATGTAACAATCTGCGTGTCGAAAGGTCAATGGATTCTGGATAATTATTCAGAATGTGCACCTTAAAATGTTCGTCAAAATTACAGTCGTTTGTAACAAAATGTTCCGCAAGCTCCGTTGATGTCACATTGTTGTGTCGAACATCATGCCTATAGCCATTAAATCTTCTGTTTAATGGCTATAGCCATTAAATCTTCTGTTTAATTTTTCCGCCGTGCAACCCACATAAATCAAGTCACGTTTGGTACATTGGGCAGTATATATCGAAGGAGAATTAGTACAATTGCCTCTTTATGAATAAATTATAATGTTTTTGTTTGAATTTTTGATGGAATTGACTTGACTTAAGCCATGTTGTTGCACAACGAACGAGATTTTCTTCTGTGGCTGTTTTCTGAAGTACAACGGTCAAAAACTCCATTGGAATTTTGAGTGAGATCTTTTGTATTCGTTAAAATTAGTTTGATGTTTTTATTTCGTTTGAAAGAACGCGGATATTTTTGCTAAATACTTTGATAATTGTTGTGTAGTACTTTCGAAATTTCACTGTCATTTCAAAAGTACTTTTTGCTGAAATTTCGGTAATTCGGTCAGAAATTTGATTGTGTTTTCTGGTTTTAGGTAAAGTTATGGCAATTTTTATATTTAGCTATTTCATTGGCAATTTTTTTCCATCGCGACTAGTTGTAGCCGCACTTGACGTAATGCCGAATGAAATCATTGGCATGCTTCCAGCAGTCTTTTATCTCTGTGTAAATTCATCTTATACACAAAAATTGGAACTTCAACTTTGATTTTATCGTGTTATCGGCGGTGAAGATAAATATGTGATGAGGTTGGCTTGCAAAATATCTCGGTTATAAAAGGATTACTTGACAACTAAAAACTCAACTCTAATTCTTTAGAAACTGGACGTAAATTTTCTATTTGACCGAAAAGAGTATCACAAAATTGTAGAAATTTCAGTTCCTGTGTACCTTCCCAGACGAAGAAAATATTATAAATAAATCGTAGCCAAAGTAAAGGTAAATGGCTGTGTTGTGATTTAAAAGCTTCAAGTAGGGTTTTTTAGAAGTTTGTCATGAAAAAAATTCGCAAAGTTAACGGTTCCCGTTTTCCATGCTTTGGTATAATGGTAATTCTTTTTCTAAATTTCATTATGTTGCTTTCAAAGACGAACCGTATAAATCTACAATAAAAATTTGACGGAATAGTTTTGTTTTTACGTTTCTAAAAAACTTTACTACATGACTTAATCCCTTCATTGTGATCAATGTTAGGATAAAGAGACGAGACATCTATGGTGACTAAAAAGCAATCCGCAAAATCACTTTTTTCTTCTGAGAATTTATTGATTTTAGAAATAAAATCAAATGTGTCCCAGACTTAAGACGAAGGCCGTTTTGTTATGGGAAATAAAAAAAAATGGAGCCGCTGGTTAGTCCGGTAAGAAAGCAGCTTCTTATCATCCACCAATTTCTATTTTTGTGTACTTTCTTGATTCATTTTCTCTCCGCATGCGGGCGGTTTTCCACAGTAAATGTTCAAAATTTTACTAATATCCTTCCTAAAGCAATCTAGTCCCATAACGGTCGCATTTCTTTTTCTAGTGTCTTTAACGAAACCACACTTTTCTTTCCCTATTTCTAGTCTGCTAGGTGTTTTATTCACCAGAATCCCGATGGCCAATAGAGCTTGCATTCATTCTGTCTTCTTCGGCTGCGCTATGAAAATAAATCTACTGTGGTCATTTGGTATGTCACCACTGTCATTTTATTTATTATTTCCATAAACTTATCGATCCTGAAACAATCCATGGCTGATAGCATCTCTATTACAATCTCATCTGGTTCTTCTGCTTTGTAAAATTTGACCAGTACCCGATATTGCCTCAAATTTCAATAATTCGGGTCCTTCTTTGTTTTTGCTTTTGTTTTCTTATTTCGATGTATTCGATAATCGAAGTATCTTTTTTTTTCTTTATTATAGGCGTCCCTGTCTTTGATTTTATGATGAGCAGATCCGTTGTCTTGTTATTTCTCTCATTCATTTATGCATACTTGCCATAACTATGATGGTCATTTTGTGTTTCTGCACACTTTTTGTTCAGCCATTTTATTTTGCACGTCTGCATTTGTTTTTAATTTTTGTGTTTAATATTATATATTTTGTAAAATTTCTTATACTGTTTACTGTCCCTTTTGCATAATTTCGAGATTTTCTTCCGACATCCACTTCTTTTTCTCGTCTCTCTTTCTTTATTAGGACCTCGTTGACAATTGAACCATTTTTTCTGCGTTTGTTATGGAACCCTAGTCCAAACTTTTAACTATTTAAACGTTTCGTCCCTTTCCACTTATATATATATCTCATGAGATAATGTTAACTTCCTGAGATTTGTATTGAGTTTCTAGCTTATCCAATGTGTTAGTGGGTTAATCAATTTCATCTTCTATGCGTTCATAAACTGTGAAACTTTTATTATGAAGGTACATTTCTAGATTTAATTATCTGAAATAGCCTCTGTGATAAAATTATTTGCAATGTTTTTACAATGTAACAATAATATTAATTCCTGGACCCTGAAAAAAACTTTATTCCCAGTTTTCAATGCATTTCTATAGTAAAACCATTAGCAGTCTATTTTTAACGCTCTCTCTTTTCAGGGTGTAGTTGATTATGATTCTCCACAGATTCATTTTTTTTAATATCTGTGAATTACTATGCATTGTTGGGAAAATAGTAGAATACTTTCCTGTTGCATTCTTTTAAAACAGCTGCCACGTGACAGGCTCTAATGAAGATACGAATTCAACCCTATCTCAAGAGCATTTATGAACGCAATAGTCTAGACCGGAATTTGAACTCGACTTGATATCCGTTATGCATGTAACATCTTTATTGAGTCTTAATTCCCCGTCTTAATTCTTTATCATTTATACTCTCTTTCTCCCTGAATTTCCATGCGCAACATTCAGGTGGAGGGCTGAAATTTTCTAACACAAATTTTAGTTTAAAATCTAAAAACATTCAGTATTACATCGGAAAATTTTTTCATACAACTAGAAATATCGATTTTATTAATCATAAAATAAAGCGAGGTTGTGATTGCGTAATAGTAAAATCAACAGGAATCGAAAAACCACCTTGCCTATTTGCGATATGTTCAAATGAAGCCAGTGCTAAAAATTAATTGTAATTATTGATTGAGTTTTCTCTTACAGACAGAATATATTTTTTAAATCATAAGCAATCATTAAAATGACAAGCGGAAGTAACGTATTTTTTCATAAGTTCTACATATGATATCATGTCTACGTAAAAAAGTTAATGCATTTCTATAGTAAAATAATTTGTAATGAATTCATGTAGTAAATAAAATTGTAATGTATTCCTATAACAATTAATAATGCTCTCCTAAAGCAAAATAAATTGTAATGCATTTCTATAGCAGAAAGTTTTGTAATACATTTCTATAGAAAAATTTAATGCATTCCAACAGTAAAATAATTTGTATTGCATTTCTATATTAAAATAAATTGTAATGAATTTCTAAGTAACTGTAACACTTTTTGTTATTAGTTACCTTCTGTTGAACTAATTAGTACCAATGCTTCTTTGAACCAACCGTTTGCTTTGCTGGAAGGCGCTCATTGTAGAAGAATTTTTAAAAATTCTACCACATAGGCACCATCACGTCTTTAAATTAAAACCAGCCTGTACAACGAATATATATAGTTCATTTTGATCACCTCACAATAATTTTTATTCCACATTGTTATAAGATATTCACTTTTCATTACATGTGAAAATGTTGGTTATTTTTCTATTTTAGAATCAATAAACAGAAATACACCAATCTT
The DNA here is from genome assembly GCA_964036315.1 of Acanthosepion esculentum. NCBI lineage: Eukaryota > Metazoa > Mollusca > Cephalopoda > Sepiida > Sepiidae > Acanthosepion > Acanthosepion esculentum. The sequence continues at coordinate 28,441,798 of OZ038520.1, forward strand.
GATAAGTTTTTAATTCACACTAATAATTACATTTTCAGTTGATGTAAAAGCGATCATTTTTTAAGAAACGATGCCAATTAACGACAAATGCAATTAATACCATCTAATGATAAAGAAAACAAAATGAACGAACTTTTTAGTTATCTAATATTTACAAGATTAATTTATAGCACAAAATACTTTTTTACATCAATAATGTACAACTGAACACTAATTTATAAAGTAATTAGCGGCTTGTAATTATTTAATGATATATAAAATAATAATGCATCAATCAAGCTAAATATCACATTAGAAAATGAAAATACATAATCTAATAATAATTAAAACAATCATCTAATAAATAAAATAATAAACAAAGCGAGTAAAATCGAAGAACATGTTTAAAACAACTTTAGAAGATATGCTTTTTAGCCATGTTTTGTCTAAGTTCTGAGGTGAATTATTTTCAGTGTTCCGCATCCTTTTCAAATTATTGTCTTCATTCACTGTCTTTAACAATATTCTATTTAATATATTATTTAACATGACATGAGAAATTCCGAAATAAACTATTTTCATTATTCCATATAATTTTCAGACTGTAGATTTTTTTATCTTTGTTTTGAATACAATATTCTCCAAACTTCCTCTTTCTTTATTTAACTTAACGATTTTTCTTCCCACCAGAACGATATAATCTAATTCAGTCACATGATTGTATATTAAATAATAGTGTTAAATTTAAAGTGAATACACTAACTGTTATTTTCATTTTCATTAATGAATTGGATTTAGTTGAACACTTGTTGCTGTTTACATGCACAGACAGACACGCACGCATACGTACGCGCGTTGATGTCGATATTAGGGTATTGGAAAATTAATAATAATTTCACCGCAATGGATGTGAAATCAAATTTAAGTTAAATTTAATTAAATATTAAACATATAAATTATCAAATATGGAATCACTTACATTTTCAGTGACCGTAGCCTAACTGGAAAATCAATTTTGATTTCCCGTTTAAAGAAGTCAATTGTTTTTTGTTTTTTTTTGTTTTTTCTGAATAAAACATTAAAGTATGTTAACAACTTATTCTTTGTTTCTGAATGTTCTGTCACTTAGGTAATGTTCTGGTGATCAAAACATGGAAATCTGTACAAGCTAAATGAACGATGTGGAAAACTTGAAATCCTAAGGATCTTATTTTTTCTAGGCTTTGTTTTGTAAAGTGTGGACTTGCATTGTCATGCTAAAGAATAATACATTTTCTATTTACCAAAGCAGGGTACTTTTGACGCAATGCTTCGTTTACCCGAACAGGTTGCTAGCAATAAACTTCTACAATGGTAGTTATTCTGTGTTCCACTACCTCGTAAAAGACCACAGATTTCATATTCAACCAGACAAAAAGCTTAGACTTCTGTCGATGGTTTTGATATCTGGCTTCTTATTTGTGCTAATCACTGTCTTTTTAGATTTCTACGGACATTCAAAATCTATTTTTCATCACTTGTAACAATGTGATGCGCAAACGAAAGGTTGATACACCTGATTAAAATATTACTGCAGATGGTGTAACGTTGTATTCAGTCCTCAAGCGAAAAGTTCATGAGGAACCCAAATTCCCTGTTTGCAGTTTTTATAGAAAACAGGTGGAAAGCCACGTCAAAGAGATCCGACAGTAATTGAAGTCGAGCCATGCTGATTTTAAAGGCAAAAATGATACTCTGTGATGATTAAAGGGTAGCTGTAAATATGGAATCTGGAATCGGTATTGGTGTTCGCCTTTTAGAAAGTAAGAAATTTTAAAGGTAAGCTTTTATTTCCTTCTCGAAAATATGTTGTTTGCTCTGTTTCATTTTTCCGTCCTAGGTATGACGATAAACTACATCCGCGCCCTTGGTAAGACAATAAACTACATCCAGCAGCGAGGCCTCTGATCAGGAGGTTTTGAGGAGCGTGGAACCACCTCTTAATTGCTGGTGTTCCCAGGTCCACCCTGACCCGGGGTGGTAGCATCTGTTATGGTCCCAGCTATGGGCAAATAGTTAATCCAGTAAACTGGGTTAAAAACACTATGAAAGTGTAAAAATAGTGTTTTTTAGCAGAAATACTTTGTAAAAACTATTACCAGCAATAAATTTTTGAAGAAAAAAAATATTACCAGAAATACATTTTTGAAAAAAAAATATTACCAACAATACGTTTATGAAAAAAAAAATATTACCAGCAATACATTTTTGGAAAATAATATATAATTTTATAATATAATATATATATATATAATATAATATAATACTTAGCAAGGAGTTTCGAACTGAGTCTATTATATCCTTCCGAAAGGGTTAAGGTTAGTTCTATCCTTTTATTATCATGTTTACCGTCATTCCTAGACAGGGAAATAATATCCTTATTTTTATTATGTCGATCATAAAATTTCAACTAATACGGCTTTCCTCAGTTGGAAGTGAGGAAAATTTAAAACCTTCCTCAAAACGTTGTTCGATCTATTATAATATCTGACATCTTTCCTGGAGAGGAGGCAGTCACATTAATTTTGTTGTATCAGTTATAAAGTTCTTGCAAATACTCACCTCGGTCTTTTGTAGTTGGTTAACAAAGAATTTTCAACGGACACTCATATTTCATTCTCGGAATGATGTTCGTTCTACGTGAGATGTCTCGAAAGTTAATACTGCCTGTTTAATTGCACAGAAATTGCATCAGATACAGGAAGTAGATTAACATTGTTGGCTAAAACAAGTCTTAAGCGGCAAAGCACTTTTCTCATATAGTAACCACCACTGCCTAGGCATTTTGCCAGTTATAAACAAGAATCTGTATGTAGCGCTAGTAAAAATCTACAGCTTTGGCAACCTACGTTTTTACAGAAATCACTGTCGCCATTGTCGAAACGCATTATCCGCCACATGACATTGCTTACATCCACTACTTCGTCTCCGTAAGCATTCAGCAAGCGTTGATTAATATCAACAGGTACATATTTTTTCCAACTGTAGAAATGAAATAATATAGCTCTGTTTTTTTACATACTTTTATCAAACGTCATTTTGTCTGACTACCAGAGTTGCTATCTGTAACAAGATAAAAATTAGTTATTGCCGGGAAGATTCAGTTTCTTTTGCCATGCCACCAACGCCCGTCATTGAAGTCGTTGTAAAATAGAGGGAATAACTTTGAGCAAGTTCCTCATATCATTTTGTAATCACTTTCTATATATTTTCATTTTCACTATCGGCAATGTGGTCTAATAAATTGTCAGCCGAAGAAAAACAAAAATAAGACACTATTTACATTATTCGGACTATTGTTCTCATCTTTGTTGCCACATTTATCACAACGTTTCGGCCGTTATACGCTCCGGCCTTCTTCAGGTGGTTGGAATGTCGAACTGAACCCTTTATTTCATTCGCTGAGGTAGCTCCACGTGCCATGTTTAATGGATATCAGTTTTTAGTTATCTCCTATTAATTCCCCACTCCAAGTTCTCCACTGCCTTAACCAGGTATCACAACTCTTTGGGTCCTGTCACTGGATCATTCTGGAAGGGGTGTTTTTTTCTTTATCCACGCCTTTATCCACTGTGCCTTGTGTCCTTGATGCCATCTGTGTATGAATGTCTGGAACTTATAAATTTAATGTCTTCAGCAACCATTTTTACCAATGCTCATATTTCAATTTTTGCCTATAAGGATGCATAAAATATAAAATATAAATATAAAATTTTAAACAATAATTTCTGATTAATCAATGATTTAAATAATTAAACGAGTTTGAAGAAAAATTAAATTCTGATACGAATTATTCAAAATGTTAGGGTTTGAAAACTAATATCAGTGAAAATAAAGAAAACAAAGAGGAAACATAATAAATACAAATAGGAAATGTAATAATGTTGGAAAACCTTTTTAACTGTTTATGTTCAAGAGGCAAAAAAGTAAACTAAAACAATGAAAGAATTAAATGACTTATAAAATCCAGAAGATTTAATATAATCGTAATGAAAACCAAAACTTTTAACAAAAAACTAGTGATCAATTTTAAAAGTATATAGAAAAATGATTTAATTAACATCAGAAATTGAGAGTGTAATTATTGATGTAATAGTCATGTGCCAATGCTAAATAAGAAAAAAACATTAAGTAATATACGTGAAAATTTAAACAACTTTCAGAAATATTTCCCAAATTTTTGCCAAGCATTCTATGTTAAATTTTCCAAAATTAACTGAGGAAAATTAGGACGGTCATCAAGAGAAAACCGAAGGATAAGATAAACATTTTGCAGAAGAAAAGACGAAGAAGTGAATTTTTGGGGAAAGAATTATTAAAATGGGTATTGAAAAACATTAGGAAAGAAGAATTAGGGAACACCATTTAAACTGTGCTCTTGTTATGCATAATATAAGTACTTGACAGATTATTAAAAACGATTTCAGAGTAAAGAATAGGTATAGTAATAGACATTTATTAATTAGTGTTTTTTCGGGATTAAAACAAAGGTAAAAATTTGCGTGTAGAATTATGAAAATAGAAAAAAGAAAGAAAACAAAAAAGGACGCAAGAAGGAGGAAAAGGAAAATAGAATAAAAACGAGAAAGACAGAAATAATAAAATAAAAGAAGAAAAAAGAAAAAGGCAAAGAAAGGGAATAGGAGTAAAAAAATGGAAGGAAAAATCAAAGAAATGAGGAAAGAAAAAGAGAAAGATTATGAGGAAACAGAATAAAGGAAATGGAAGCTAAAGAAAACAGACGGAAACAAGAGTTTTAGTTTATTGAATATTAAATCTATTAAACAGGTAAGCGAATAGATGATGCACGGTTACCTTACTACAATTGAACCGGCAAATCTGGCTGTTCAATTATGAATGATTACAAAAGTCAGGAATATGTAAAAATGAATAAAAATTATTTACAGAAATCAGGCATGAGTAAAAATGACAAAAATCAGGAATGAGTAGAAATATATAAAAATTATTGTAAAATATCATGAAAGAGAAAATCAATAAAATTATTTGATATGAATCAGAAATGAGTAAAAATGAGTGAAAAATCAGGAATGAGTAAAAATGAGTGAAAAATCAGGAATGAGTAAAAAGAAATATAAATTACTTACAGAAATCAGGAATGTAGAACAATGAATAAAAATTATTTTACAAAAATCAAGAAAAATTTAAAATGGATTAAAATTATTTCAAAATTCAGAAATGAAGTAAAAAGAACATATTTTACAAAATCTAGGAATGACTCAAAATTATTTTACAAAAATCAGGAATGAGTAAAAGCGAAAAAAATTATTTTACTAAAATGAGGAATAAGTAAAAATGAATTAAAATTATTTTAAATGAATCATGATGAGTAAAAACGAAAAGAATTACTCTGCCAAAATTTGGAATGAGTACAAATGGATTAAAAAATAATTTACAAATGTCAGGAATTAGTCAAAATGAAAAAAAATATTTTATAGAAATCAGGAATGAGTAAAACTTATTTAGCACAATTCGGGAATGAGTAAAAATGAATAAAAATTATATCACAAAAATCAGGAATTATTAAATATAAAGATTATTTTACGACAATCAGGACAGAGTCAACATGAACAAAAATTATTTAACAAAAATCAGGAAAGAGTAAAAAAAAAATGAATGATTTAAAAAATCAGGAATGAATAAAATTATTTTACCAGTATCAGGATTGAGTAAAAATGAAATAAATTATTTTACATGGTCAGGAATAAGTAAAAAAGGGTAAAAATTATTTACCAAAATCACGAATGAGTTGAATAATTAAAAATTACTTTACAAACTTCATGAAAGTGTAATATTACAAAACTCACGAATCAGTAAAAATCAATAGAAATTATTTTACAAAAATCAGAAATGAGTAAAAATGTATCAAAATTCCTTACAAATATAGGAATGAGTGAAAACGAATAAAATTTCTTTACAAAAATCAGGAATGCGTTAAAATGGATAAATAGATTTTAACATGAATATAGAATGAATAAAAATGAATGAAATTATTTTAAAAATTAGGAATAAATATACATTCATAAAAATTATTTTACAAAAATCAAAAATGAGTTAAATGAATCCAAATTATTATCCAAATCAGGAATGAGAAAAATGAATAAAAATTATTTTACAAAAATCAGGAATGAGTAAAAATGAATCAAAATATTTCCCAAAAATAAAATTGAAATGGGATAAAAATTATTTTACCAAAATCAGGAATAAATTAAAAAAGAATAAAAAATATTCTACAAAAATCAGGAATGAGTAAAAATGAATAAAAATTATTTTACGAATATAAGGAATGAATAAACATTGTTCTATAAAAACAAGTAATGAATAAGAATGGACCAAAATTCTTTTACAAAAATAAGGAATGAGTAAAAAAGAATAAATTCATTTTAGAAAAATCATTAATGGGTAAAAATGAAGAAAAATTATTTCACAAAATTCAGAAATGATTAAAAATGGATAAAGTTTATTTTACATCAATCAGGAATGAGTTAAAATGAACAAAAATTATTTGTTCAAGATCTAGATCACCTTCAAAATATATGTTTGTAAAGGTGATTTCATGGTATCGACTTTCTTGCTACTTTTAAGGTGAAGCCTTTATTTGAAAGTCTCAGTAGAGCTGTCAAGGGAACTGATGAACAGCAATGTGTTTATGCATCTATAAAATTTCAGCTACAAGCAGCGGGTTTGACAGAAATTCCAACAGCGATACAGAAATCGGCTGCTTAAGGTATACATTTTTGACAGCGTGCAACAAAAAATACAATGACTTGGTACCAAAAATGTTTGTCAAAGAAAGGGGTTCGGAACCAAAATTATAGATTTATAAGATTAACCGAAGTTAAGGAAGATGCTCCTAAATATAATTCATCCATTAACAAGAATATATTTAGATAAGGACAATCTACGGTTGCACATACGTTAACATTACGTTGCCAAATCCAGAGTCAGTCAGTTAAATGCCAAACACAATAAATGTCAGTCATGTCTCTTTTGATTCATAACTGATCAGACAGAAGATGTTCCCGCAGTAAGCTGCCATTTCTTTCTGCGTTAGATTGGTTATCAACTAAGGGGAAAAAAGCTGAGGGGAAAAGAGATGGATTCATACATATCCCTAGTTTATTTGGGCGTAAGTGAATGTAATGAACCCGACTGGAATTCGAACGTGGCTCTTCGATTTCACATTCCGAGCTGTTATCTATTACTCCACCACGCACATTAATCGAGAGTATTGAAGATAAAATCTTCCATCAATACAGACATGTATTTTAGGAAAGCTCTTGATTACATAAGTTTATGGAAATGTTCAAAGCTTATGGAATACCAAGGAAAATAATTTTGACTATCAGTATACTATAAACATAGACTGTAACACAAAAACTAATACGTATAAATCCATTAAAAATAAAGCCATTAAAATAATAAAAAATGCACTTAAATTCTTTGAAACGAGCTATTGAAAATATCGGAAAGAAGTATATAAATTCATTGAAAAGAATATCATTAATGTATTAGAAAGAAATGTTTCTTGTTGGTTTGAAAATAAACCGACCAAAATATGGCAATAATACATCTAAATCCATTGAAAATAAGCCATTTAATAAAACGAAGAAGTGAGTCTATCTATTGAAAAAATGTCTACAAATATAGGAAAATGTGACTAAATTCATTTAAAATAAATGAATAAAAATAAATGTAAGAAGTGTGTCTTAATAGATTGAAAAGTGATCCATCAAAAAATACCTGGAATGCAATGAAAAAACTCTATCAAAAACATCGGGAAGAAATAAGTTTCAATCCATTGTAAAAATGTCTACCAAAATTATGTAGAGAGAGTGCATCTAATTCCATTGAAAAATATGATTTAAAATTAGCGGGAAGATGTATGGTTTCGTCGATTCGAAATAAATCTATTCAAAATATCGGGAATAACTGTACGTAAACCCATCAAAAAGAAATCTATAAAACATATTGAGGAAAAGTACATTTAAATCAAATGAAAACAAAACCATTAAAATAGTAGAGCGTACAAATCGTTTGAAAATAACACGATTAAAATATCAAGAAAGAGTGAGATTAAATCTATCAAAAAGAAATCTATAAAACATATTGAGGAAAAGTACATTTAAATCAAATGAAAACAAAACCATTAAAATAGTAGAGCGTACAAATCGTTTGAAAATAACACGATTAAAATATCAAGAAAGAGTGAGATTAAATCTATCAAAAAGAAATCTATAAAACATATTGAGGAAAAGTACATTTAAATCAAATGAAAACAAAACCATTAAAATAGTAGAGCGTACAAATCGTTTGAAAATAACACGATTAAAATATCAAGAAAGAGTGAGATTAAATCTATCAAAAAGAAATCTATAAAACATATTGAGGAAAAGTACATTTAAATCAAATGAAAACAAAACCATTAAAATAGTAGAGCGTACAAATCGTTTGAAAATAACACGATTAAAATATCAAGAAAGAGTGAGATTAAATCTATCAAAAAGAAATCTATAAAACATATCGCAAAAATTACATTCGAATTCATTGAAAATAAACCCATAAAACATACCGGGGAGAAGTACTTCCAAATCCAATGAAAGAGAATAAAAATAGCAATAATGACAAAGCTGATATGGGGATAAAGCATACGTGAGGAAAAATGGTTATGATTAAATACACTCAAAATTACAAAGAGAGATTAAAATAAACTGAGAAATAAGAAAATTCAAGAGAAAAACCGTGAGATGCTAAAAGAGAACGAAGAGAAGAAGAAAAAAGGGGGAAAATGAAGAAAGACAAATAAAAAGAAAGTGATGTAAAGATTATATTAAAAGAGAACGAATTAAAAGAAAAATCGGTAAAATAACTACAAAGCTAGAAAAAGAAGTGATGAAGAAAGGGAATGGGAATAGAGATATCCAAGCGAAAAAAGAAAGAACTTATAGAAAGTAGGAGAAACAAAGAAAAGAGATAAAGAAGTAAAAGTAGAAAGAGAAAGGTAAAAAGGAAAATAAGAGCTAAAAAAGGAGTAAATAAAAAGGAAAGGAATAAAGGAAAGAAAGTAAAAGATAAAGAGTGTGAAAAAGAGATAAACGCAGAAGCAGAGTAAAAATTCTTGAAATCTAATATACCACTTCGGTCAAATTCTGGCTATTAAGACCAAAAGCGAGTTATATTTCAAATTAAGCGATGATTTTAATTGGAAAAGTATTTTTGAATTATTAACTACTGCCATTTTTTATGTTCATTTTGCTCTTTGCTGTTTTTATTTATTTTGTTTATTATTCCAGCCCCTTGAATTTAGCTTTTTCCGCGTATTTCATTCAAGCTTAGAGACTGATTGATCTCGCAGTATCTTGCACATTACCATAACAAAGTGCTTGCAAACGGAAGGCGGGGGCTGTTCATCGCAAATAGGCCGGCAAACAAATTAAAGCCCTGCTATGTTACAATGAGATGACACGGGACAACAGACCAGCGAAAAAAAAAAAAAAACTGGCAACGAGACTCACTTGGATTTTCAGTACATTCATTATTGTTATATATATATTCACATAAAAAATTTGTAATAGCTGGGATTTGTGATCAAGTAACAACAAGTCTGCTCTGATTTCAAACGGTGTGGGCATAATTCTTACCAACTTCGCTATTGTTGTTCTGCAAAACTGAAATTCTTTTGTGAATTTCTATTTCATCAATCTCTTTATAAGACCTATGGATCTGTTTTCAGTTTTCTAATGCACATGGTAGATGATATACTCTAGTCTTAGATGGGAGTTAGTCTAGGAAAAAGACAACTCGAGAGATTTCAAAACCCTGGGGAAAGCAACTCAGAAAACAAAGAAACAGAATCTGTGAGATGTCATGATTGCCTATGTCCAGAATGGACATAATATTAAAAAATGTATATGGATACCAACTTTACATAAATACACTAATATCCTGTTTGTAAGCACAACTGCCACGCGTTTCTACTGGGAGCAGATTCGACAACCGTTTATGAACCGACACTAATAAAACATGTTATTAAAACTATTTGTAAATTTATATTTAATTATTTACGATGATGTTCACCCTGTATAAAACCCGAGAGCCACTTGGGTAGAGGGTTACAGAGGCACAGTTTATGCATATATGTAGGGAAGATAACGGTTAGACGTAGAGATGAACAGGTTAAGATTGTAGTGATCAGGAAAGCTTTCTCTTTGGAGTTGGTTGCACGAAGCAGCAGTTCGGGGGAAGAAGCAATTTGAATGGAATTTACATCTCTCCAATGGAATACAAAGAGAGGGGGGATGGTTCGCTACAATATCCATGATCTAGCGAGTCTTAGTCATGAAGGTTTGAATTGGTAGAACTAAGGAATATAGTTTTTCTGAACACTTTCCATGGAAATAGCGATAGAGCAGCGAGAGGCTTGACACGTTTCGTCTGCGAGAAAGAGTTTGAAGTGGGGAAAATAATTTGTCACCCAGAAGTGTGCGGGGATGCCTTTGGACTCTATCGAGACAGGAAAAGGAAGACTGGGCAGATCCATGTCGTAAATCTTTAGATGAGTAGAACTGTTAGATCAATACCTGGCTCTAGTAGTTCATTAAATTCATATACCCTGTTTCAATTGAAGAAATGGCCAAGTAACAAAAAGATGGTGCACGAAAGATACGAAGGCCAATATAGCCATCATGACACCCGGTCGGTCTGATAAGGATATACCAAGCTCATGCATCGCAAGTCAATCCGAACGATATTGTGATGTTTTCATAAAAACAGTGCGTAACCTGAGGCCCAGTTATGAGGCCCAGTTATAAATACCTTCCTGTCGGATAATCCATTCTGCTTTCGATTGAGGGTGTTCGCAAGTATTTCGATATGATTCCCAATTCATTTTAGCTGCTTCATCCTACAAACACCCAGCCACTATTCCCGTTGATGAACAGAGATATACACTGCGTCAGTCTCTAAAGGAAATGCTTAACAGTTTATGGTTAGAAAACAGCCAAGCAAATCTGTTGTATTGAATTGGATATTTACTGTAGCTCATCTTAATTCTCTAAAACAAAACATGTTCATGATAACATCTTTAGTCAGTTAAGATGAGAGACCATGAGATACATCTGGTAAACCTGGTAGGCATTATTTGTATATTCCCGCAGGATATATCTACAAGGTCATATCAAAAAGTAGTTTCTCAAACTTCTAGCACTCACCTCAGTTCTCATTAATCTCAATATGTTTACGCTCTGAATTATCACATTTCTTTCTTGTATCTAATAATTTTCTAATCTCCTCATAAGGGTTTTCGGAATATTCTTAATGTTCTCGTTCATTTTAAGCATTTCTCTAGTCACTTGGACAAGTTTTATTTTATTGTTTTCATTCTTTTTCTCTTAACTTGTGGTTTGCTGAACCGGCTTTGCAAATCAAACCAACCTTGATTTATTGATTATACTTTCAAGGTACTTTGAACTTCAAGTAATGGTCTTAATATCAAAAAAAGAAAATACCTATTAACTAATGCTATTACGAACTTACATTATAATATATATTGTCGGATCGCAGAAAATAAAATCGTGCGAATGGATGATACAATGAACCAATTTGAGTATAAAATTTGACATAGCTTTTTTCCATACATGAGTCAGGTTTTATACAGAAATAAATTGTTCTTATGCAAGAAGTTTATTTTACGATAGTGTTTTGAAAAGATCTCATCCCGACCAACTTACCAGCATTTAAGCATTATCTTATAGCAGTATCTTGAAAGAATGTCCTTTTATATTGTAAAGTGTAATTTACATGACATTGGCGCATATGCTTCAATTTTCATATTTTTTTTTATGCCAGTGAATTTTCAACTCCTAACAAAACACGAAGTTCATTTACACGCAAAAGAAATTTACGCATTGGAGTAATGAATGTCTGACGCAAATACTGGGTGCTCGGAAATGAGTATATTATGCAAATATTGAATATTCTTAAAAGTGTATTAGAACTTCTTCTCTACGAACCACTGATTCCCAAGAGGATGTTTCCCTAATCACTACAATAATTGATATGTCCAAGGCTAGGGTTAACCGTTATCTTCCACTCATATCCTCACAAATTACCTACTAACCCTAACCCTCTACCTCGAGTGCTCCACCCGAGCCTTGTAAAGGGTGAACCTTACTATATAAAAAAAATTAAAAGATCCAAACATTGATACCTGTAAATGATTGTATGATGCAAATATTGGGTGACCATGAATAAGTGTATTAGGAAAACACTGGGTGTCCGTAAATAAAACAATTCCGGATTATTAAAATGTCGATGCAATCATATTGTGATGAAGAACATCCAAAGTTTGATGAAATCGTGAGGTACACTTGGGGTGCCTTGGAGTAGAAATATATATTTTCTAAGCTTTGCTCAGTTAAGCCTAATATTGCTTATTGTACTTCTATTCCAAACTGTTTACCTATTTATTTATTGACCAGGTGTATCACTAGTTAACTTCACTGATCTGGCGAGATCACAGTTTTCAACACGATTGAAAACCTGGCTTTAATCCGATAACCATATTCAATGCCAAATTATCACTTGATAAAAATATTTTATTATTGTTTCTTTACATTATTAAGTGTAAAGTAGCATTTCTCAGCAACGATGTCGGTGGATGTTCGAGTGCGGATTAAAAATATGTTTTCCAATATTCATCTCCCATCGCCAAAGTTTGGTGAAATCATCTGGCTTTTTTATTGCTTAAATTGATCTTAGTAAAAGCAGTTAAAACTTCTCGACATGTATTTTTTAATCAGTTGAAATATTAAAAGTGGCATTTGTTGATACTTTCACTGTCACCCAATTACACTCGTGCATATAGCGTAAACAAATATTTTCATTTTTTTATTCTGGATATTTCCACTGTAATCCCAGATTTTAATAAAAAAAATTTCAATTATTGTACTAAAATTTATGCGCAGCATGAAGTCAAGAAGGAATGCAAGTATTACTGTCATTGACGATGCTAAGTGTATGCTTAATGGAATAATTATTTGATGTAATGAAAAATGTGGACTGGATTAACAGGTAGGTACTACACTGACTATCTGTAAGTCAGTAAAAGGGAAAATAAAAAAAAATTCTATACAATAATTCTAAAATAAAAAATAAACAATACAAGCATGACAAGAAAAAATTGTAAATGTAATCAGTATCGAAATAATGTAACCATCCATAGTATATCTGATAATCTGCACAAACGGTTAATATGACTTGATCCTTGTTTAAAACGTTGAACAATTACATTGAATTAGCAATGATTACTGAAATGTTCTCGACCCTCCAAACTATTTTTTACCTGAGAGCCTTTATTCATGTATAATATATATATATATATCTATATCTATATATATATATATATAAATATATATATATATATATATTATTTACATTGTTCGGAATACCGTCCTCATCTTTGTTGCCATATTTATCACAACGTTTCGGCCGTTCTACGCTCCGGCCTTCTTCAGGTGGTTGGAATGTCGAACTGAAACCTTTATTTCGCTCACTGGGATAGACTGTTCTTGATCGGAGAAAATACAAAGGATCTGCGGTCCATATAACATCAGGACAATCTTCAAAAGCTGGACGATACTTCGCAGATACCTCTCCCGAATAAGACCCCCACCTCAGAGAAGAACATGACTAAAGATTGTGTGTGCACCATCCCATGCAGCTGCGGAAAGAAATATAAAGGGGAGACATACCGCCCCCTTAAGGTAACGCTTCAAGAACACCAGAAAGCTGTAACACAAGGGGGAGTGGAAAAATCAGGAAAGCTGACCACATATGGAGAGAAAAAGGAGATCACCACCCTCTGTGGGATCAGGTTGAGATCATAGAGAAAAAACACCATTGGAAAATTCGTAAAATCAAGGAATCAGCACATATGCTAGGCCTCAAAAATCTCCTGAGCCGACCAAGCATAGAAATGAATACAATATGGAAACCAGCAATAAGGAGTGCCAAAGAAAAGCGATAATAACGAAAATTGAAATTCGAGCAATGATAACAGCAAAAAAATTGTGCACTGTTAAAAATGATTGCTGAAGATATTAGTTTTATAATACCCAGAAATTCACACACAGGACACATGGCAGAGTGGATAAAGGCGTTGGTTAGATCCAGTGACAGGACCCAAAAGACTGTGAGTTCAATACCTAGTTAAGGCAGTGGAGAACTTGGAGAGGGGAATTAACAAGTGATAACTGATAACTGACATCCACTACAACTAGCGGGCGAAATAAAGGGTTCAGTTCGACCTTCCAGCCAAGTGTACAATGTTGTGTTAAATATGACAACAAAGAAGAGATAGCCCGAACAATGTAAATAGTGTACATAATACCTCATCTCAGAAATATAGATACACACACACACACACATATATATATCTATATATATATATATATGTGTGTGTGTGTGTGTGTGTGTGTGTGTGTGTGTGTGTCTCTGTCAATCTCTCTCTCTCTCTCTCTAAATATATATATATATGTGTGTGTGTGTGTGTGCGTGTGTGTTGCATGCAAGTTTTCTAAAGGAAAATGTAGTGGAAATATATATATTTAACATTTATATATATATATATATATATATATATATATATATATATATATATATATATATATATATATACAGCGAAACAGTCTGTCTGTGGATGACTATGTATATATATATATATATAGTCATTCACAGACAAACTGTTTTGCTGTATCACAGCTCTTCAAAACCCGACCGATTTAGCATCTGTCAGAGATTCTACCCCTAGGCTCTCGGCAGAGATCGGTAAATTTTAACGTTTTTCTATACAAAATACGCCAGTAGCTTTGCAGAGCACTGCTTTTAATACACCGTATTTGAAATAGCCGCCACATTTTTATTTAGAAACCTTAGTATAACAAAATCGAACATGCTTACTCCCACTGTTTGATCCAGTGTTCTCGCCACCCATATTATTTCCTCAAAAGCTTTATATTTGCTAAGTTTCGTATCCGAAACGTAAAATTCAATTTCTAAAGAATTAATGGATTTCATCCGAGAATGTACTTCCTTTAAAATGAAAATAGGGCCTCATTTGTTTTATCGTGGATGAGCGGCGAGCACACGAGATAAAAGGGCTCGATATTCTGCCGAGAAACGCATCTGTTTTTTTCACTGACGTTTCTCGAGTGAGCAGGCCGATAGACGTAATGCACACTGTTTAATAAATAAAAAATAGGACGTTTATTTCAAATACGGAGTGTCGACTATAACATTTGAAGTAATTAAAATGTTGGATTAAAAATACGAATCTATCAATTCTTTATATATATATACATACATATATATATATATATATTGTTGTGGTAGGATCCACCTAATCTGCATAGGTGACTACCGACTATATAAATAATGGTTGGTACCGGAAGACGAGGAGCGAATACAGAGATCCAGCTAGAGACTCTGCCCGACTGCGACTTAGTCAACACATTCTCCAGGAACGGTCTTCCCAGAAATATACAGAAATACTATATGTAAATATTGTGTACACTTTCTTGTTATAATACATTCTTGTTCTAAGTACATTTTGTGTTGCATTATTATTCCATGCATTAGTCAAGATTCAACAATGTGTTAAGACTCAACATATATATAATATATATATATGTGTGTGTGTGTGTGTGTGTGTGTGTGTGTGTAATCGAAAAAATGATGTTAAGAAGCGTTTTAATATAAAAGGTTACGAAGCTAAAATAGATGTCCGTTCTGAATAGTGTGGAGACGAGAACATTTTCTGCAGGTCAAGATAGGTAGATAGGTCGGTGGATATGAGTGTTGTATTCTTTCTTTCATTCTTTTTTGCTTTCTTTCTTTGTGGCTGTTTCTTTCTCTCTTTTAATTTCCTTTTGCCAATATCTCTGTGTGTGTTAAAGGCTGCTAAGTTCGAACGGACAGCACAAGGCATCATAATACTCATATTGTAAGTACACTGTAAAAGCAATTCAACCATGACATTTCCTATCTACGCTTAGCGGAACATCTGTTCATTCTATTTCACGTTCAGCGAAAAGATCAGAGTAAGAAGAAGCTTGTAGATGAACGGACGGAAAGACCACAGAGAAAGGGAGGTTTTTCTTGCGTGGCCAAAGGGATGTGAAGAACAGCAGCAGGCCGAATCCGGCCGTCACTGTCCAGACTACTACACTTGGTTTTTTTTCCATAACAGCTTGTCGCTCTTTATGAATCAAGAGTGGGGTATGTTAAGGAGTATGGAAATCTGATAGTCACAGAGGAATTTGGCTTTTAACACTTCCAATGTGACATGACTTTAGCACAACCAAATCGAAATTTGATGCGCCCTCTTTTTTTAGGCTATGTCAGTCATAGGGTCAGAAAAAACAGTTTCTCTTTTTAAGAATAAATACAGTAAATAAGCTTAAAACAAATACATTAATTTTATATCGAGACAGTAGAATCCTTTCAACCGCATGATGTACTAAAATATACGAATGATGTACTAAAATATACAAATAATTAAGTGCACATTGAAGATAGTTATTTCTGCTATTTCGGACAATAAAACGAATAATTAAATATTAGTTTTTCGAATTTGGGACACATGAGCAGGAATCTGTAAGCTATTGAATCTGTAAGCTATTGAATCTATTTACATACCTGAAATTATAAAATACAAAATGCATCTTAAAGTTATCTTTGATGGAATCGCCCTAATTGATTATTTTCTAAGGTCGGTCCTGAAAAATTTGGAACATCCAGTATCAATAAAATGGCATCAAACTTACAACTTATTGGAAAATCAGTGTTCCAAAATCAATAACATTCACTATGGAAAAAAAAACTGATACAAACACAAGACAAAACATAAATTTAATGAATTATTCAAAATTCGAATTTCTGGTCAAAAGTGAAAATCAATATTGATATTCATAAAATATGTAGAATTGCATATAGAAACTTGTTGGTCAGAAAGCTAGACACATGCACACACAGACGTACAGACGAGCAAACTGAATCAGGCACACACAAAGACACACACACACACACAAACGCACACAACCAAAACACAAAATATACACAAGATAGATAGATAGATAGATAGATAGATAGATAGATAGATAGATAGATAGATAGATAGATCAGTGTGGATCCTCGTGAAGTGTATAGGACGTCCGAACCTCTACACTGCTCTTGCAAAAAACAATTGACTTTTGATAGATAAATAGCGAAATAACGAAAGGGCCATGTGAATTCATAAATAATATGGTTCTGTGTAATTTAGATCTTGCAGATGTATTGTTATTGTTGATGATATGGTTAGCTGTTTAAATTTGTTTATAGTAGATAATTTTATTTTCTTGTTCTGGTCAACGGTGGTTGTGTATTCTTTATAATGTGTTTAGGAGAAAATTCATCCAGCTTATAGTTAAAGTGTATTTGGCTTTTATAGAAAATATTAAGTTTTTATTATTATCATTTTTATCCGTATGTTCAATATAGATATTAGTTATTTTAGAAAGAAATAGTTTGAACTGATATTCGACGAGGTAGTTAGGAAAGCCTTTGTTAACTAGCGACTGATTGGCATTATTAAGTTCTTTAAAGAGAAGTGGACGTGAGGATGAATTCTAGCATGCTCTCTTTACGAAATTATTTATAACACCTATCTAAGTGAACATTCATTAATTAAGGTGGCAAGAGTTTCTACTTGTGTTTTTTTTGTATAACGAAGTAGTGAATGTGTGACTACTAAATTCTCCAAGAACGTCTAAGAATGGGAGCTTTTTAATAAGTTCATAGGTGAAGTTAAAGACAGAAAATGTTTCAAATCTGCTTTTGAGATTATCAGGTTTTTTCTTTTTTTTAATAAAAAATATCATCTACATTGTGGGTTTAGTAATTTAAAAAAATCATATTCTCTAACTTCTACATGTCCCACGTAGAAACGTAGGACATGTAGAAGTTAGAGAAGGACGGGCCAAGTAGATTTCCCATACTAACACCATTAGTTTGGATGTGGATATTGCCATTATGGGGACTCTTTTGTTGTGCAGACAATTTGAACAATTATTACACAATTTATGTCTAGAAAAGAAAACATTTATACGAACACAAAAATAAAAATAAAAAGCTTAATCACAATACCTTGTCAGTCATGTTTATTGAAACTTATCTATCTATCTATCTATCTATCTATCTATCTATCTATCTATCTATCTATCTATCTATCTATCTATCTATCTATCTATCTATGTGTGTGCGTGTGTGTGTGCGTGTGTGTGTGTGTGTGTGTATGTGTGTAAAGATGTAATGGAAAAATAATAAATTTGTTCTGTGGTAAATGGCTTTCATTAAGCTGCATTTTTACTTTATTCTGTTGTCAATAACAAAAAAAAAAAAAACGCTGATTTCATAAGCGTAGAGCATCCAAAAGAAAAACACTCCGAAAATTCATGGCCATTCATAGATAATAGAGAGAAGCAATTTGCAGAGTGCCGTGGAGGCCTAAATCATGAAGGTATATAGAAAATGTCAATTTCAGTGATAAATGCCTTCGTCTCAAACATAAAAAACGCCTACATTTATAGAAAACCTCAAAAATCTCTATGATATTGATCACCAACAACGCCCCATAAACTTCTTTTTGATCAGACTCCACCTGCTCAAAATCCTGGATCAGTACCTGATGTATATGCATACATTTCAGTGCTTGAAAGTGATTCTGTTTGTAGGATTCAAAACCAGTCTCAAGCTAAATACCGAGAAGTAATTTACTTTTATGTCCTCTTTCCTTTCCAATTTCCCTGCTGTTATTACACATGTGCATCTAAAAGATAATTATAAAACAAAACATGAAAATATATATTTTATTTCAAGTGAGAATATACACATGTATATTCTATATGAACAAAGGAGTAAACCGACAGATAAGGACTTAAAAGCAAGCATTTAATCGCATATTATACGACAGATACTCTTACTGATGATCACAATATTACTTATATCTTACTTAAAGGAAGCACCCAGTCACATATAATGACGTGAAATGAGCTACATTGTCAGCACAATGACACACGTTCTTTTCAGTTGTCAGTATGTACATTAGTATATATCTGGATATTTCTTATACTAAACCAGCCGTGGTAAAAAACTAGATATATAATGTATTCAGTAACAACCAATATCTTGCGAAACTATCTTACTACCAATTTCTGTTTGGCACGCACTCTTTATGCTGTTCACCAAAATTATATGTTTTATGACATATTCTATCAAAAAGAGACAATATATATCAAGTTATTTTCTGTCAGACTTATATCCGCAACTTTACTCTTGCTCTAATTACGATTCAGCCACGCTGCTCTCCCGCTTTCCTTGGATGTCTGTCGATCCAGGTAACCTTTAGGGGTTTCGAACTGAAAACTTTATTTAATCTACGGGAATAGATTGTTCCACATATGGCAATATCTCGATTTTTAATTACCTTCTTTAGTATTGCTCAGTTATCATTAGTGTCATTTCTACTGAGTTTTAGTATATCTGTACAATCCGACTAACCCACAATTGCTATGCCAATATATTTACTGACCAACACTTATTCTACTGTAGATTTTTCTGCAGCCTTGTCTCCTTCCAGCACTGTTTCTCTTTCTTTCGTTTTGCCTTACTTTCTGAACTGCAGCCTTTTTACTATGACCCCATTTTATTAGTTGCTGCTATTTCTGATGTAGGATGTTATTTCTTTCGTAATTAATGACTAACATATGGTATGCATATCTATGCTAAGCCTGCGGAGGTAGCTTTCATAACCGAGTATATGCAGTGATTATTTTAGACGTCTCTATCCCCAGTGTTCTCTGTCTAGCATTTTACTTTACTATAGTGGTGTTAATTAGAATCCTTTTCCTTCCATATATGATCAGCTATACCTGATTTTATTGCCTCACCCCTATTTAGGTCGTTTCTAAGTTACGTCAATTTTACTTTTATCTGCCCCTATAGATTAAATAAAGGGTTCAGTTCGAAATTTATTTATTGCTATCCGGATCGATGGACACTTGAAGAAGGTTGAACGGAACAACAGCCGTAACGTCGTGATAGTAATAACAAAGTTAAGGACATTAGTCCTACTATAAATAATATAAATAATGATAATTCCTCATCCCAGAAATTCAGTAAACAATTATCTATCTTCAGGACACGATATGATACGCCAATGGAAGCGTTTGGAAAAGCTCCATCAAAAATTGGCACAGATATCGAACCACCTGACATACATATACAAATTTAAAGACGTACAACTTGTTCCACCAGGCTTATCAATCAAACCGTCAGTCAGTTCCATAAAAGAATACACACATACACACACACACGCACGCACGCACGCACAAAACACACACACACATATATATATACATGTGTGTGCATGTGCGTGTGTGTTGGCCAAGCCAAAATTGACAGAAAGCTACTTTTACAGAGAATCACTTTTCAAAAAATATTAATTTTAATACTAAGTTTGATACTAATTTTAATTATAATATTAATTCTAAAATCACATAATGATGATGATGGAACTGTGAAATATGCAAAAAAATTTACAAATATGTTTTATATTAGATAAAAATAAGAACGACAGGTGATTTTAAATTTTTCTGAATTTTGAAGGTGCTTTATTTGTTCGTATTTTATTTTTATTAATAAATTCCTGTTATAATAGGTATTTTTAAATTGCATACGTAAAATATCTTATTTCCTTTGTAACTAATATATAATACAAATTCAAAAAATATTAAATTTCGTTTTTGTTGTTTTAATTTAGTTCAATACACCAACATTATTTGAAAAAGAAATAAATGATTAATAATTGCCCACGTACTGAAGTGAACAGCTAATAAAGAAGGAAATTATGGTGCATTGTATTATCGCTCTCTTTCTAAACTCCATCCCAGAATTTTGAATCAAAGTTGAGTTCACTCAATTATATGTCAAATTTAAACAAAAAACAACCAACAAACAAAACTAACGATAGTTTTTTTTTTTATTTATTACCCTATCTTTTGAAGTATATGACCATGTGTTGTACTAAACTCGTATTATTTATCCATCTATTTCGTCAGATAATGGCCGCACCTTGGTCTATCAAATACAGCCCTACTGAGATCTGTGTCTGTAATGGCTCAGCAATACAATCCCAGGGAGACAGTTTCTTCTGCAAAGTTTGCAGACAAATTTCGTTTGTAAATCGAAGTCCTGAGTTTGCTGTCACTGCTTCCTGCTTCCTCTCTTCCAGCTTTTGTGAGTGCTTTTCCTACATCCTGTAGATTTCTCTTCGAACAGCATGGTACCAGACGCTGCGGTCGAGTTCAAGCAGTTTCCTCCTGTTTGGGTTGATGCCTGTGAATTTGAGGTCGTGCTTGTAGACATCCTTGAATCGCAGTGCTGGGCAACCTACAGAGGTATCCTCTGGCCAGACGACGTTCATGAAATCTTTTTGTATGCCACTGTCCCAGCCGCTTTTAGAAGGGGAAAGCAGGCTAATGGTTCTTGTCTCGCTGTGATGCCATAGATACATTGTAGACAGGAAAAATTAAAACTCTGTAAATAGTTCTCTTGTCAGACGTGAAGCATCTGGACTCCACTGCCATACAACAGGGTATAGAGGACAGTGGCCCGCATCTCCTTCAGTTTTACGTTCAATGTCAGCTGGTCGTTTTCTCCCATATTCTTTTGCCCAACTTGAACAGATTTATCAATTTGCTTTCCGATGTTTTTCTTTTAATCAACAGGTTATTGGTGGTGGTGGTGGATTCTCAATAAGTGAAACGATAAGTGCTTTCAAGCACTTCATTTTCAATGATGATGGATAGTGGGGTAGAAACTGATACTAGCAGGACCAGAACCATGATCAGATGTTGGGGGGTCCCCCTCCATTTACGAAATCAGAACTGTCTCATCAGCGTACATTAGTCTTGGCCGTAAGGCATGTCATTAAATCGTTTTCTGTCACGTCTATTCAAACGACTATTTCAAAATAAAGTTTAGCAGTAACGTAAAGAAAATGCCAAAGAAAGTCGGTTCAAATATGAAAACCTGTTTAAGATGCTCTAAATTGTGAAGAACGCTGAGATTTCCTTATTGTGACTGATCACATTCCGCATGTTCTAATAAAATAATGGTAATGCCATGAAATTGTGAAGTACAACAAATTTTCTTCAACAACCTTTTTGATAGTTCGAAATTCTTTGTGAAATTGAAGATTATGTATAATGACACGATGTTCTGGATATTTTTCTTGGGGCTGGTGTACAAAGAAAACCATGTTAACTACTTTTCAGACCTGAATCTTCATTTGCGTTGATATAATCAGCAAGTATCTGACTGTTTTACTTCATTTTGGACCGCTCTTTTGAAGACATTGCTAACAAAGCTCGCCAGGAAGAAACCAATGTATCTGTTATAAGCAATGCGATCGCCCTTATTTTTATACAAAATGTCTATCCTGGTAGTGTGTTTGTCCTTAGGATCTTGCCTTCACCTCAGCAGACACACAAGATCTCGTGAAGTGGTTCCAGTAATGCTGGATTTACGCGTTTGGTGATTTCAGGAGGTATACCGTCCTCACCTGTATTCAACTTTCATTAGCTTTACTGAGCTCTTCTTTATACCCATAAAAATGTTGCAATCATTTGAAAGGTCAGATGAAGCATAAAGCGCACGATGTAAAACTCCAATATTTAGTAACATATTTTCCTGAGGGACTAGGGTAATATATGTTTATTTATGTAAATGCGATACGTCTTTACATTTAAATAAAAATAGCCACCTCTTTTTTAGGTATGTTTCTATTTGACAATAGTACTTTCTTGAATTAAAATGTTTCGTTCTATTTTAGTACACCATTAGAGACGAAATAATCATAGAATATATATTTTTCACGTATAGTTTTGTTTTGGGGTGACTTCCCTTTTTTTCAGTGGATGGTAACCATTATCATTTTAGATATGATTATAAAGAATCCACTTTTCATCACTGGTGATGATTATACTCAGGAAATGTTCGATACTCTTTAATGATGAGCAGGTAACAACACTTTGAATAAACTGTGAAGCAGTCAGATGATGGGCCATTAAGAAAGTTTTCTGATTTTATGAAGTTGTTTTATGGTAAAAACTTATGTGCCCAGCGCATTTGATTACGGAGAAGCAGTTTCTCTATGATGGCAATGTTTGCGTGCAGAAGGCATTTTTTGACAGGTGTACAAGACTGCCAAACGATGTGCAAGATTCGTCGCAGCCACTGCTAATGAAAACGCTCCAAGATCTTAATGTGCCTTCGACAGTTGGTCCACTTTTCAAAGGAATATAAATGTTGGGAAAACTGTTTCGTAGATGCCAATCTTTATTCTCAAAGAGGTATTACGGTCAGACCATACTCTCTTTTCAAGTTTCCAGAACGTTCGACTTGCTTGTTCATTGTAGTAATTCGCTTCTGCATCCAGTGAGCCATCACTAGAGAGTGCACTACCTAAATATACAAAAGTATCAACTATCTCCATCCTGGATCCGTTAATGATAATGTTGGGCTCTATGTAAGGCAGCCGAAATGGAGGTGTGTATATGGATTTTGTCTTTTTCAGCTAGATGGTTTGCCCAAATGCAGTACAAGCCCCTAAAAATGACCCATTCTTATCACCTGCATATCATCTTCACTGTGAGCAACAAGATCAGTATCATTAGCATACAGGAGTTTACTGAAGGACTTTTGTGTTTGGTGTACAAGACTACTAACTAATATCCTAGATTCGTCTCAGCAATGCTGGTGATCCACACTTCAAAGCAATCTAAAAGGGTGGCTAGGACAACTGTTTTGTAGATGCCAGTCTTTGTGTTTAAGGATATGTTATACTCTCTTTTCAAGTTTTCTGAATGTTTGACTTGCTTGTTCAATGTGGTAATTCATTTGTGCAACCAGTGAGCCATCCCTAGAGAGTGCACTGCCTCAATATACAAAAGTGTCAACTACTTCCAGCCTGGATCCGTTAATGATAATGTTGGGATCTGTGTAAGGCAGCCCAAGTGGAGGTGTTTATATGACTTTTGTCTTTTTCAGCTAGATAGTTTGTCCAAATGCAGTACAACTCCCCACCGAGGAATGCCCAATGATAAGCTGCTACTAGGTAATCAACCCGTCCATAAGCCCCGCTCCCATAAAACGTTTCAAGGATGTAGTTAAATGTAACCTAAAGACACTTAGCGTTAATGTTGAGGGCATATGTTGGGGATAGATCAGGCTGGAGAAATTTGATTTGGGAATGCTGCAACAATTATGAGCATAAGAGAATTGAGTATTCCAAGAAAAAGCGCACCAGAATCTGTCCTAGATCTATTAGGACACCAAAGTATTTGTGGAAAAGTCACCTTTTCAGCGGCTGGTTTAGCCAGTCTTATGAGATCACACCAGAGAGGTTAGATGCAAACCTGTGAATGCAACTCTACTAGAAAAACTAGCAGGTTACTTGTGCGAATTTTGTGACCACACTTGTAAGTCTGTTGCGGGAATCAAAGGTTACATGATTGTACACAGGGACAGACAAGTTTCCAACATAAGTAGCACACACAAACTTAATGTTTGTCAAATGTGACAACGAGGTTGAAAAATAGAAGCTGGCCTAAAAATAACTTATGTACCCATAGCAGAGCATTAGCTCAGATATAAATGATGGAATAATAAATTACCAAACGCAGAAATGATCTTCTGCAAAGAAGTGACAATCACCATATACATACATATATATATATATATATATATATATATATATATATATATATATATATATATATATATATATATATATATATATATATATATATGTATGTATGTGTGTGTGTGTGTGTGTGTGTTTTTGGGTAAGAACCTCTCTTTTATACAGATTTCATGGAAGATGACTGACAAGGCACTGCGATTAATTTTTTTAATTATGTTTTCTTGTTCCAGGGCTTTCAGGTAATTTCTTTTTGTTTAAATATGTAGACGGCAATGGTAATATATATATATATATATATATATATATATATATATATATATATATATATATATATATATATATGTTGTTTTGAAGACGACGGAGCGCATTGTTTTTCTTTAAAATGCACCTTTCTCGTCCAAGAAAGAAGGTTGACCGAAAAAGATTCCTTTAAAAAATAATGCGCTGCGTCATTTTCCAAAACCATATATAAATTCTGTGGTATAAATTTTTATATATATATATATATATATATATATATATAGAGAGAGAGAGAGAGAGAGAGAGAGAGAGAGGGAGAGGGAGAAAGAGAGAGTAGCATATACAATCGCACATATATGTTTGTGTATGTGTATGTCTGTGTGAAATTTTCAAAAGATGCGTCAATTCTACCGCGTGATCGTAGGTAGAAGTGTCGAGTGCTTCAAAGCAGATTACAGCGATATTCAGATTCAAGACAGAAGTGTCAATACATACAAAGAAAATCTCATCATTTTTACTAGTACTCCCCTAGTGTATATATCGATTCTTTCGGTCAGATTGCTAGTCTTTTAGCAGTATGTCTTGAATACTGTATCATCTGGCCTCCTTTCTGTATAAATTCATGCAACGAAAATTTTTCTATTATTCATTGATTGCTTACGACTAGTTTCATCATCTTTGTTTTTTACTTTAAATTTTCTTTTTACTTTGACAAAATTTGAATGCTTGGGACTTAATGATTGTATGCATTTACTAAACTTGACACAAAATTACATTAATGGAATATGAAATAAGGATGCAAATAACTACATTAGCAAAATGATCTAAAACACCAGCTTGCTATCTTTCTACAACAATGATTTATTTCTGACGCCAGTACTAAACTATCCCAGTTAGAATCGAACTTACTTCTCACTAGTATTGTTATGTTATACTAAATCGCTAACATACACCCATACAGCGATTTCAGTTAGTTATAGTTCAAAACAAATATCTTCTGGATGGTACTCATTATGGGTGGATACCAATTGCCTTTGGAGTTAAAGCATAACCAAACAATTCTCTATGTCAACAAATAACCGCTTTCGCTAGTTGTTTTTATTTATTTTTAATATTTATTTATTATTGTCTTCATTTTTTGTTTGTTTATCATTTGTAACTGTAGACCATCCATCATCGGAAAAGTTAATACGTTGGTCATCTTACCACAGATCATTGGCCTGCTCATTGAGTCAACAAAAAGTTTATAAGATTTCATTAACCTTGACCTCATTTAGCTGAAACCTAATTAGGTATTGAACTTGGATGCGCGATAGATTATAAAAGACGTGTCACTGGCTCTATGCTGCCAACTCATGGGCATGAGTCGTGAATGAATTAACTCAAACCATGGTTGAATGGCCAGTTGATAAGGTGCAATGATGCCGATGATTTGGCGGTGGAATTTTCTCTCCCTTAATGCAAGTCAACCATGATTCTCCGATATTAAGATGTTAGAGAGCAATTTTTTTCTGTTTTGCCAAGCCGTTTTGGTGATGCTTCAAAGGTTACGCTAAAAAAGATGTCTAAATATTAAATAAATAAATAATAATAGTAACAATAATAATAATGGTCACTATCTCATATCATGTGTGATAAAAACAAACCAGCAAAAGAATTTAAATACAAAGTCCTGGAAATAAAAATTACAAGAATGTGACATTTGAATGCAATCACTCTTTCAATAATAAAAAGAAAACTCTGAATTATTAAAAAGAATACTGATGCATACATTAAAAACTTATTTCTATTTGAGATGCAAAAGATCGTGTTGAAGAGCATAACTCACATATTTAGAAAAAAAAACTTTCACTGTAATTTTTCAATAACTTTCTAAGAAAAATCTTCCTTTACTCCGGTAAAAGATTTGGTAAATGATTGTATCAGACAACACATTAGAAAAACTGCCAATAATAATAATAATAATAATAATAATAATAATAATAATAATAATAATAATAATAATAACATCTCTGTTGTAGTTGGAGCCCTTGGACTGGTTGGAAAAGATTCCAGTAGGCTGATTGAAAGGATCCCTGGAAGTCCATGCCTCAAAGAGATACAAAAAATTGTTCTGACAAGTACAGCCCACACTTTACGAAGGGCTTTATCTCTGTAATTATTTTTCCTTCTTTCTTTCTTTCTTTCTTTCTTTCTTTCTTTCTTTCTTTCTTTGCAGTGGAAAGTATTATGATGCCATTTCTAACCTTAGGTCCCTGGGTGGGACCCGGAAAGAAATGTGTAAACGCCAGATATCAAAGGAAATAATAATAATAATAATAATAATAATAATAATAATAATAATAATAATAATAATAATAATAACAACAATAATAATATAAATACTGTAGATATTAAATATTATTTAACATCATAATTTGCGCAAACAGAATGCATATACTTATAAACTTGCCTTACCTAAGGTATCGGGTAATGACCCAACAAGTGATTGTACTGAACAGGAAAAATAAATAAGAAATAAAAATAATAATAA
This sequence comes from Acanthosepion esculentum, assembly GCA_964036315.1. Taxonomy (NCBI): domain Eukaryota; kingdom Metazoa; phylum Mollusca; class Cephalopoda; order Sepiida; family Sepiidae; genus Acanthosepion; species Acanthosepion esculentum. Next base: position 28,469,409 of record OZ038520.1, read on the forward strand.
TAAAAATATGGAAACTTTTAAAAATACTTATTTGGTTCCAACTGAAGATTACCTAAGAGTATCATCGCAAAAATATGTGAATTATTTTGTTTCCATTGATGGAAGCGATCCGCTAATTTCCAATTCTTCTTTAAAATTATCTTTTTAAATAATAAATACAAATAATACATTTGCTCGATGCATATTAAATACGATTTTATACCTATTTTAATTTTAAAGAAAAATGTATTTCGTCACACATTACGACTGGATCATGAGTCAAACTCTAATCTGATTTTTTTTCTTTTAACCATGTAGACTGACTAAAATCAATAACCGTATCTTAATCAAAATAAACAATATAAATAATGCTGATCAATACACATCTTTTAAAAAGCTGACCAATAGATATGCTTGAATAGTGATGTTGCAGAAAAATTGATTGATTTGTTTAACGTCATTTAATGCCGAAATTTAATTTTCTTGAGAGCTTCGAAGCATTAAAAATATGATATATGTTATTCTGTTTTCACAACTGAATACACGGTAGATGATGCTAAGCTTTTGTGCATATACATATTTGTATGGACATAATTACGAGAGGCGGTGATATGTTTGTATTTTTATGTTTTTTTAGATATTATTATTATTAATAAATGAGATTTTGATTGATTGATTGATTGATTCGTTCATTACGGTTTATCAACCCTTTGTAGGTTATTTAAATCCAGAAAATATTTTAGATTGTTAGAATCTTTTGATTAATAATGCTTTTGTGAGACAAGACTTACTAATTATGCCATAGCTGGGGAAGAGGTGGGGATTCATACCTATCCAAAGGGTATTTACGCGTAAGTGAATATAACGAACCCAGCTGGAATTGGAACTCGGCTCTCCGATTAACAATTCCGAGCCATTATCCGTTACACCACCCGCATATCCAAGCTTACAGTACCTGGCATTCCTAAGCGGTCACCCATCTGATCAGACTCTACGTTGCATAATTTCGGTGATCATACGGGAACCGGTGTTTCAACGTGATGTTTTCGTAAGCCACGCACCAAAATGAAAACATGTTTACATATACATATATAGACACACGCAAATGTACTAACACCTACGCACACATCTATATTGAACTACGTAATTACGTAACTAGGAAATTATCTGTACACTGAACAGGAAAAGTAATACAAACTATCTGGGAATACTTGATGCAGATTTAATCAAGCAGAATGTATAATAGGAAAAATCAGAAAAGAATGTGTCTATATATGAATACATATGTTATTATTTCTATGCACTGTAAGTTCGTAGCAGTCGTTACAGCTGGCTTTCACATGTAATCAAGTGGCTAAATGTTTAACTAATCTAGTACTAAGTATTTTAGTTTACCATAGCAATGTTGGGATTTGGGTGTTTTTGATTCTTTCTCAGATTTCCATTTCATCGACTGTCTTTGCCAGGATTTTCAAGACTGTTTCAAGCGTGCCAATAATGATAAGCATAAAAGTCACCTTTCGGTTCTACAATAAAAAAAAAAACATATCTTCTAATTTTTCAGCAATTTTTTTGTTGTTTCAAACTTTCTTTTTCACTAAGGTTTACAAAGCTCAAGAACAACTGAATGTAGCGCGTTACTGGATGTGATCGTTGCATGAGTGTAAAATTGTAATAAAACAATCCTGGTATTATACACCTACTGATGCGATAGATTCTTCAGAAATCGTATTGAGGTTGGGATCCTTAACTATCTGGCAGATAACGCTATCCCAGAAAACGTTTACCTCCCAAACCCTTAATGAAGGGACAATCAGTCCAAAAAAGACGAAAATGCAGGCAAAATACTCGGAGAGAACATGTCGTCTACCTGGAAATCATTGCAACAGAACTTCTTCTTGGTTCAGAATCATCATGATTTGTTTAATCATTTCACTCCAAGCAAAGCAATAAAACCGACTCGAATGCAATGGCTGCCAAGAATGAAAGAATCAGAGAGGACAACAAAAGAACACGATTCAAAGAGACGGAAGATGAAGATTGGTGTTGCATTTAAACTTTTGAAGATTCTATTTGACAAGAAAGCTGGAACTGAGTTCTATATGCCTGAAGTGCAAAGGAAGAAAATCTGGACATAGAATTTACGATTAAAACTAGCAATTTTAACTGTGGAACTATGAGACTTGACTGCTAATCTAGTATTGAACTTAAATTTATGAAGTCGATGTACCACAAGAAATGATCATAAGAAAACTTACCTTAAAATATTAATACAAGAGACAAAGGGAAGGTACGTATGACGATAGGACTGAAGCCGTTATGACAAGTCAGAACCGATACTGTAGCAGATTCATATTTGGATTTTTCAAGTACCTCTATACACGTAGCAGAATTGCCAAACAATTTGTGGTAGCAGTACATGATACACGAACAAATAGAAGATGTATAAAGGTGCAAAGCAAATTCTGGTGAAAAATTGTCCAGCAGGACACAGTGCAACGGTTTTTCTAGAATCAAACTTAGCAAGTGATTTAATATAATTGTTCCACTTCATGCCAATAGAAAAGTTGAGATCAAGAAGGCGTTCTCTTGTGGGTTAGCATCAGCCATATGATAATTGAAAGCAAAAATTTTTTTTTAAGATTATTAACTGAGGATAGTTTGGTTTTAGTACTGTTAAAAGCCACTTCACAACAGATTGTAGGTCATTTTCTAGATCAGCTGCGAATTTTATCTAGCCTATCAGACTTGCTTTTAAAACAAGAGTAAGTAGATGTGTAATCAGCATAGATGCCGAGTAGAGAATTGGTGACATCAGGAAGATCGTTGATGAAAACAAGGAAGAGATATAGAGAAGACACATTTCATTACGCGGTTTAATAAAAAAGAATCAAATCAAAGAAAGAACCAGAAGCTCCACAGCCATTCAACTTCAAAACAAGAAGACCAGACTATCAAGCTCCGTCAAACGCCTTTGAAATATCTATGACAACATCCCGAGCTTGTCCATTCCTATCTAAAGATTGACATACTCTTTCAGTAATAACCAGCGACACATCAGTGTTTGAACCAGAGAAGTAAAATCCATATTGTTTGTTTCAAAGAAGACCCTTCGAGGTAAGATATTTAAACAGACAATTAGCACATTTCAAAAGAGAATTAGAAGATTAATAGATCGATAGTTCGAAGCATCAGACGGTTCGCCACAGTTCTTAAAAACAGGAAATACAGAAGAGAGATTCCAAGAAATTGGAAAGCAAGAAGCAGCAAGACATCTATTGTATAGCTTGGAGAGAACAAGGGCCGGTTCAGGGACATATTTCTTAAAAGAAAATTGAAGGCACTCCATGGATCAAGATTGGAGATAATAGCAGAAACCATAGACATTCAATACAGACTCAGTTGTAAATGGAAAGTCAGGCAAAGGTACTCCTGATGAAACATAGGATTGGAACAAAATTTACGGGCAAATAATTCTGCTTTATCAGCAGATGATGACAACACTTCAAACTGATTGATGAGAGGAGGGATTAAGAACATACTCCTGTTTAAAACACTCTTACAGAGTTTACAGTAGTCACGATAAACAAGCTTGTGAGAAGCTATATCTTGCCTTGTCTATTAGCAAACAACAACTTTGCCTCTTCGAGGACACACTTATACTTATTACGAGCAGACACAAAGAGGCATATGTTGTGATCAGAGATATCACTTTGGTATAGCCAGAAAAGTGATACTTGTGGGCTATAGAAGCCGAACATGTAAGTTTGAGTCAAGAAGAAGAATTTAGTTTTATCTGATATTTACAAGAAAGCACAAAAGCATCAAGAAGAAACTTTAGAGGCATAATTTTTAGTAGGAAGTCTAAAGATTTCACTTCAATGGGTACCGTAAACAAAAAATGGTGAAATTAATTCTACTGAACTCAGTATGCTGAAAGAAATGCATATTGACCGGGGATGAACTAAGAATAATGTATTCTCATGGCTGTCCACCAGAAGTGCTTGCAAGGACACTTATCTATGCGCGACATGGCACTGCAAGAACACCGATATTATGCGGCTCTTGACCAGAGCAGCCTCTGTTAGCGCTATTAAATAGTTAGGGCTCTTTGCTACCAGTCGGGATGTAGTAACCAAAACGCCAACCCAGTAACTAAAAATGAAGAATCGGAGCCACCGATTAGCCACATCACCAAAAAGTTAAGACATGCCTCGGAAGAGGGAACTGGAAACCACAAGGGGTGAACCGATACTCCTATTCAGCAGACATAGAAGAAGTGTTAAGAGAGTGGTAGGTAAACCTATCTACTCTATTACAGGCGGCTGGGCGTTTTTATCGAGACGCCATATTGAGGAAGATAAAACAAGACCAAGGGAAAACAAGACCAAGGGAAAACAAGACCAAGGGAAAATTTATTAAGACATATATAAAGGTAAGATAGAGTGTTGAATATTAGAAAATTTAACCAAGTATTTGTTCATATGAGTTTCGAATAAATACTTTTAGTTTAGGTTAATATTAAGTTAACTATGAATGCATAATTAAGCTTTAACTTCGTATAACTTATGCTAAGTATAAACGGGGGAAAGTAAACCACCAGACAGCCAGCGAACACTATATATTGAAAGAAAAAATGCATAAATATTTAAATAGAAAAATAAACCCAGAGAACATACATATACATCAGAGAACCTTCTATTTGGTCAAAAGTCGGCGTTGCTTAGGAAATATTTATCAAAATGTTTGCCTCCTTCTCTGCTCCAGAGTAGGTGGGATGGTTGGCCAGGAGCAAAAAAAGTCTTCGCTGATATAGTTACACTTAAATCAAGAAAAAAGTTCCAAACTTTCTTACAAATTAAATATGTTAAGGAAATAAGGATAAAAATTAGCAGAATTCATGAATTCTGATATGTGTATGTGAACAAAAAATAAAATAAAAGTTAATCAAAGTAACATAATTACCATTAAATAAAATAAAATAGAATAAGGTGAAACGAAAGAAAAAATGCATAAATACAGGGTGCGATGGCTATATCCTCATCTACATTACGCAAAAGAGAAAATAACACTGACATCTCATTTTAATAGATATATTTACCAAAATTACACAAAATTATTTTGAAATACTAAAGAGTAAATTTATTCAATATAATCGGCATTGGTTTGAAACACTGCCCCCAGACAACTTCAGAATCTCCTGCAACTCTTCTGGATAATCTCCTTGTTTAAGTTGGTGAATGCTGCCATAATCTTTGCTTTCAGTTCATCTTTGGTGTAAAAGGAGTTTTGTCGGTCTCTCGCTCAACTGTGCCCCACATACAATAATCAAGGGAATTGCAATCAGGGGAGTTAAGTGGCCAGATGTAAGGGGTGATGCGGTCGTAGAAATTGTCTGACAGCTATGACTGGGTTCTCCTGCTTGTGTGGCATGGTGGTAAGTCCTGATGCTAGACATAGAGTCTTTCAGCAGCCACCCTCTTGACCCACGGTAGCACTACCTCCTCAAGACACTAGATGTAGACCTCCGTGGGAAGATTAATAGGCATAGCGTCACCATTACTAGTGATCATTCCAAACACCTTCGTAATCACCATTAGACTCATCCAGCTCTTTCCGAATCCTCTGAACTGTCCTCAAATTTACACCCAAATGAAATGTTGGTATTGGGGCTTCCGACGCGAATGTCAAGCAGTATGCACGCCGTTTCCAAAATACTGGCGGCGTGAATTACATCATAGTGCTCTTTTTTTCTCACAGACAGTGCCTAATTGGCCCCAATATACTGTGCAGTCGATAAAATAAATAAAAAACAAATAAAGCTCGTGCAAAGAATTTAAAGAACAAAATGGCGACAATTTACCCATCGCATCCGGTAAATAGATAAATGAATCAAGAGAACCCACACATATACCAGAGATCCTTCTATTTGGTCAAATATCTAATCTTTTGTTAAATTGGTGTCGCTTAAGACATGAATTATCTATCTACTGGAATCCCAGGCACCGAAACATACTTGCTCGCTTGTGAGGAATAAAAGACCTACTGGAAAGAGGGGAAACTACAATGGCTGCTTGTGGATGCAATAACATCCCCTAACACTCCCCTTGAATTTAATATTATTTGAGACATAACATTTGAATGGGAAAGCTATAACTTGTGAAAAAATTATGGGTTATTTGGTGAACAAAGGAAGATTGTAATGAATGTATGAAGTTTTAGCTTAGTTAAAGTTTCTTTAATCTCTATCAAAAGGACAAATGTTAAAAGCCGAAAAATTCCTGAAAGACTTTGCTGCATTCGGTGGGCAGGGTGAAAAAAAACCCAGAAAGATTAGTATAATAAAATCACGTATAATACTTCTCAGGCTGTCGGGTGAAGTCTACAGGCTCGGACATCAATGTTAACAATTTATGCTGGAATTCTAATCCCAGACAACAATTATATTCAACAGGCCGAACAGTTTAACCTACTAACATCGAGTCACCTCCTGCTTGTAAAAGATTATTTTTTTTCTTTTTCTTCCCTTTAGTCTCCTTTCTTGTGATCGGAAGTCGTTAATTTCTTCCGTACTTGTATAGTCAGATCAAGTGTTTTAAAGTTCTTTTTACACTTTTTCATCGCACTAGCATTAGCAGAAAAAAATCAAAGAAATATATAAATAAAATTGCAAAAGTAAAATTTGTAAAATATGCCTCATATAGGAAGATCAACTCCTTATTCTTCTTATTATAAGTTATATAATAGGAAATCTTCCCGGAAAACATCTCTTATATTAAACTCAGGGGTTGTTTTCTTGCAGTTCTATATTTCAATGGTTTATTGAATTTGTTATAATCACATGAAATCTTTAATATATTCTAGATCTTTGATAATTTCATAGACTTTTTAGTTGAGCTATGCCAAAGCTGTTTTCCTTCCTTGTTCTGACTAAGCTGTTTTGATGATAAATTGTTTTTTGGTTACCTTTTTAACATTATTTCCGTTTCTCAAATGTGATACAAGTAATGAATATCTTTCATAAGTTGCCTTTTGTGAAGTTACCCAATTTAAGTAAGCAATTTACAGTTAACTTTGTAATTACTTATTTAAAAAAAAACTTTCGGGGTCAGATTCTTTCCTCTAGTCATCTACTTTGGGGACCTTTTCATCTATCAGTCATTTCACTATCTGTTGAGTGTATGGATATTAATCCACAGATTCCATCTTGACTTAGCGCCTTTCAGTTTGCAATATTTATTAGAGATATTTTTATGATTTTCGCCCTAAATTGGGGTTGATAACTATTTATCGGACACGGACTCTTGGAATAATACAAGAACTTAAATAAAATTTCTGACTACATTGAATATAAACAAAGTGCTGATAATTACGGTACCAACAAATGAATTCAAAGAAAATTACATAGCAATAACTAATAATTTAAATAAGATTATTTCGTCTATTATTGTGTCACATCCGCCTTCTATAAGCAATTATGTTCAGTCTATTTACAATTAACGGTAGATAAATCAGTAACAATAGTTCAGTTATGGAGATTCGATTGTTCAATGAGGCCTGAGTATTACTTGTGAAATAGTGTGATGAAATTGCATCAATATTTTATGTAAATTAGGCATATTCCATTTCGTCAACTGTTTCATACATGTCATTGTCTATATCTAGGACCGTGTGTCCAGTAAACAGTAGTCAAGATCTACATATTTCATTTTTCAAAATTGGTCAACTACTCTGGGTTTATACTTTGTTCTTTATTGCATGTACATAACTTATTGAAAGAATTAATTTAATCATTTTAATTAGATAGAGGTTTTTTTGCCATTTCCACAGTTTTGAAGTGGTCATCTTAAGGGAGAAGCCAAGCAACTATCAATAGAAGCTCAGAATCACCCCGTTAAAAAAAATTACAGCAAATTATTAAACTTACGCTATTTGGAAATAGAGATTAACTCAACAGCCATATAAGCTAATGTAGGTACTTGACTCATAAGAAATACAGAAACAAATTTAGGTTGAGTCGTAAGTAATTCCCGTTTTGAGGAGCCAATTATAATGATGAATGTATCATACTAACTAACCATTCTTTAAATATCTGATAGCAGCTGATGAAAAATGTGTTACATATGACAATGTTCAATGCAAAACACAGTGGATTAACAAAAGTAAATATACACAACCAACCCCAAAATCTCAGCTCCATGCAATAAAGAACAAAGTATAAACCCAGAGTAGTTGACCAATTTTGAAAAATGAAATATGTAGATCTTGACTACTGTTTACTGGACACACGGTCCTAGATATAGACAATGACATGTATGAAACAGTTGACGAAATGGAATATGCCTAATTTACATAAAATATTGATGCAATTTCATCACACTATTTCACAAGTAATACCCAGGCCTCATTGAACAATCGAATCTCCATAACTGAACTATTGTTACTGATTTATCTACCGTTAATTGTAAATAGACTGAACATAATTGCTTATAGAAGGCGGATGTGACACAATAATAGACGAAATAATCTTATTTAAATTATTAGTTATTGCTATGTAATTTTCTTTGAATTCATTTGTTGGTACCGTAATTATCAGCACTTTGTTTATATTCAATGTAGTCAGAAATTTTATTTAAGTTCTTGTATTATTCCAAGAGTCCGTGTCCGATAAATAGTTATCAACCCCAATTTAGGGCGAAAATCATAAAAATATCTCTAATAAATTTTGCAAACTGAAAGGCGCTAAGTCAAGATGGAATCTGTAGATTAATATCCATACTTACATAATAAGTATGCTGGGATCATTGGATTATTAGCTTTTTAGAATTCTTAAAACAAAATGAAACACTAAATAAATATTTATAGATATTTTATGTGTTCTTAAATGTTAGGTCGAAAAGAGCTATAATATTAAGAACAAGGGGTAAAAATTAGAATTAAGTTGATCTGTTATACACCATCGGTCATATACATCTAATTTTGCACTATGCGATTATTACCTTTACCGATCGTTTCGAGGAGTGAAACTACCTCTAATGAAAACCAGATTAAGCAGTTCTTCGAAAACATTTACATAAAAACCTGCAGAATTTGCTCAAAATATCAAAGCGCTGCCTAATAAGTGGCAACAAGTCCTTGTAAATAATGCTGAATAACTGGATAATATGTAATTCTAATTTATTTTTTGAAGAATAAAGTTGATAGTTCTATTTCTCCTTCATTTGTTTTTGTTTTGTTTTTTTGCCAGTTTGTAGAAATCACAAATAATATCAGTTGCCGACACTTATAGGCATTAAATTATTCCCGCATTTGCAGGTTTAGATAAAATGACAGTGTTGTCTACGTGTATCGAATGACAGAAAGTCACTATAAATTTTCAATACCTACTTCATCATTCTCAACCATAGCAAAGCTGCCGTAATCTGAACAGTTTAAAATATTTTTTAAACTCCAATTCTTTTATTCCCGCCGCTAGTTTCTCTGAAACTAGTGAACAGACAGGCTTTCATATTCCATAGCTAATTTATTTTCTGGATGAGGTACTGATACTTTTATATTTTCTGCGTAGATTTTCGGTCACATCTGAAGGTTAACTGCTATATTCACGTCTAAGATATAGCATATTGATTTTTCATGTTTACGTCTATTAGGTCACATCTGGTTTGGATGTGCGCCGCAGTTTGAATATGAAAGTCACAAAGTATGTTATTACTTTTCGATTTTATAGGACAGTTCTGGTTTCTGCTGATATTTGTTTGTATGGTTCAAATAGTTTACACAATTCCCCATGTATCATAGACCTCATCTATAGTAACAGTTTTTTATTCCTTTTTTATTTACAAAATTATATTTTAGTGTTAATTCTAATATCTGTTTACATGGTCAAACGGAAGATAAGTCGTTTTCACATTTAATTTCAAACAGTACCTAATCTGTAGTTCCTGTTTTTATTTTATAGTATTTATTTTATTTTCATTTACATATACTTTTATACTGGCAACATCTAGTTAATTTTAACCTTACTTACTATTTGCTTACATAGTTGAAGCCAAGTATTTTGCACAATTTGGAGAGTATCAGTCTAGCACCCAACATTATATTTCTTATACATCATATATGAATTTTTTGCGTTTATTTGTCCGGTGATTTACAGTTTTGTCTCTTTCACGACAATATATTTCTTTATTATTATCACTGAGTCAGGTACGGCACTACAAAAAATTAGATGTAAAAAGGTAGTGCTACTTGATGCTAAATTGTTTAGATTATACTATACTTTTTACGTGATCCTCTTATGTAATAAATATTTTTTACATTTGTTAGATGATAAAGTGTTGATAGCAAACACCGAAAGGAAACTACGAGGACTATAAAAGGTAGTGAGAAGAAAGAACTAAACAGAACGCATGGTTGTTAGTAAAAGGAACAGCCTAACATATAAATTACAAATTGGAGATACCAAAATAAAAAGGTAAAATTTAAATATCTGGAAAGTGTTTAAACAGAGGACGGAAAGAGCGACACTGAGATCCGAAGGTGCATTGGAATATCGAAAGATGCCTTCCAAAGGCTAAGTATAGTATTAAGAAACAGAAGCATTTCGATAGAGACAAAGAAAAGTGTACTGAACTGTTATATAATAGCAATTCTCCTATATGGCTGTGGATTCTGGACAATCTCTTTACAGATGAAGAAGGGATTTGAAGCAAGAGAAATATGTTTCTACATAAAGATGCTGAGAACAGCATGAACCGAACATGTTAGCAGCGATGAAGTTTTTTAGAAAATGGAAACAAAAAAGACACTTATACTTAACATCAGGAAAAACAGTTGAAATTTCTAGAGCACTTAATGAGGAAAGAGTGCTGGAAAAATTTTATATGCACAGGAAAGACTAAGGGCAAGAGAGACACAGGAATACAACGTATAACCTACCTAGAGAGTCTGATTAAATGGATGACAGAACAATGTTTAGGAGCGATAACAAAAATACACAATTTATTAAGAGCCGCAAAGGAGAAAAATTTGTGGAGAGCCTTGATCGCCATCATCCTAATAGATTAAAGCTAAGTAGACAAATTTAGTCTTCTGTTTAGTTCGTAGTTCCATTAAAACTTAAAGGGGCAGATGTCCCCCACCGGCTCTAACTACAGCCCAGTGGATGTGAATGTGAGAGCAGAACACTAACAAAATGGCACTGGGGTAGATATATACGAAACCCCAATATACCTATCATGACAGCAAGTTTGATAATGGCATACCGGAGAAATGCATCTCTGCCAAATGTTCGTGCTATAGTAACATATTTATATATATTCGGCCTTTTCTAAAAATAAAATAAAAATTTTCATGGTAATTGTTTGGATGAGCTCTTTGCTGTGGTACCTTTTGAATTGAAGTGCAGTACTAGACTGGCATCAAGAGCTCATCAGTTTACAGTTGAGCTGGTTAGATGTAGCCGTAAGTTCTATGCTAACAGTTTCTTTTTCTCTCACTTCTTGCTTATGGAACTCCATTACAGATCCATACTTTGCAGCCAACTTTAATCTGCAAAAATTTAAATGCATTGTTAATCGCTATCTACTGTCCTCCTGATTAGCCTTTTCTCTTTCTTCAAATTATTAACGTTTCTGGTTCTAATTCCTCCACACCCTACAACCCCTTGTGTTTTAGTGGCCTTACTGCCTTGCATGGAGTGATATCGATTAAAAAAACGTGATATTTACTGTAGCCAGACAGAATATATAATATACCTATTAGTACTTCAAATAACTTAAGATCGGTAGCCATTGTGTAGCATCAGGGTATTATTATTATTATTATTATTATTATTATTATTATTATTATTATTGTTGTTGTTGCTGTTGTTGTCGTTGTTGATGATGATGATGTATTTGCAATAAAAAAATTTCCTCTCATCTGGACTTTCACTGGAAATTAAAAGACAGTTATCATCCTCAGTATTTTAGCATTTTATTTTACCCCTGGTATTCATACTGTCTATCATGTGGGTGGTATAACTTCTTCCTTTTATATCTATTTTTTCTGCACCTTTTGAAAGACATTTTCACACTCCTCTAAGCGCGTCAGTAATGACGGCTACAGCATTTTTATTCCGTAACTGCAATTCTCTGGCAACATCCAGTTAATTTTCACCTTTTCACTCTCTTTCATTTTTTCTCTGTTGTCCAATGGAACAACGATAACCCCTTTTTGGCATACATTATTTTCTTTGTTTACGATGACTGAATCTCATGCCCTGGCCTGTATTGTGTGATCCGTTTGATTATTGTTATTAGTAAGTAAAGAAAAGAAAGGCAGATACAGCGCCATCATAATAATATTAACAATACTGTATCACCTGCCATGTTATCTTTTGTTTATTGTTCTTTTTGTTATTATTATTACTTGCTTCGTTATCTTTCATTGTAAACCTGAAGGCAGCTAGAAGATTCTATTTACCGTGGTGTTAACGAGTCGGCAAATTTTAAATGGATGGTATGCGCCGATGATTTCGGATAATTCCAGACCCAAAATTTAAGTGTTCTCGTCTCTGTCATCTTGTCGGCTATTCAGAACGAGGATTTATGTCAGACACTTGACTTGCACACATATACTCTCCTATCATACATACTCCTTATCAAAGTTTGGCCTCGCTAGTTTTGTTTGCGGTAATACATAAATACATACTTACATACATACATACATACATATATATGTGTATGTGTGTCTGTGTGTATGCCTATGTGTGTGTCTGTGTGTGTATTTGTAGGCGTACGGTGGCATCGGTTGAGCTGTTATCTACCTATCTTTCCGCTCTTTTCTTTAGTGAAACAGATGGCTTGGGTTGGTCCCTGGGCATAGGGCGTAAAGAGAGATTTAGATCGATCCTGGGAAGTGTAATATTACATGTAATTAAATTTTACGTCGATAAATGAAGAGTTTATCTAGATATAAATATATCTACCACACATTACTTATATGTACATAGGAATATATACACACCAAAAGCTGTGAACATATGTAAGTATACCTACCTATTCTCTCAACGTAACACACAGTACCGCATATACACGCACACACATATAAAGAAAATGCTAGTGACGTACTCTATACAATGTTTTATTATGGGCAAGAACAAAAAAAGTCATTGTAACATTTATTTCACAAAGAGTAGAAGAAGAAGAAGAAAAAGAAGAAGAAGAAAAAGAAGAAGAAATAAACATCTGAATAAATACTTCACAAATATGTGACAAGATACTTTATAAAAGAAGAAAGAGAATAAAAGTTCATATTTGACAAATAAAGTGAATATTTCACGATCAATTGCAACACAAAGGTCGTAGTTTATAAGTAAACTGTTTATGAAGTATTTCTAAATATGTTATACCCTATTTTAATTTGAAATCTTATTCTTTATTCCTGATTCATATTGTTTAATAATGGCCGTTGGATATCCAAAACAAAATGGTGGATAAACTGTTTTTGTTATTGTCTGAATACTTTCTACCGTTGCAATCATTATCAAGAACTGAATGTTATCTGTATAACAGAGAGTATAATAGAATTCAACAGAAGTTGTTTAAATGTATATACACTATATGTATGTATATATAAAATATCATCTTGCACACATACAGGCGCACATAGGTGTGTGCATTTCTAGAAAGTGTGTGTGTGTGAGAGAGAGAGAGGGGGGAGAGAGAGGGAGTGAAAAGAAACAGTACAGATATAGAAATCAACAATACATTTATCAATGGGAATACATACGCAATAAGTGATAAAAAAACCAAAAAGGAAACTAAATGAAATTAGCTAAATTTATGCACAAATACATATTTAAAAAAATTAAATTTAAAAGTTTAAACTCCTCAGCGTCTCCTCTCTTGGCGCGCATTTGTAGTCATATTACCGTAAGCATCATTTTAGTCCGATGAAGTTCTAATGTACGAAACGCCTGATACAAAACTGTTTATCCATATTGTTAGAAAAATCAATGACAAAGGGGAAAACATTTTTGTTTTATGCGTTTGGCACTTTATGGCTTAATGGGACTAAAATGATGCTTACGGTAATGTGCCTAAAAATTCGCGCCAAGAGAGGAGACGCTGAGGAGTTTAAACTTTAAAATTTATTTTTTTAATATATACTTGAGTATATCGTTTATTTAGTTTCTTTCTGCTTGTTTGTTTCTTTTTTTATTCATGTTTTTATCACTTTTGATATTAAGTATTCCACATTAATATATGCATTGTTGATTTCTGTATCTGGAACGTCTCTCTCTTCCTCTATTTCTCTCTCTCTATCTATCTCTCTCTCAGCAACACACACACAAATGTGCGCGTGTATGTGTGCAAGATCATATTCCTATATGCAAAGTTGTGTGTGTTAGGTACTTGAAATAAACAAATGATTAAGAAGCTTGTGTAAAAATAGAATGTGACTTTCTATCTTTGTGATAATAGTAGGAAAATCTAAATAAACTCGCTCTGGTTATAGATGAGGCCTTTCATTTCATTTTATCTATTGAACGTAAAATGAAGAGAGAAATCGAAATCGAAGAAGGGACAAGCCTTCCTTATTTCAGTTCATCTAGGTCGAACCAGAAACGCGGTTTCCTGTTTCAAATAATCTGATTAATTCCAATAGTGAATTGCAGTGCACCACACGCTATCAAGCGCTAGGTGATCGAAAGGCAAGTATGGCATTCTGCACGAGTACTCTGTGCGAAATATACTTTTCTGCTTTGGGGGAGAATGCTTTTTGATCGCATTATTTATGCGTTCCATAATGAAACCCACATCAGCATGACGTTTGCAATGTCGGTCACGTGATTCCACGATGTGTAGTCGCTTGGTCACGTGTCATCCTTTAATAATATCACGTTACTGAATATGAGAAACATTTTCTTTTGATAATGTCTGCCTCCCTTTCATCACGTTACAATGGTCTTTTAAATCAGTTGTGGGAGTTTTATACGCACCGTTCTCCCAACTAGTATGCCCTTTCCCTATTAAGTTTAGTAAATATATATAAATGCATGTTTCTTTCGTCTGTTTATATGCTTATGTAGGAATATGTACACATTTATATTTGTATCTATTTACCAAATTCTGCGTATGTACCTATGTGTGTTTTTGTGTCTAGTATAGAGGAAAGAGACAGAAAGACAGTCAGACTGATAGACAGGGACAGGAGAAGAGATATAAATACAACGTGTCTTTGTATAAGTTTGTAAAAGCATGTGTCTGCGATATTGATAAAAACAAACAATTATCGCAAATATGCAGATTGGTATTTCTGGAAATATTTATGTGAAAAAGTTAGTGCAGAAGGGATACGAAAACGCTTCACTCATTAGAGTGGTTATTCGTCTTGAACTGTGCAAGTATCTAGGATTTGAACATAAAACCAATAGCATACTCAAAAGCCAGTATATGTTTAAACATGAAAATTTCCCTGTGGCTTTAAAAATTCAAGCGGATTACACAATCCATGCAAAAAATAAAAATAAAATTAAGATACAGATTTAATTATCAGGAAATGTGTCAAAATACTATATATGACGTATCCACATGACACATCCAGCGTAAAGGTGAAATTTAAAAACTGAACGAATATCCTGACCTAAGTGAAGTGGGAAATGTGAAAGTGATAGCCGTGTTCATCATTATAAGCGTGTTTAAAACAGTCTCAATGGGTCATGCTAATGTTTGGAAAAATTAGAAATTCATCGAAGAATCTAAACCGCCCTGATAACGGTTTACTAAACTCAGCTAAAATACACAGGAAAATATTGGAGAATGCAA